>JALBCR010000160.1:42500-642500 GCA_030710515.1 Abscondita cerata | reverse complement strand
TGCACATTAGTTTTCACAGCCTCCTAAGATTAATTGTACCAATCGAAAGCATATCTTTAGATTTTGAATAATAAATAACTAATTTATTAGTAACTTTAGCACTATACTTGTGTTATAGTTTTTTAAAGAGTATTTATCAAATAATCACTTTAGCCTATAAAAAATACTACATGATTTATTTAAAAAAATAAAGTTGAGATCATTTCCGCTTAAACCTGCCCTACAGCAGGCATTGAGCATCTTTCGGAGCTAACCCCTCTCTACCTAATCATTGAAAGAGGGGGCAAGAATGGCGCTATTGCGCCATAAAAGATTAGAAAAGGCAGCCCAATACTCAATCACTTGAACAGGACCTTACTTAATAAGAGATACCATACCCCCTGCTTCTCTCTCACAGAGACAATATAAGCAAGGACGTTCTATTTGAAACTAACTTCTGGACTGTACTAACCAACAAGGAGAACTGGGCGGTCGGGGAAACTTTTTTCCTAGTGCCAGATGGTCAGATTATGCTGGTTTACAGGCGGATCAAGGACGGCTGGTGTGGGGGTATTTAGCCCACTCACCAAATACTACGAGCCCATGGGCAAGTATAGTAGTATCTTACAGGCGTAAGTTCACGCAATAGAACGCTGCGTGCAGTTTAACCTAAGTCAGCCGGGCATCTCAGCGCTGAGCAGTTGTGTTATCAGTTCAAGGATGTTAAGAACTTGTAAAAAAAAATTGAATAAACTGAGGGTAGGCAATAAGGTCACTCTAGCATGGGTCCCTGGACATTCTGGAATTCCTGGTAACGAACAGACAGATGCCCTTGCCAGGAAAGGGGCGGCCACGCCTTTTGTAAGACCAAAGCCCTTCTCTGCTATTGGCAAGCCACAATACGCGAATTACTCCGGACTAAGAAACGGAAAAAAATTCAAAATACTGGGTCAATTTACCAGGGCTGAGGCAGTCCAAAACTCTACTAGGTGACCTTACCTGTAAAAAACACAAGGATTGCTTAGCAGTTAGTAGGAACCACTAAAAATCATCACGGTCTTCCTGACGGATACTGCCAACTTGACAGACATCTTGCCAATATTGGTGTGACAACTAACTTGACACGCAGATTTGGCTGTGCGTCGAAGGAGATCCCGATCCATCTACTTACAGAATGCGTTACCACGCTTTCCAGAAATAAAACTGTTTTGGGAAATTTCTCTTCGAACTGGAGGAAATTACTGCTTTCAACCCAAGATCATTCCTGAGATTCCTCAGAGAACTTAATTTGCTAGAGGAGCTGTAAGTTCAGAAACAGAAAGCACACTAATCAGTATTGATTCCATGCTACACACACTCCAGATTACATCTATCTATCTATCTACATTAAAATTATTACATTAAATTAATCTCCTATGCTGCGTACTTCATTTTAATGTAAATTACAAATAAGTGTAAAAAATCATAGGGACGAAACTCTACAAACGCGTCATCAAAAACACCTGCGCGAACTGCAACAAAAATGAGTCCTCATATCATACCTTCTAAAATTATTATACCATGACTAGAACATATTTCATGTTTAACTGAAATATTGATAACTGTTTTAACACCTTAAATATTGTTATTTATTCAGATCAAACATTACTATATCCCTTAATTTTTTTGCCTCGTGGTTATAGTACAGTGTGTCCTATTTTCGATGTAACTGGAGGGTTTCAGGTATTTTGCGAATTTATAGAGAAAAACCGTGGTCGGGACCCTTGACCAGATTTTTGAGACAAATTCAATGGTTTAAACAGCACTTCGATATCTCGACTCGTTTGGGAGATACAGAGTGTTTTGCGTTTTATGCCGTTTTCTTTAAAGCTTTATAACTTTTTTGTTTGTAAATATTTTTTATTTTAACCAAAACATTTTTTGTACATTTTTATATATGCAATTCAATGGCGTATTTGAATTTATTCTCGCTTAATCCGTTTTCGAGTTACAGACCAAACATGCATTTTTTTTAATGGAAACTATAGTTGGCTATGTCTTTATTGATTAGAGACGTTTTTTAGCTTTCTGAAAATATATGGTTTCTTATATTTATCTGGGCAAATAAGGAAATTATAAACGATTTTTAGAAAAATATCTCTTGATCAAAGTCACCTATGAACTTTTGTTTACTGCGCGCATTCGTTGCTAGTTTTTTGACACTTCACGCAGTTGTTTCTTATAAATAAATGGCCAAAACATACATAGATGTGATTAGATTTAATATTTCAAAGCTTTGCTTAAAATAATAATTAATTACTGAAATTAATAACTTTTTGGTCATTTATTTATAAGAAACAACTGCGTGAAGTGTCAAAAAACTAGCAACAAATGCGCGCAGTAAACAAAAGTTCATAGAAAGCTAAAAACTCTAATCAATGAAATCATAGCCAACTATGGTTTCCATTTAAAAAATGCATGTTTGGTCTGTAACTCGAAAGCGAATTAAACTAGAATAAATTCGAGTACCCCATTGAATTGCATATAAAAAAATGCACAAAAAATATTTTGGTTAAAATAAAAAATATTTACAAACAAAAAAGTTATGAAGCTTTAAAGAAAACGGCATAAAAAGCAAAACACTCTGTATCTCCCAAACGAGTCGAGTATCGAAGTGCTATTTAAGCCATTGAATTTGTCTCAAAAATCGGGCCAAGGGTCCCGACCACGGTTTTTCCCTATCAATTCGCGAAATACCTGAAACCCCCCAATTACATCGAAAACAGGACACCCTGTACATAACAAGATTCCATTAAACATTTTACAAACGGAATGTGTTCTGTTTTGTTCCTCTTGGTTAAGAATAGCAGCCCCTGGATGACATCTTCAACTGAAATTCCAAGCCTGGCAAAGAGCGTGAAATAGATAAGCTGGTGGTATCTAGTTCAGGGTGATTATCTTTTTCTTCGTTGTCTTCTTATTAAGGCCACATTCACACCAATGACTTTGGCAAGATTACTTTAAATGCAGAAAAAGACCATCTAGTGTGTCTAAGATAAGGATGAACAGCATGGGAATTTCGGAAACCGTGAGAGATACAGAGTCGGTTAAATTTGGAAAAAGTTGCCCACTCGAGAGATCAAAATTTTGCTGTTGAGAAACTCGCTGAGTTTGGCTTACTTCCGGAGATATTCGAGAAAAACCGAAATTGTGTCATTTCGTTCTCATTATATTCTGAAGTTATTCGAAAAGTTACCAATAAACTGAATGCACTTTGTCATTGCCACTCTTTCTCCTCTACAAAATAGCGTTTATGAAATTTTACTACAACGTTTGGTTTCGAAGAAACCATTGTCAACTTTATTTTTTCTTATGGCACTCAAAAAAAGTACACTTTGTATACGAAAGAATTTTTCATTACGAATTCAACGATGTACTACACAATATTGTTATTCGTGAGTTCATTGAGAAAAAATAAGGTTTTAGTAAATTTCTAATCTTTTTGGTCTAGTGTTCTTTTAGATTGGACACCAAACGCCTAAATATAGACTTTCCCGGTTGCCTCCGTTCCGGGTACTTGATCAAATACAAGTGTTCGGCTTCTACAGAATTTCTCCGGCATGTAATGTAGCAGGGCAGCATATCAAATTTCTCTTCAATTGAAAACATTGTAAAATATGACCTACACTGTAAAACGTTGCTAAACTGATACTACTTTGTCATTGAAATAGATTCTGTCAGAATTAACAATAAAGTCGATTGTTAATTCGACTTCATTTTTTCGTTGCCATGGTTTCATTCACCGCACACTGGACCAAAAAGATTTGAAATTTAATAACACGTTATTTTTTCTCAATAAAATCACGAATAACTATATTGTGTAGTACATCGTTGAATTTGTAATGAAAAATGCTTTTTATACAGAGTGTACTTTTTTAGAGTGCCATAAGAAAAAAGTTGATGATGGTTTCTTCGAAACGAAACGTTGTAGTGAAAATTCGTAAATGCCATTTTGTAGAGCAGAAAGAGAGCCAATGACAAAGTGCATTCAGTTTTTTGGTAACTTTTCGAATAACTTTAGAATATAATGAAAACGTAACGGTACAATTTCGGTTTTTTTCGAATATCTCTGAAAGTAAGCCACACTCAGCGAGTTTCTCAACAGAAAAATGTCGACCCCTCGAATGGGCAACTTTTTCCAAACTTAACCGACTCTGTATCTCACACGGTTTCCGAGATCCCCATGTTGTTCATCCTTAGCTTGGACACACTGTGCAAACATTGCGAATTTTAATGCAAAATATTGAATTTCTGTCAAACGAATAACCAGTATCACAAACGCACCCACATACAAGTGTTTCGCGTTATTGAGGCTTATCAGTGTGTGGTAGTTCGAACACAAGTCGACTTTGTGGAACTAAAATCCTACGCAATGGATTTTTTCTAAAATGTTTTGGTATTTTAGAAAATGCTGCTGTACTTATAATACTTTCAGTAATTTTTGTCATTACAGTGAGTCACAGAATTTATGATAAGCAATTGTTAGGTACACTAAACTTTGTTAAATAGACATTCGATAAAGAACTAAACTTCGATTAATAACTTAGGAACACGCTATAATCTATATCTAAATAATGCACGAAGAATAATTAGTTTATTATTGATTAGTTAAGTTACACTAATTAGAACTACAACAAAACATAAAGAACATGACTAGATTCAACATAGTTAATGTTATCTTTGCAAACACAACATACTAGTGATATTGATTTACGACAATAATAGTGGTACATAATAATAGCTTATGTAACAAGTTCGAAAAGTATCCTTTTGTTGCATATAAGTTGCTGAGACAAGTTGAGAGTACAGGAATAAAACAACGTTGCGGATTGTTACACAAATACTATGCAAACAGCTGCCGGTTTCTTACATTAAACTATTAAGTACTACAATGCTCGTCTGTGGACGTTCACTTTCCTACAATTTTAGATAACAGCGTGTAGAAAGAAAACGAAAGCCTCATTACCTAAAAATCGAAGTGCAATTATGAATGCTTAACCAAAAAAAATCTTACGGATATAAATGTTGCGTAGTTAATTTCAACAATACCCAAAGCAGACAATGTTTTGGGTTTCTGAGCCAGCATTAGCGTCATAATAACATCTTTTTTTGAGTACCAGTTACTGCTGATCGCAAAGTTTGCTAAATTTTGACTCTGCAAACGAATTCTTATATAAACATAAACAAATTTAACTTTTTTTTACTTCGTAACTGAGTTCACTGGCTGCTGAGCAACAGAGAAACAGTTGCAAAATGTGACCGAGGCAATACGAAGTTAAGTGAACCATTTGTGTATTGTCAGTCTAAAATTACCTAATTAAAATTTTATTGCGTCGGATCGAATTTTAAGTACCATAACGATTAAGAAGCTTGAAACGCATATAGCTGTTACACTACATAACAACTGTACAAAATTACTCAGAGAAAATATTTTTTCAATGTTAATGTATACGCTAAAAACAAGGTAATATTTAGATTTATACAGTTTTTCAAAAGTGCTGTATGTAAATGTTTATAGTTTAGTGCGTAATAGTATATGGTGCAATAACAGTTACTGCCATATAATATAAGTAATGCCTTGAACAAATTAATAAACATAAAACAAAAAAAGTTTTCGCTTAATTTTTCAATTTTTTTATCTGATTATTTGCTTACCGCAACAACAGTACATGATGTTCTACACATTCTATGTAATTCTTCCTTTCGTTTTGTTTATTTTCAAAGCTATCCTTCTCATAATACCTTGAGGAATTTAAATTTTCTCTAGTAATATTAATTAAAATTTCTTTCAAAATTCTAAACTGCACTAAACAATTAAAACAAATAGCCAAGAATAGGTCGTCATGGCCGCATATAGTAATTATTGCAAAGTAAAGATCAACAACCGCTTGTACACAATAAATAATTTCGTATGCTGGACTTTCGGCCCAGTCAAACGGAAAAAGAGATATCAACGGTAATTTTCGTACTCCTTCTATCAAAGGTCTAGCAATTATTCCAATACCAAAAATGAAAGCGCTTACTAGAACCATCACCATATTACCTGCTACCAGGCGACTACCAAATTTCAATTGCTTTTGGACTTGTTCGGTAACCATCGTTGTAGGCCAAAATTGTTCATCGATTGTTACTATCACTTCTCTCAGTTGTTCAGAATAAAAAAATACGACAGATGATTTAATGATGGCCTACAAAATATTAGAATTACAATCATTTTATTTTTGGGAAACTACCACAGGAATTGGGTTTTTACTTGTATATCGTTTTATAGTGGTTTGACAATATCAAAAAAAAAATTAATTTCTGGACCAAAAAATTAAGTTGCTGTGTCTAACATTTTTAATAGTAAAGATCTGCCATATTAGCTGTAAACCAACTGCAACATTCCACTATATATTACTGAGTTAATGATAATTTAATGCCAAAGGTTTCCGTCATTAACTCCTCGATTCGATTAAGTTAGATTTCGTGCATCTAATTATAGAAAGTCTAATATAATTAGACTGTCTGATTGCGGTCTCACGAATCAATGCCAAGTTTTATTTCGTAATAACCGGTGGGAATTTTTGAAGTTTTTAATTTATAGTGTTTTAATACTTTACAGAACACTTTAAAAATATGACGCTGTTAAATTTAAATAATATATATTTATTGTAGCATCATTTAGGTTTTTAAGCGGTAAATCAAGTTTTGGCAATTTTGGAATTCACAAAAAAGCGTTTTTAGTTCACATCTTGTAAATAGGATCAGGAGTTATGCGCTGTTTCCAAACCAATAATTTTAACACTCTTTTTTTTGTAATTTTTTGCACGAATTACAGTTAGTTCGTTTATAATAAACCAAAAAAAATTGTTTGTCCAATGACCGGCCAGGAGGTGGTCCGTAAGTATGTAAACGAGATATCAAGAAAACTACCCGTCTAATTTTTATGAAACTTAACAAATGAGTTTTATTTATAATAAAGCAAATCTGATGAAATTTGGGCATAATCTATCTAGTCAAAAGGACCTTTAACCTACACAGTTTTTCGAATTTTTAAAATATCATTTTACACATTTTTGCTTCAAATAAAAGTTGTTTGTAATTTAATTATACACGACTTTTGTTTAAACTATTTTTGATTTTTGACACTAAATGTTGTAAAAATATATCCACCAATATGAATTATACAAAAAAAGATATTTAAGAAAAGTTGTTGGTAATTTTATTGTCTATTACTTTACCAATAGATTCATTTTTATAATTTTCATTCATTACTTACTTAATTTTTCATTCACTGCCTCTTAAACTATTTTTATTGATCTTACTTCTTTTCTGTTCCTTATCTCCTCTTTTACACCTCCCTACTTTTTTTATCTTTTCATACTTCGCACTTCCTCCTCAGTTGTTCCTTTGCATGTCCTCAATAGTAAGTAAATAAATAGTGAAACAGATGCGTCACTCGTTGTATACGTATAGATATTGATTTTTTTAGAGATAATCACCAATATTATGTTATACGAAAATAATGAATGTAAGTTTTTATTTGCGATTATGTTACCGATTGCACTTTTTTACTCTTCTAAATATGTAAGATAGACGGTTTCCAAAACCGAAAATTGTAACACTCTTGTTTTTCACTTTTCACATTTTTTTTTATTTTCATGTTTCAACTTTCATTCATCTTATATTTTATTTTCGATCTCTTTATTCTACTCTTACTTATTTTAATTTTTCATACCGTTTACCTTGATCTATTTTTATCGATCTTACTTCGTTATTTAATTTTTTTTCTATCTCTTTTACTCTATCCTTCTTTTCTATACACCTATTTTCGTACTTGGAATTTTCTTCTTCGTTTTCCTTTTACACGTTTCTGACACCATAATTATATTACCGTTTCTTTTTTTCTTGATTTTTCCAGCTCTTTAAATTGCTATAATTACATACTTTTACCAATGCTATGTATAAACGCCCCATTTAATCTATTCTAGGTATACAGGGTGATTCATAACTATTGGGACATAGGCTAAGGGCGGGTTATTTAGACCAAAATATAACCATAAAACACAATATGCCTTAATAAAATATTGCCGTGGAAAAAGATACAAGGCGTTAGAAAAAAAATTTTGTTTCTTCATTTTTATTAATAATTTTACTGTAAATTTATCAATTCTTATCAAAATCTACAAAGAAGCATAATTATCTGACAGTCCAAAACGTACCTTTAATAAATAAAGTAATATTTGAAATCCTCTTCTGACACTACGAACTGTTCAACTGCGTTTTTTCGGAAACAAATGAAATTATCGCATTTGAACAGGAGTACCAATATTGTGTAGAAATGATGTTTACGACATATTCTCTAATCAAAATCACAAAAAAGTTTTCTAAAAAAAAGTTACTAGTCGATTTCATCATCAGGAATCATTCACGTAGCGCCCCTTACAACTAATTGTAAAATAGTACATAAAGTAATGTTCTTGGTTTAAAGTTATGCCTTTCTGCCGATTTTGATAAGAATTGATAAATTTATAGTAAAATTATTAACAAAAAATGAAAAAAAATTGTTAATTTAAAGCTCTGTATCTTTTTCCACAGTAATATTTTATTAAGGAATATTGAGTCCTATGGTCATATTTTAGCCTAAATAACCCGCCATTAGCCTATGTCCTAATAGTTATGAATTACCCTGTATGTTTCATTTTCTTTTTTGATCTTCTTAGATTCTGTTCCAAGTTTTACTTTTTCTTTTAGATTTTTAGTTAAATTAAAAGTTTGTTATTTATTATTGATCATGTTCCAACTTCCACAATTTGTCTTTTCTTTTATTTTTCTTTTCTTCTTCTGGTTGATTTACTGTATCCACTACAATTTTCCCACTCATTATCATATACTTTATTACCTTTTTCCTTTGGATATTTTATACATGCATATTCTTCTTATAGTTTAAAATTCTATACTCTGTTTCCTCACATATTTTTAATTTTTCTATTGATTCCATCCATTGATACCCTTATTAATCATATATTTTATTCCTTTCTGTGATTCTACATATAATTTCATCACTCTTCTCCACTATTTTGCCACTCCCAAACTATTCCGTCTCTGATATATCTTTCTTCTCTTTGTATTCTAATCCACAATTCTTACAATTATTTCTCTTTATTTTTATCTTTAAAAACAAAATGTTACAAATTGGTTTAGTCTTTCGCGGCTCATTGGTGAAGTTGTGTTGTCCACATTTGATTATAAAGGTCGTCGTTGGTTGAAATCTCTTTGTAACGTTTCTAAAGGTATATATAGGAACCGCCAAGAGATCGATGGGAACTTGACTAAAAAAAATCGAACAATCTGTCAAACGTGCGCTTAGAATTGATAATGGCAAGAGTTCCAAGTAGCCAGCAACGGTTGATCGTTTTACAAAAGATTGATTGAAGAGGCCATCAAGATTCATAAACAACAGATCTGAAATTCGATACTAGAAAACGCACAAACGGCACCTTACAAAAATGCACACTTGATCGTCGGTGTAAATATAATCATCCGTAATTGGAGATGGAAAGACCTCTGAAGTAGCTGGGTTAGTCTTGCTAGCGAAACGTTAGAAAGAAATTTGAATCAAATACGGCTTTTAGATCAAAATCTTTACAAAACCGTTAATATTTTCCCTTAGATTTCTCATTTTTATCTTCTTTTATTACACTTTTTATCCTTTCTTTTTATTCTGTTTTTGTAGTGTATTAACTTTTTTTTTATCTTCTCCCATCTTCTCTGCTACCTTTTATTTATCAAATCCATTTTATTTGTTCTTTTAAAATAACTAAATGATTCAGTTTATTTACACAAAATGTTTATTTTTCCTAGTCTTTCCTACACATTTTGCACATTTTCTCTTCATCGGTCATCCAATACTTATTTACATTTTTTAAAAATTTTCTGGCCATTATTTTGTTTTCATCCATTCTCTTTCTCTCGGTTAAATACTTTGGGATTCTGTTCACTATTAAATCGTTGTACTTGTCGTTACACAATGCTTGTCTAATTCTCGTTCGTCTCTCCTGCATCTAGTTATTTTTGTTTCTTAATACTATTGCTTCTTCCATCTTTATCCCTTTACTTCTTAACTTTTTTATTTCTTTTCTTACATATCCTCCTTTTTCATAATATGCTCTTCTATCTTCTTTGCCGTATTTTACTTTTTGCACTTCTATCACTTTCCTACAGCACTTGGTTATTTTTCCTATTTTTCCTGAAGTTTCTCGATTCCCTTTGCCCACCTCCAGTGTTTTTCTGTATCTTCTCTGTCCCCATTCAAGATTTCTGTTTTGCCTTTTTTGTATTTTCAACAGCGTCCTCTACTTTTTTTCTAATAATCTCTGCTTTGCGTAATTTTTCCTTTTCCTTTCTATCATTTCCCTACTTAAGTTTCTTGTATTTTTCTTTCATCGTGCTTTTATAATGCTCCTCTCATTTTCTTTCTTCTATTCTAACCTCAACCCATTTTTTCTTTTTTTTTTATTTAAAAATTATCCTGCTTCCCTTTTATTCTTTAATGCTTCTGTCCGTTTCTCAATCACTCTGAGAATTTCGCTTTTCTTCTTTAAAGTTAGACCTTGTTTTTTTATATACTTAAATTTTGTCTCCTTTTCTTATTTTTTTTGCTATCTCATATTCTCCATTTCGCTCTTGGTCGCACTGTTTTGTTTCTTTTTTAAACCTTCTTCTTTCTACTGCCTCGCTTATTTATTCACTATTCTCCACAATTCATATTCCTTTTTGATGTTTCTTGTTCCTTCTTCGATTCTGAGTCTCCATTTTCATTATTTTATTTTTTTCTTATCTTTTTGATCTTTTCCATCTCTGATTATGCTCATCTCACTCGTCGCTCGCTTTCTCTCTCTTCTCTCTTGCGTGTCTTCCTTTTTGAAAATATGTTTTTGCCGTATTAAATTTTTGACTCTCTATCTTTTTCCGAAATTCGTACCGCACTTTATTCTTTTTATCTGTTTTTCCATCTTTTTCTGCAGTTTCAATGCCCTTTTTTGCTTGAATCCTTATATTTTCAAGTTTTAGTTCTTTTTCTATTAGTTGTCTTGTCCAGTCCTAACTTCCACCTCCCATTCCTTTCTCCCCCATAAATCCACCCAGTAGAATTTCATGTTTTTTACAAGTCTTTCAAACCGGCACTTTTTTTAACAATGTCTTTCCCAAATATTTTTATTTAATTTCCTGTACTTGTCCTAAAATTTTGTTTTTTAAATTTATCCATTTTTTCTATCCTTTCTTCTTACCATCACCATTACGTTTTCTACCATATCCCATTTTCGTTTTGAAATATTCAATTTTTGTTTTTAATACATTTTTTTCTAGTATTTTTTTCTAAATACTTTTTACAACTCTTATTACCTTTTCATCTTTTATTCATTTTTGAAAAATTACGATTTCGTCCGCATCTACCAACATTACTACATTTTTCTTTTCTATTTTTATTTATAGGATCTTTTTTGTAGTTTTTCTTTCATGTGTATTGGCTCACAGCACATCCCTGCTTCAGCCCCTTTTTGTCCAAAATCTAAAACTATTTCCCCTAACGTCCCCTCTTCTGTCTCTATCGCTCCTATTATGTCTTCATTTATTCCGTGTTCTGTCATTCTTCTTATAAATTCGCTTTTCTATTCCAATAAACATATAAACAAAATTCATATAAGCAACCCCTGCTTAGTTACAGCCCCTTAAAGATTGGCCAAAAACAGTTTTTAATTTTTTTCTTGAAAACAAAAAAGTTACAAAATTTAAAATGACCATACATTTCTTGTTATCAAAAATGCATTAAATTAATATTTTTGTGGTATTTTTGTATAGTTCCAAAAGGGAAAAAAGCCACCCTTAACATTTGTTTTTTTTTGGAACTTTTTTGTGTTTTATATGTCATTTTTAATAATCCATTTCAGATAGATTGATCCCTTCTAAACTTGCATTTTTGTAGGTTCAACGGTTTTTGAGAAAAATAATGTTTTATCAAGTACATCGTGTGAATCATGTAGGTTAAAAATTGTAGTTGAAATTATCTATACAGGACTCTACACGTCGTCGTACTTATCCACGTATGCCTCAAAAATTTCAGATTACCCGAATCATGGGATGTATTTGTATTTTCTCACTCTTAGAATTATACGAGAACGCCACAAAAATATTTATTTATTGCTTTTTCGGTAGCAACAAATGTTCGCTTATTTTCAATTTTGTGAGATTTTTTGCCATCTTTAAGGAGCTGTAACTAAGCAGGGGTTGCTCATATAATTTTTTTCACATTTATTTATTTACATCCTGAATATTGTTTATCGTTCCACTTCCTTTCTGGAATTCCATTTGCCATTGTGATATATTCTTTTCCTCTAATCTTACTTTTAACATCTCAGCGGAAATTTTATATCTTCCTACATTTTTTTTATATCTTTCCGTACTTTCTTTATTTAGTCCACACTTTTCTTTCTTCCCACTTTTCTTTTTTTCTTGTTTGTCATTTTTTATTATGCTAACCTCTATTGGCTGATGATCGGATTCTTCCTGATGTCCTATCTTCAAATTTTTAGGTTTTTTATTCCTTTAATTTCTCTTTCACTTAGAAATGTATATTCTTCTTTTCCGCTTACTTCGATATTTTGGTTCATTGTTGTCCATTTCCTTTTTTCACATAATTCTAACAGTTTTCTTCCTTAGCAGTTTATTTCTTATCCATTGACCTCCTCTTTTTTTTCTCTTTATTGTCACACCTCCTTCTTTCCCGGTTCTTGCATTAAAGTCTCCTCCAATAATAATTTTTCTTTTTTCTTCTTTCTACCTTTCAGTGTATTCTATTTCTTTTCCATATATCGCAATTATTTCGTATTTATCTTCTTCTTCCGTTCTCACTATAATCTCTCTCAACTCTTTTATCTCGTCGTTCTTTTCTATTTTCTCTTTTCCCATTATTTTCTTACCCCTGTTAAAATACTCCCTTGCCCTTTCCTTGTTATTTTTTCTTATCGCGAACTGAATTTCCCATTTAAATTCTTCCGCAAACCTTTCTTTCCAAATACTCCAATGTTTTCCTCTATTCATGTTTCCACTAGCCATCTTAAAACTCCGTATATATTTCCAGATCTCTTCTCCTTTATTTTTTCAGCTATATTTTAAAATAGTGTTTTACTTTTACCTTTACTTTGTTTCTTTTGTTGTTGTTCTTCCTCAATGTTTTTCTCCGACGCCCTCTTTCTCTGTCTCTCCCCTCGAATTAGTTTTAGAATACTGATTTGAATTTTTCTTTCACCAAAAATAATTATTTTAAAACCAAATGTTTTATGTGATTGTTAGAAATAATTATAAGTATAAGTTATTCCAACTTAATTATGTTATGCAGTGTATTCAAGATTTGTCAAAAATTTCTTTTTCTAATAGAAAGCATTATTTTTGCCTTAACTGTTTTTTCATGCGTTGATAAGAAAATATAATGGCAGACTTAATTTTGAATAAATTGCCCTGTATGTACTACTTCGTTTTTGGCTGCTGCAAAATTTGTCAAGTTTAAACAAAATGTTACGTATTTAATAAAATACTAAGTTTTCGCATATAAATAATTATAGTATCAAAATTTTTTATTCAAAATTTAACAAAAAATTTGAAATTTCAGTAATACTAATAATAATTTTTGATCATGTTCTTACGTTTAATTGATAACTTTACGTTAATAACCCTGGGTATAAAGTCAATTCATACAAACTGTTTATATATAGTTAACCAGAAATAAAAAGTTAAACATTATGGTTTTCAAAAAGTTTAAAAACTAATACTGCAAATAAATTTAAAATTTTACTTGCCTGAAATGTAGTCGATATAGTAGACATTGTAGCTGCCATTGCAGTAATATCCCTAATATTTTTCATCAAAAAGTAAACTTGACCAATTTCAACAAAAATCATCATTATTAGCATAACGTAATAAGTTACATTATTACTTTTATTAAAAGGATCTGGCCATAAATTAACAACCTTCAACAGTTTACGTGGAATAACAAGCACCCATTTAGCTTCAGCCATAATCGTAAAACATCTAATACCAACATTTGAATAATCCTGAAAAGTTTCTTAATGCAAACAATCTTTAATGGCTCTATTAAACCAAATTGTCTATGAAAGTCATTAATGAATTTTTAATACAATCGTGTTAATGAAACATGAGCAATGTTAGACAAAAATAATGTTTCGTTATCCCACTCTCAAAAGTAGGTGTTAAATATTATTTTTGGATACTTTAAATACTTTGATATTTATAAACCGGGAAATATTTACATGAATTCTCTCATTTTAAATCAAAAGCGATCGTAACAATGACTAATTGTGAAGTGTGCAAAAATCCTGCTGATCAAAAATGCGCGGGATGTCACAACGTGTTTTACTGCAATAAGGATCATCAAAAGGAACATTGGAAAGCTCATAAAAAACAATGCAGACCCTTTGAGGTAAATATTTTTTTTGTTGTAACACGTATTACTGCATTTTTGTCTTCAGATGCAAAACGACGAACAAATTGGTCGCCATTTTGTTGCAACTAAAGATATTGCAGAAGGCGATATAATATTTCAAGAAAACCTTTGGTTGTAGGCCCGTTGCAATTAACGCTTCCTACTTGCATGGGCTGCGGAAATTACATAAACGCTAAAAGTGTTACATCGTGTTCTAAATGCGGGTGGCCGATGTGCTGCAAAGATTGCGAAAACGATCCAGCTCATGCACCTGAATGTTACTACACTGTGAAACGAGGACAAAAGGTAGATCGTGAAGATGATTTATTTACTGAAACTTCTAAATTTTGTCTTAGGTGTCAATTACTAATTTCGAAGTTCATCATCCGATATATCGGTGCGTTACAGTATTAAGATGTTTGTATCAGAAACAGTTTGCTCCGGACGTATGGAAAAAAATAGTCAAATTGGAATCGCACTGTAAAACTAGAGAAAACACCGAAGGGTACGAACAAGATCGTATTTACGTAGCGGATTTTATTTTGAACTTTTTCAAAGTCGATGGATTGTTTAGCAAAGAAGAAATTTTAAAAGTATGCGGAGTTATAATGGTAAGAAATTCTAAAGATAATATTAGAACGAATATTAAGATAAAGAGCAAATGAATACTGAAACCTATCGCAAATTTTTCAGCGTTTTACTAGAATTGGTGATAAAGGTAGGTTTCGTTCTTTAAGTACTTGTTTATTTGTCTAACTTTCATCTTCATGACCTATACGGATATAGGTGCATTATTTTCCAATGTGTATGTTGATGCATGCTTTATTTTTCAAACCCGAGACGTGTTATCTTAATCAAAAAGTACAAGATTGAGATAAATTTGATGTTTTAAGTGTCTCCAATCATTGTGGATTTACTTTTGAGTCTTGGTTTTTAACTCATAGCAAAAAAACTTAAGCAAAATTATTTTTATGTTACAAGATCGTGATTTTCTGGGCTAGTGCTTACTTTTTGGTATAGAAATTTTTACGAGTTTTTATGCTACACTATCCAAAACATTTTACAAATTAAATTGCAAATAAATTAACTTTTTCTTAGGTGGAAATACTTTTTTATAAAATGAAATAATTTATAAATTTATTACAGCTACCCTCAAGCAGAAAACGCAACAATACTTATGTCAGATATTAATATTAATATTTTTTTTGTTTATCGAATTATTTAAATGATCGTATTCCACTAAAAATATTATCTTTAGTCTTTATAGAGAAAATCAAAATAAAATTTTTTAAAAGAAAAATCAAATTTTTTGGTTTAAATAATTTATTGAATCAACCTGCTGTACTTAATATAGTTTTGTTTTGACTACAAGATTTTTGCAATAAAACTGTACCAAAAGTAATGTTAAAATAAATCGTAAATAAACGAATCGTCATGATTCATCAGCAGGGGTGAGGAGGGGAATGGTACGCACCTAAGCAATATTTGTCATAGACTAGATATTTTAATCACTAAAAACTACAACTTTAACATAGTTGTGTATTGACATGTTATTCACCTTCCCCCCCTTTTTTCCCCTTTCCTTCCCCCCCCTTTTCTTTTTTTCTATATAACTTTTTTTTTTTTTTTTTTT
Source organism: Abscondita cerata (assembly GCA_030710515.1). NCBI lineage: Eukaryota > Metazoa > Arthropoda > Insecta > Coleoptera > Lampyridae > Abscondita > Abscondita cerata. The sequence goes on along the minus strand of JALBCR010000160.1, from coordinate 626,367 downwards.
TTTTTTTTTTTTTTCAAAAACAAAAAAAAAAAAATAAAAAAAAAACAAATTTCATAATCATAGCCACAATGTCTCTTTTCGCACAACGAGTGTTTGTGGGAGTGTCCTCCACCCACCTCCTGCAACGAACACATTGATTTTTCTTTAAGACATATTTGAGGTATGACTGCAGCGTGGGAAATTGACGGCCCGGGATCAAAATTTCCTGTAGAGTCCAAATTATCAGATACAGTAGGCATATATTGGCTAGCAGCTCCAAAATCTACATTTGTAAATTTGTCTGGATTAAAGGGGTAGATTCCAGATGAACTAAAGCCTGAAATAGCCTTTTCCATAGTCGCAATTTTAACAAAGGCATTGTTAAATATTTCAGCTAAATCTGGAAAAGTTATTTTCTCGTGCTTGCCAGTTTTTAAAAAAATATCACATTCTTTATTAAAAGCGCTTTAAATAGTCCAAAAAATGAAGTATCGAGTGGCTGTAAGCGATGGGACGTGTGTGGTGGTATTGATAACATAACGATTCCATTATCTTTGCAATAGTTATAAATCAGAACAGATATGTGGCTATAATGGTTGTCAAGCAACAGCAGAACAGGGTTTGCTGGACTTGAATTTACATACAATTTAAAACATTTTTCGTCGCTCCAGCCATTACCGGTAACTGCATAAATTCCCTCGACTGGTCCATTTTTCGTCAACGTGGGGGACATTCGTTTTCGAGAAAATATCAAAAGCGGTGGAATCAAGCCCTCAGAAGCACTCATTGCGCATATGGCAGTGACGTTCTTTTCACGTTCCCAATATATTTTGGATCCAAACTGTTTAACATCTTTTGGTCCCAATTGCTTAGTAGGCTTCTGAACGGTTGAGATCTCTGTCTCGTCAATATTAAATATTCTGCTTAGCCCAAATTTATATTTTTCAAACAGGGTTTCCAGGTTCGAAAAAAAAATGTTTAACAGATTTTTCGTTGAAACCAGTTATTCTGTTCACACTAGTTCTTTCAAGTTTTCTTAAGCTAATTTGGAGGTTTCTTTTGAGAAATAATTGCAACCAATCCTTGCCTGGGCCTCCCCATATTGAAAAGCTATTTTTTGTAACTCCGCAGGAGCCAATCCATGAAACAATTTTGCTAACTTAAGAACGTGATTTACCATGAGATGAGAATGTAGCAGGTCTTCCCAATCTTGGACCAGATCTGTCATTCTTTTTTCTACGAGCTCACAGTGTTGCCTCATAAATGTTAAGTGATCTGGAAACTTCTCGTATTTTTAACTTAAACATAGATATAAAAATCCTACCTTTATTTTAGTCACACACAAATATTATAAGCAAAGCGCCGAAAAGTGAATAACTCTTTTTCTTACAAATTCAAGCGTAGAACTGAACTGAACCGCAACAAAGCTGTTGAAGTACTTTGATGCCACAAGTCTATCCGATTAGCGGCGATATTTAACGGTCGCCTGGAGGTACAGGTAGATGCGTATGATTGCCCGCTGCGTATGATTCCCGCTTCCCCCTAGTGTTTGCGGATTTTTCTACAGCCTCGTCCGAATACTTTGTAATTAGTCGATAAGCCAGTTTCTTGTAAATGGTTCACACTATCCATGATGAATACATCCACGTGTCGTTTTAATTCTTATTGGTGCCGGCGATGGAATTTTAATTTTAATTACAGTTGGCATTCCGTGGGGGTCGTGGCTATATATTTCCCGTACTAAGCAAACATCGACTTGTCCACAATTGTCCACACTATATGTTGGTAAAATATACCAAGTACTTTTAACAATTCAATTTTTGTACAGATTTTTACGTTATTGTCATTTTTTTGGGTATTAGTACGTTCAAGAATTCCATACAAGTACATTTTGATGGATGTATTATTATTTCATTGACGCTAGTGTGTACCATACCTAATCACGTAGAAGCAATAGTGGTAAACGTGTTAGTGAAGTTCCGACCAAGGACAGAACTGAGAGTTTCATGGTAACTGCTAAGGTCGAAAAAGACCACAACGACGTTATTTTATTGTGGTAAAAAGGTTTAATTGAAACTTGCCTAAATATTTGGCTGAGGTAATGGATGAACCACAGAAGAATTAAGCTCTAAATTTGCAATTACTTCTGATTGCATATCGATCGATCGGTAAAAAACGAGACCTTTTTGAGACCCCTTTCAAGGGCTCGTCTCTTAATAGTCTGAACAAAATACCGAAGCAAAGTTTTTTTGTTTTGAAACTTTTTATCCACAATCGTTCATTGCTTGGACAACAAAGCAATATTAGGAGTTTCAATTGAGGTTCAGCAAGACTTCTTCAACATACAGATGGAGTGTTTTATCACGCATTGATTTCTAGAAATTGTGCAAAGAATTATGTGTAATCTGTAAAGAATGATCGTACCACAAACAAACGTATAACAATTAATTTAATGCTGTATAAAAGGTCAATAAGATTAAAAAACGGGCGGGGGCTAATCGTGTTTTTTCTTAGATTATAGGTTCTAGGGAAACAGGAATTTGTCATTTGGCGTATTAACTATATGGTCAAGGATTGTGTGTGACTAACAGCAAGGAGTTTTCCAAAATAGACAGATTGTAGTTATCGACTGATCTTGAAATACTGGAACAGAACATTGATATGAATAGGTCATGGCGGTAACTGTACAATTTGAAAAACTTTTTGGTAATACATGGAAGAAACAGTCTACGTTTTATTCTCAATGAAAGAGACTTTTATGTCTATACAAAAAAATTAGCGAAGTGACTGGCATCTGGTGGTGATGTAATCTCTATAAGAGGGAAACAGTTGTCAAAATACATTCCCTATTTTCTCTTCTACCAGTTTGCGTGTTTTACTTTTCTTTAGACCTAAGACTTAAGAATGTTTCACTAGGTCTCTCTAGGTGTCACCTCCATAAACATTTTTCGACACCTTCCTGCGACCTACTCACCGGCAACAAACTTCGGTTAGATTTTTAAAAGATTCTTGAGTATTTTTTTAATTATATTTGCTTATTTACATAACAAAGTTGTATTAATTTTCAAATTTTTGGTACTTATTAATTAATCTATAAATAATTTCAATTTATGAATGGCGTTTTTCTACATTAGTTTGAGAAAATAATCCTAAAAAAAGGGGGTAAATGGAAAATAATCGCTCAAAAAAACCACATAGGCTCGTCTTTGCTAATTATAAATCTCAGTTTTTGAGATCCTGACCCCCGACCTCTTAATAATGGTGAAAAGCTTTAAATTTTTTTTCAGCTGTAACTCGCAATGGCGTACTTTTCCAAGCGATCCAAAGGGATTGTTTTGCGGAGAATTCTACGCGAGTTAATTTTAGTCCTCCCAACCAAACTTGCAAAATCGATATTTTTTGAGGTATAATCTCGAAAATACGTTTTCAAAACAAAATGGATTCGTGGATTGCTGGAAATCTATACGAGTCCGGAAGTCTCTGAACAACACTCATTCTGTTTTGGATATTTTTAATCTTATCTCGCAAATTAATTGGACTGACATTTTTTGAGTTGGGAAAAATGTTTCTCGCGGGGCTGATTGCACACAGATTGATACTTTTCGAAATATTGTGTCCGAATGCAATGCTGGTATTCTGAAATTGCTTGTTTTTAACGAGCAACAATTTTCTTTGTCCTCTGACGAATTCCAGAAATTGATAATTTTTGAGATGTAGACCAAAAACCGTTCTATTTTTTCAACAAAATTTTGGAGATTCTATTTCAATACTTTTCGCGTTCACTATATTTTTGTTGATGATTACCTATCTCAAAAAAATTATGTTTTGGGATATCGCAGAGAAAGTATTTTGAGTTTTAAACAACGCAAACAACAATTTTTATTTTGGGAGATCTACTCCTAATCCATCGCGACGTGCTCAGTTTGAAAATACGGAATCACTTTGTTCGATCCGCGGCCGAAGCTTTAGGCACGAATGGGTTGAATCCATCTATTCCTAATACGTTTTTTCACTATTTCTAACACACTTTCCTCTGTAGTGTCTTTGGTCGAAGTTCTTTGTGAGCGATTTTCTTATCTTCAACATTCAAGTTCAACTAGTCTTCTTCGAACTCAATAACATTCACTTTCTTGCTGCATTCTCCGTTACAATTGTGACACATAACCGTGCAATGAAATTCAATTCCCAGCTTCTTGTAAATTTGCAAATCATTTTTTTAAACAGTTTCCAAGGTGCGGCGTTGTCGATTGTTGTCACTGGTGTGGCACTTTGTTTAAGAAAAAAGGCCGGAAAACGCGAGTGAAGCAATTTTTTTTCCATATCTCAAAATGTATCAATCTGAGCAATTTGCGAGATAAGACCAAAATTATTGCCCCTAATAAACCCGCAATCAGAGTGCGCTATCGTGACATTCCGTCGTTAGTTAGTTTCACGCCTAAAAAACTAAACAGCATGGGTTTCTTTTTAGATTCCTAGATCAGTTAATTTTGGCTACATAAGAAAAACTTATTTTAAGTGAAGCGACTGATTGTGATTAATTCAATATAGGATTGAAACAAAATCTTTGATTTTTGTGTTCAGATATTTTTGAGTAAGGGTAGCTGTAATAAGTTTATTTCATTTTATAAAGGTGATTATTCTGAATAAGGAAAAAACATTGTAACTGAAATGGATTGTTTTTAATTAATCCAATCAAAAATTTGATTTTTTCTTAACGGAGATACCTTTATAAATCATTTCATTTTATAAACAATGTTTTATTTTCCATTAACATTTACTTTAAGGAGAGTGGTCGGATAGTAATTAATTTAAAAAATTATTAAGGCAAGCATTTCAATTTTTTGTTTTTTGTTCTACATAAAATCCTTTTAGTCGAGACTGACGGTCTCCTAAAAAGATTTTGCTTTAATAAATGTGTAGTTTTACAATAAACATCATGTATTTCACTTGCACCTATTGGGGTTACAAATTCCAGTCCACTTCTGTTTTCTTTTCTCTAAAATTCACTTCTAAAAATTTTTAAATTAATTTAAAAACATTTTTGGCATGGTATGCTCTAAATGTTGGTGTAGCCTAAAGATTCTCAAACTCTAGACTATCTATTCTATTCTTTTCATTCCTAAAGTTTTATGTTTCAATGTTCTCTTTAATTCATCAACTACCAAAGTATATATTTCTTAGTTTCATTATTACTTTGTTTCTTACTTTCCTCAGGGATTGATAAACCAGAGAACGTTCGTTTTGTATACACAATCGGTTTATAATTTTAGCAGACATTAATAACTACATTTATTTGTAAACGCATTGCAGATTATTGTTCGAATTGTTTTGCTTAAGTTTTCATACTATTCCTGCTGTGGTTTGTGTAAAGTGGTTAATTGATAACCACTAAATTTTCATGTTGTTACCCTTAAGTGATGATGTTGTTTAGACCGACTTGGAAGTCGTCTTCTTGTTAATTATTGCATTGTTGTAATTGTTTTGCCTTAAGTAAGTTTTAGCACACTACAAATAATGTTTTCAGGTAAACTGCCACGAAATACCTTTAAGCACGCCGTCTCAAAACGGCCTTTTAATATGACATCTATTTTTGAACACAGCTGTCAGCATAATACTTACAAAACATTTTCACCAAACGGTGCGGTCAAACTCGTGGCTGGCACTCCGATAAAAAAAGGGGAGAACGTTAGCATTTGTTACACGGAACCTTTGCAAACTACTCTTTATAGGCAAAAGCATTTGAACGAATCAAAATTCTTTTCCTGTCTATGTAAAAGATGTCGAGACGTGACGGAGTTTGGCACGAATTTAACAGCGTTAAAATGTCAAAAAGGGTAAAGATTATAAAATGATTTTTTTTTAATTTCTGTAATCAATTTATTTTAAGGAAATGCAAAGGGATTGTTTTACCCAAAAGTTTCCAAAATAATTGCACGCACTGGTTTTGTAGAAAATGTGGAAATAAAGTAACAACCAAATACGCTATAGACGTGACCAAACGCGTTAGTAATGAGCTGGTGGTGATAGATAAAAACAGCGTAGACGATTGCAAAAAATTTCTTGACTATTATGATAATATATTATCTCCGAATCATGCATACATGATAGATATCAAATTAGTCTTGGCCCAGCTGATTGGAGATGGATCACATTCTCTTCAATCACTATCAGAGAGCGATCTGCTTTACAAGCAACAGCTGTGCGAAGAATTAATGCACGTTATCCAAAAAGTAGCACCCGGTAAGTACATATAAAATTAGAAATGACTTCAATAGCGATAACTATAAACTTTTATAAAATTGGTTTTTGCTTTCGCGGCTTGTTGGCGTCTAAAGGCCTTCGATGACTGGAATTTCTTTGTAACGTTTCGTTAACACGATTGGTCAACTTCTTCAGAGTTCCTTCCACCTCCGATGTTAGATGTAGACTGATGATTTCAGCAAGCCAAAGCAAACATACGGGTTTCATTGCTCTCTAAGAGAGAAGAAACAGACACGCTTGTTTCCTTTCTTCTCGAGGGTATATGCGCAACCTGGGCTTGCTTAAAAAATTAGGAAGTGAATGAAGAACAGTGAAAGTTACTGGCCAGCATTCACCTATTTATAAGTGTATACTTATAATGCCACGAGAAAACTTAAGACCGACCAGCAGATTCTTTCGGGGATCGAACCCGAGTCTTCCGAATGGCAAATGATTGTAGTAGGAGAAATCTTACAATAACTTAGGTTGATGGGCAATTAAAAACACAGTTGCATCGGTTTAAGAGCTGGTTAATCGGTTACACACATAATACGTCATACACAAAAAAATATATCGGTAGCAATACAGAATATCGTGCTCTCTCGATGCTATTCACACATATTATAAATTAATTAGCGACACAACAAACAAGTAATAGACAAAACTCGATAGCCGTTGCTATTGAGTGAGACGGGTTCTTATCCTCCTTGAGCGTCAAACTTATCCCGTTTCATTAAAACAGTCAAGGTTACTTTGATAGTAATACGAACAAACAGGATGAGAAACCGTCGAGTACAAGTAATTGGTCTAGCAACACAAAATTCTTCGACATTAAATAAGATAAGTGGATAATGGATAATGGAGATAAGTTACTTAACTAGGATCACATACGTGTATCGTTCATTAAGGCGTTCTTTTGGGGCGTTCGACATCGACAATACGAACGAACAAAGAAACTGCAATAATTAGAAAAACCCAATGCAGTGACTACTCGCCACGTGGTGAAATATGTGTTAGTAAGCTCACTTGCAAACGTTTATTCTAAACAACATTCCGGTTTATTTATCATTACATATCCGATGTAATTTACGTTTCACAACAGGCGGATGGTTATAACAACTTTGGATTAATCCATCACTTGTGTTTAGAATTTCCTTTTGCAGTTCCTTTTTTTACAAAACACGACTGTCCTCGTCGTCAGTCAAACACTAAAAAGAAAGAACGTAAAACGAGCGCAATTGGATTTAGACATTGACATTGTCTTATTAAACTGGCGGTGAAAGTAGTCAGGGCCGTAATAAGCAAAGTAACACGTACGCAGAAAAATCTTAACGTTAGAAAAGTAAAAGCTAGTAAACGTAAATTTTTATTGTAACAGAATTATACCACTTAACCACAACCGCGATACAGCCGCCACGCTGTTTGAACCAGTGTAAATACAATCTGCAAAACAGAAGTCATCAGTCTACATCCAATCTAACATCGAAGAAGAATTTGACCGCTCATGTTAGCGAAACCGGAGGAAGAAATTCTAATGAACAACGTCGTTTATACCAATATTGTTTATCAACGTGTTAAATAATAGTGACAAAATAAAAATTGTAGCTGAAAAAAGAGTTATTGGAATACTTTTAATTGAAATTTATGCCGCCAAAACGGAACTGCAGCGTAGAAAACCGACTAACGGAGGAAAATATAAAAAGTCGGAAAATCCTTTTGAGACTTTAATGGAATGCATGACAATTTTGCGAAAAGCTATTGCGTGTTTGCAACATGAACCAAACTTGTTGTTTGAAGGGAAGTTGTGCCAACAGGCCCGAATCGACTTGAAGAAACTTGAAATTTGCAGCAAGACGATTTTGCAGGATCCCGCAAATTTTACTTAACGTGAATGTGGTTAATGTAATGTAGATTGATATTAAAAAATATATTTTAGGGCACTTGAATTAGTAGAAGTTCAATATTGTAATAAATAATTAGCAGTAGGTAGTGGACAATCAAAAGTATTGAGGAGAATATTTTAAACCGGTCAAAGAAAAAAATTGTATTTGTTTTAGAGGGACAGATGTAGGGTTCGCTAATGTTAATAGTATTTTAGTTTTTAGTACCTATATATTTTTTGTACGTATTATTTATAGAATATACGTTAATAAAGTAATTGCTATCTTATTTCCTTTAATTGTTATTTATTGGTACTGACCTTTAGCAACCAAATTGTTGATTATTGTTAAATTAACACTGCTTTAAAAATAAATAAATACATTGTTAAGTATTTAAATACTCTTTGATCAGAAAATTATGCTTAAAATGTAAGCTATATTAACAAAAACTCCAGCTTTTATAGATAAAGAAGGGCAAAATTGTACTTTACTAATTTGGACAATCTTATAACATTCAGCGAAGTTTGAGATAAAATGTTCAAGAACCAACAAAAAAATAAACCAAGCAGACGCGTTATAAGCGCAACTATAAGTGATAAAGTTTCTATAACTAATTAAGAATGAAAATCATACGACGCGTAGGGAAACTTTAATGGAACTCTTTGACTGGTCGTAAAAACTATTTGAAAGTCTTCACTCCACCTTTAATCCGTGCGTCGTGTATGAGGTGTTGCATTTTTAAGCTCAAGCATGATGTATAAATCTTTTACGTATTTTAAAAATTATTTAGATTTATTTGTTTTTATATATGTAGCAAATAACGATAGCTCTCCACCTCAAACCTGAATAGCTTCTTTATACCTATCACTTTCTTCCAGGGTGTTTTGTAGAATAGTAACATAGCTAGACTTTATGATAGCAATTCTTTTTTTTGTATCTACCGAGCAGTTAAAACCTTACATGCAAATACTGAAACTGTTCTTCCTTGGTTTTTTTTGGTCTATTTTCCCTCTTTGGAAAGTCTCATCATCAGCAGATCTTGTTAGTAAGCCATATTGTAGATAGTAAAGGAATATCATTATAGAATTAGCATGCTATTCTCAAAATACTTAACAACATCACTGAAGAGATTAAAAACCTTCATTCATCAAAATTGCCATCAATATCAAATAGAGGTTGACACTGTTCTAAATGTTAAATTAACCCATCTCATATTTCTCAGTTTGAATTAATTGTTTTATTTGCTACGAGTGTTACATACAAAAATAAGTAAACGACAATTTTGAATTAAAAATGTAATATAAATAGGGGTTGCACCGTTGCTCAGCAGGAATTGGTGGTTCGCAAGATGTCAAATAAAAAAAGTCAAAGTAAATAGTTACAAAATCGTCAATAAAAGTCGATAAATTCGTCAAAATCAAGTTGGTTCTAAACTCCGTCATGGCGTAAAATAGCTTCCAACCCTTGTTCACCGAAAGCCCGTGCGGGAGGATACTTTCAGTAGACTTACTTTAAGAAATACTGACACAAATCTGTAAAAGTAAACACTACTCCACAAAAAGAAAATCAAACATAAATTAAAAAGCGGGTTACAATGTAACGATAACAAAATTTATAGTAAATAGGGCAAATATTTGTTTAACATTAGAAATCGATACTGTAATTGATCACTTAACTAAGTACATTAAATGTGTACTTCATTCTTACTAATTAAAACAAATCAAATCAAACGCAATCAAATCTAATCTTGCGCGTCTAGCGATATGAGATTAAGTTTACATTCGCAAAATGTTCACTTAAAGAATGAAAACGCGTAGAACGTTAATATTTATAAGTCGTAATAAAACAAATATTTAAATTATACCCATAAAAACGAAAACATGCCTCGACAGTTTAAATTTTAATATTTTCAAGCCATTCTTAATTTCGATAAGGTTCATATAATTATTAAAATAAAATACATAAATGCCTGAAGCACTCGCTTTCGGTGTAACAGCATTCCCAAAATCATCAAAAACTATTTATTTCGGAATGAAGAAACTCTATTTTCTGCAATTGCAAAGCGGCGAAATACACCCTTATGTAACTAACTTCAAACCAGAAATTTTTATTTTTTGATAGATTACTTATGTTCTGTTCTGCAAAAACTTAACGCATGCACGACAGGCTCACACAACTTTTTGACTATAAAAACTTGTAACTACTTCAGAAATTTTGTTTCAAGATAGAGTCAACAAACTGACTGCAGCTGCAAGATAAGGAAATTGTGCAAAGTCATGTACGCACAAAACCAAATATAATATTTAATTTAATTTAATTATGCAACATAGAGACTTATCTAATAATTTGTATTACCATTCTATTTATATTATTTTTCCTCATATTTTTGGTTTAATTTAAAATTGTATCAATTCTATCTTATCTATCATCATACTATTCGTCTGTTATTATTAATGTTTATTTAAAATTCTAAAGGTGTATTACAATCTTGTAACAGTTTCAATAATAATAAATAAACATATAGTATTTTACGATCTAAGATCAGAAAGTGCACTAGAACGGATTGAGAAAAAAGTTAGAAAATCAAAACTCGGAAAAAAGCTAGGATGTTCAGCAGAGAAGATATGGTAAAATTCTTAAATGAAGTTTCAGGCAAAATTTATTTACTAATAGAGGTAAACAATAAATTTTTGTCAACATCAGTATCTAACACCTGTGTTTATAAACCAATCTTAAGCCAAACTTACCAAAGACTTAAACAAAGAATGAAAATAATTATGATATTTTTAATAAAATTTGCAGATTTCTACTTTTAAGTAAATCTTAGTCAAAATTCGCAAAAATCAATATGCATAATTCTGTTTTTAATCCCACCGTAAGTCAAAATTGGCTAAGACATTGGCTTAACTCGTTGTTCGAATACGGGTAGAAATTACATATTACATAAATTACAAGTTTGTTGTTTAGGTAAAATTAAAAAAATAAATATTTGATACTGAGAAAGTCGTTGAGAAACCTACCCGTAACTCTATGTCGTAGAGTGGGCGCCGTCTACAAGATCTTATTAATTATTCTTAAACCGTCAAAGTAAAACAAACAAACTTGTAGAAAAAGGACTAGGGCATTTATTCTGACTAGATTCATCAAAGTAAAGCGAGACACCAACAAACTAACAATAATAAGAGACACAACAGTATACAGATCATCACAGTTAATACCTCAATCACAGTCTGATAATATAAAATTTAAATTGAGAATAGACGTCACGAGTTTGTTTAAACTCTGACGAAAAAGCTAAATGATCATACGTAGCGCTACACGACATACTAATAAGTTATTGTAATTTAGAAATACTTTACCCTAATAAAGTAGACTGACTTCGTGTATCATGCACATGCCAAACGTTTAAATTAGTACTACAAAAATAAACAAATATAAATTAAAAGGAATGTTCCTTCTAGGTGGAGGTTGAGTAATAAAACTACCGGTCTTACTACTGCCGACGTTTCGCCCAAACTTGAGAGTGGTTTATCGATGCTAATTGTAAAGTCCTCGCAAGTTTGCGCAAAATCTCGGGATTTATGTAGTAATAAGACCTCTAGTTTTGTTACTCGACCTCCACCTAGAAAGAACACAACTTTTAATTTTTATTACTTAATTGGGGAAAATATTCTTAGTTAAATATAATTAAAATTGCAGATATTTATATTAGAATTGTTATGATTTCAAACATTTCTGGACCTGTTCTAATTCAGATCGAGTAGCATCCGGAAAACATTATTGAACAGTTTTAATGAGCACTGTAAATAGACAATAGTATATTATGCTACTAGGAGTAGAACGCATTCTTTTTGTGTTGAGCGAAGGTATTGCGGCCGAAGCGTAGCTGAGGCCGCAAAATACTTTGCGAAACACAAAAGCCGTTCGACTCCGTGTAGCATATACTATTTTTCTTCAAGCGTAAAAAACCAAATTCTTGAAGTAATTGAGGTGGTTTTAGAATGAATAGGCAACAGCGTTAACTCAACTTTACAACTGTCAAACATGACTGTCAAACAACATTATTTTTGTTGTGTGTATTAACACGGTTTGTAAAAGGAAAATTTTTGTATTAATTTGTAGAGTAAGAAAGAAAACTATAATTATTTAACAATACAACAATAATAATAATTAACTCTTATTTCAGATGAAAACTTAAAACAAACATTCTTTTGTAGTAACTATATAGTGAAAAAAATACCTATTTCTTATTTATAGTAATATTAAAGGTACAATTTTGTAATGTCGAGTTAATAATATTTAATCCACTACTTGCTGTTTTAGAACTGACATTGACGTCATTATAGTCGTGATGGATTTCATATTCACTTGACTGGGATATGCTCGATGTTGCGGTGGAAGTACTAGGCCTGTTAAGATCACCTGATGTTACGGTAGATGTGTTACCTTCATCGCACCCTAATATTCTATTGGCAATTTCACGTTTGTTTGAAAGGGAGTCTTCGATGTATCCCTCAGCTACATTGTTAGATTTCCATCCACCGTGTCTTTTTAGAGTGGTAATGTCTCCACCATTGTCAACTAACAATGTAGCTGAGGTTCGTCGCAGTGTATGACCAGTGTATTCCTCTGGATTAGGTAGTTTTAAAAAGTTGCCACTTGTTTTGGTATACCTGAAATTTTATGTATCCCCATAACGACACGGTGGCATCTACCATTTTGGTATTTTAAAAGAATCTTGTTATGTTGATGTCATTAGGTCGAAGTGTCATATATTGTCTACATAAATTTAAATAAAAATCTCCAACTATGGTAAATGTCCGTGACTTATTCGTTTTAGTATTAGGAATTTTTACTAGTATTATACGTTCCAGGTCTTCGATATCCTGTATTCTTAAATTGACTAGTTCGTCGCAACGACATGCCCCACTAACTCCGAATATTAATACGATCTAAGAAAATAGTATCTACTTTAGCGATTGAAAAAGTTATATTTGAAATTACCTTCATGGCCAAATATTCATTGTTTGGCGCATTTTGTAAAAAGTTATTAAAATGTTCTTTTGAGAAAACTTTTGCTTTTTGGTTGATACCCATCAGCTTGGCGCTTCAAGAAGGAAATTAATTTTGCGTAATTTTTAAGTTTATGTCATGTTTAATATTTAATTGGCACTTTAGCATGGAATATTGTGCCCATAATGACGAACTTTTCATAGTTTCCGCCAAATGGGAAAAATACGCTAACATAACATTTTCTGTGTAATTGATTATATTATTTTCTTGCGCCCATTTCAAAATTTATTGTAAGCAAAATCATATATTTTGCGCGATTTGTTGGGGATCAAATTTTCAACTAAGGCATCGGCGATTTGTTTTATTTTAGGTGGAGTTCCTTCAATTTGCGACATTTTTAAAAGTTTAAATTTTAAATGGCGTTTCTGCTTAAAAGTGCTAATACCTCTACCGGCAAACTAAGTTACTAATTGAGCGTAAAATAATAATATTATTGTACGCCGTAAAATAATGTAGTCGTTCTATATATTCAATGCGGTATAGTAAAATTCATATTTTAGCACGCTTGAAGAAAAAATTAGTTACATAGCGCAAAAAAGTATATTAGATAGTAAGATACCAGGTGTTCAGGATTTATGTTGATTGAGATTACTTACCTTTATCGTTAAAATAAAAGCCACAACGACTATAACACGTAAACGAATTTACGTCTGACAGAACGATGTGAAAATTAACAGGTCTGACATAAATGCAACAGGCCTAAGAATTCAAAATAAAGTTAACAATTCAACAAAAGAAAACTGACAATTGTCATCACCTAAAGATGAGAACATTGTATCAGCTACTCTACTATTAAAAGTAATAAAAACTAATCGAACACATTACCATCTATCATTCATGCTAGCTTCTAGTGATGGATTATTATTTCAATTAAATGTTTATCTAATTAGGTAATACAGATAAATAAATTTGAAAAATATCAGCTAACAAATTTTTACATACAAAATATAAAATGCAAAATTGTCAATAGAATTATTATATACGTGTTTTAATTAATTTGTTTTATTTTTATTTTAATAAGTACGTATAAATAAGAATTACTGCAAAAAGAATTGAAGTAGCAGAAAATATAAATATATAATAAAAGGATAAAGCATTTCGCAAACTTCTAACTTAATTTCTGTAAGACTATTTAATGAAATGTTTATTAAAGCTTAACTTTTAAGTGTTACATTTTTTTAAGTGTTATTACGGTATAAACGAAATATAAAGTTAATCTACTTATGTTTATAAATAGTAACGTCCCCTTAACAATGTAGAAAATTTTACGTAGGATATTCTTATCGTTTTGTTTTAGATTTTGATTTGAAAATAATTTTGTTGTTTTGGTTACTTCTTTATAAAATTTAACAAACAGGACAAACAATTTGAAGTACTTCTTAAAAACCACTCAAAACCTAAAAAACAACGTAAAAGAGATATAGACGTTTGTGAAACATTGCAATGTATTAGCTGTAAGTAACAAAAAAAAAATTCAAAATAGAAACTACAACCAGTAAGTTATAAATGTCCCTTCGACAAGAACCATGATTTTGAGGTAAAACTGTTGTCACTTTTTAATCTTTCCTCTCCGTTAATTTGTTAAAAATTTATATCATACATGTATTGTTCTTCTCATATCAGTTTCTATTCATTTACTTGTAACAAAACTTAAGACAAATATGTACAAATCAATATCTGTTAAAAGAATTGTAATGTCAATATTTTATGGTTAATCATGTACAGGGTGTTTCAAAATTCAGTACAAATATTTTAATGGCGTATTTTTGAGATGAAAATAAAACTTTTTTTTCTTACCAACATGTGTTGTAAAATACACCCTCTTCGAGCTACAGTCATTTATATGCGGCGAAGAATGGATGGCTGTGTTGTTGTTGGCGAAGGGCAGCACATCAATTTCTTTGTTTTTAATGAAATTAAAAAAACAATTAAAACCAATTTGGTTAATCGTTTTTTCATAATTAAATAAAAACATTCAAACCAATTTAGTTGCACAATAACCCTTGTTCCTCTTACAACGATTATCTCGAAAACGGTTAAGTGTATCAAAAAAATGTTGAAGATTGAAATCTTTGATTTTTGAATGCCCAAACAGATGACATACTAATTTTTTAAAATTTATAAACCGAAACATAAAATGTTTGCCCCCAGTGGCGTTTACCTATACAAAAAAGAAGTCTCTATTTAATTGAAAAAGGCGGCCGCCACCAATCTGTTTTTCAGGAACAAACAAAGAAACCTTTAAAATAGCAAAACAAAATGCGACATGCGATGTTTCAATTCGAAAAAATTGAGTGTGAAAACTATTGAAATAAGCGGTTCATCAAAACCCTAATTGCGTAACCGTGACGATAAGCTATTCTTTACATCAACTGAATTAAAAATATCAAATGACCAAAAACAATATTCAGACTAATATGACCATTAAAGACACGTGCCTTGCAACGTACCGAAATAATTTTAAACTATAGTATATTCCAATTCAAAAGAGCGTTTTCCGTCGACCTCATTATAAAATTGAGTTTTACGTACTCCCTGAATAATCATAAAGTAACACTTTTTAACTGTAATACTTTTCGTCCGCAAACACTTTTCGTCCGCAAACATCTGTCAATGTCAATTATTATTTTATGTCAAATTAAATAAAGTCACAAAGTAACCAGTATAAAAACCCATTTTTAAGAAAGGATGAATTTAGTTACTACATAGGATATTACAGTACTTTAGGTACATACTGAAACATTTTAGATACTGCAGAATATTGTTTGTTTACTTCCATTTATAACCTCAATTTCTCAATCCCACACAACTTTGAACAAAAACAATTTGTTGTTCAAATTACAAGTAAATGATTTTAAGTGCTTTGAAATGATATTAATAAATTGTTTATAGTTTCTACAATGTGCGAAGCATATAGAAGAGCCTGGTTGTAATCTCACAATACTCGATACATTGTTTTCAATATGTAACACTTTAACTTCTTTTAAAGTTATTCATTTATAAGGTAAGATAGAATTCATACGACTTGAGATTGCTTTAGACAATTTTATTAGGTAACAGTTTGATACAGAAGCGGAGTTCCGATACAAAATTTTCACGATCATAAAATACAAAAACTTACAGTAGAAGTGAGTTAATTATGGGTACCTTTCTATTACTGTATTTGATTGATGTAAATAAGTAATAATGCTAATGGAAAACACAAGAACAGTAATTACTTGTGAAAAATCATTCGAATATTGATTCTGTCGCAGGAAAAAACAAAATAGAATCATATAAGCCATCAACATTACTGGGTTCAAGATTTATTCGTACACAAAAACAAGGTGAATTTCACAGTTTTCAATAAGCTGAAAGAAGATTATTACATTTTTGAAACATTTTCGGAGTGAATCAAAAAACTACGTTTGCATACTTTCTTACGGCCAGGCAATATTTTTATTGAATATAAAATGATTATAAGTCTGACCACGGTACAAACTCAGTCTTATAACTATTATATGTCCAATTAGTAAGAATCGACTTTAATGTGTTTAATAGGAGAAACTTCATTACATCGAAATTTTGTAATAGTGTGTAAGAAAGTTGAATCTAGAAGGTGGCGCTCGACTTTTTCTTAATTTATTATTTTTTAATAGTTATTAGATCTCAAAAATCAAAATAAATGCTTAAATTTGAACAGCATTTGCATCACTATTACAACAGATAGAAAGAAAATACGAACGTGAAGGTGTAGCTGCATGTTTTATAAAACAGGTTGCAAAATTTCATTAAAATAGGGTAATAATTAAATCTAAAATATCTAAAACGGCAAGAGCATTTGCACAAAATTTTGTCAGTATTTTATAATGTCGTGTTTAATTTTAAAAAGTTTGTATTTTTTAAGGATCTTATCTTATTTTAGCTTCGGAATAGTTGTATCATTTACCATTAATCATATCCATGTTATGAAAGAGATAAGATTAAGAAAATCCCTAAGTAAAAATGTATTTATTACGGACGAACCCGAATTGTTAAGTTTTAACACGTCCCGTACAACTAGCTTACCGCTTTCGTCTAACCCCTCTTACGTTATGTGTGTTGTATAACTTCCAATTCTCGATGAAGCGTTAGGTAAGTGCCTTTCTTAAATGTGCCTACCTCCTTTCTCCTCCCTTTAAAAAATCGACACCAAAAAATCTCGTAGAGAGAGCACCAAAAGTTTTAGCCAAGATAAACCGATATGTAGTAAATTGATGGATGTGTTGTACAATAAAAAATGACGTAAATGTTCATATAAACATAAAATTAGCCTGGGAGAGAGGTTACGTACATGTAGAGGTTTTGTATTGCTTATCTCTTTATAATAACAAACCAAATTGGTTCGTCGGTACACTGTTATTCAGAAGTTTTATTTTAAGTTTACCATTTAGGATTTATAAGCCGATGATTTTTACAAAATAAATAGTCAAATTAGTATATTAATAGTTATTTAACAAACTTCATTGTTTCTACTTTTTGTGAGCTTTGTATTTGATTATTCTTTGCCTTTTCATCTTTTGTATGGCTATTTGACAACAGTATTTTAATTAAGGTCACTAAGTTGATGGAGAATTGAGGTACTAAACTCCAATTGTTCATGCTCATGTAGAGTTTAT
The DNA here is from genome assembly GCA_030710515.1 of Abscondita cerata. Lineage (NCBI taxonomy): Eukaryota > Metazoa > Arthropoda > Insecta > Coleoptera > Lampyridae > Abscondita > Abscondita cerata. Next base: position 608,558 of record JALBCR010000160.1, on the reverse strand, counting down.
AAAAAAACATTTTTTAAAGTGGTACCACTACACCTCCAAAAGTTATTTTTAGGAGTCGGAATGTTTATCGGGCCATTCCTTTTTTATAGTTTTTATTTTCTCTTACAACCCTGCTTGAAGAATTTAACTTTTGAACAATGAGTAAACAGTATTGAAGAACTGTGTGAGAGAATAATTTGTAAAATAGATAAGTTAAACATCGTTAAATATTATTATGTGTTATCATTGGAATGTTGTATATAGTACAAAAATGTCTCAAAGTTTGTGTGAACAAATTGAAGATTTATTACAAGGGTAAATTAATGTTGATTCGTTATGATTAAAATTTGCTATTTACATTTTCATATTATTGTAATTGATTGACAGATAAAATGGCAAGTTTAGGTATAGACCTGTATGCTTAGTTGCCTATACTCAAATCGTTCATTAATAGAAAATCGTTCATTAATAGTTAATGTAAGTCATAAGTGCACGGTCGACGGAAAAAGTGTTTAAATGATAATTGCAGTAACCATTTAAACTTTTTTAACTTAAATTTAATTTTAACCTAAATTAACCGGCTGTAGTCACAAAACGTATTACACTAGTTAATTTTTAATGGATTTTTATAAATTACGTATTATGATTTTGAAAATCCAAATTGGATGAGCGATCGGAATAAATGCTACTAGATAGATATAAGTAATTAATTCACATAATTTTCTATAACGGATAAGATTAAAATACTAGCCCTATGAAAATTTGAATATTACCCAAATTACACAAAATAATATTTTGTATTGTTTCTTACGTTGACAAAACATATTTGTTGCTTACTATTACTTTTCACTATCAAAAAATTTCATTGTTAATAGCTACTAACACACCTATTGTAATAAATGTCAAAACAGCGAAGTATGTCAGTTTGAATTCAGAGCGACGGCGAGGATTGACCCGAAACTTTTACTACCTATCAATAAGTCTATTAAATATGGGTTCAATTCATATATAAATTGTACTGTTCAAGTAATATACGACGATTAAAAATTGCATTACAACATCATAGTCCAGTTTTACCCTGCAGTTTACCATTCAATTTAAATTTTTTTTTGAGCACCTATTAGACCTTAGAATTTTACTAAATAATGCAAATAAATTTTATTACCTGAAATAGCATTTTTGTTTACCCGGAAATCTATACGGAGAGAGTAAAAGTATGGATACACCAGAATTTCTGTCGTTAAAATTCATTCTTTACGAAAATGATTAATACAAAAGTTTTTTATAAAATTTTTATTTACATATTGACATATACGAAAATTGTTGTTATTCAATTGTTTTTGAGTTATGACTTTACGGGATACTTTTTTAAATGGCAACCTTTTAATGTTTTTTCTCTTTATAATGGTATAAAAAATTTTTCGGTAGTATTAAATTTCTTCAAGAAAATGCTGGTTAAAGTTAAAGTATTTACAATTAATTAATTTCGATTCGTAAACGATACACCCATGAAAAACAAAAGCGAAGCGATGAACAATGGCAAACGAGTTTAATATTTTTATTTTATGAAAAATTATTTGTAATGAAAGTGTCGGTGAAAATGTTATTGTTAGAAAGGAATTAATAACTAAATTAAACAAAAACATTATCAAAAACAAGTAAAGCATAAATAAATACGAACAAACACATAAATCTAGTGAATTAAATGTTCAAATTGTCCTCCATTTACAATTTGACAATGACCCAATCGACTTACAAAACCACGAAGAGAATTTTCTAAGAATTCACGGGGAATTTCTTTCATCGTTCTGGTAATTCTAATCTTTAAATCTTCTACGTTATTGGGCCTATCTTTACATATTCCCATAGAAAATAATGTAAAGGACTTAAATCCGGCGAACGGGCTGGCCACTCAATGTTTCCTCTTCTCCCAATCCATCTGTTTGGAAACACATTATTTAGATGATGACAAACATTTGCACCATAGTGTGGTGGGGCGCCATCTTGCTAGAACCAGATATTGTTTTCATGGGGATAAAGAGTAGCAAATGGAGGTATAATTTGATTTTGCAATAACTATAAATACATATAGTCAAAGTTAAATTCAGAGAGGATGGTCCTTTTTGTTACCTTTTTATTATTTGAATTAAAGTACCTGTTTAAAACATCCAACAGGTGGCAATATTTAACTGAAAAAATATAAGAGAATTTGAGGAGGAGGATCTACACAAAATACCTGCTTACAAAGGTGCACCTGTTGAATAGTTGAGCCAACTTTCAAATGTCATTTAATAAATGACCAGAAGTGGTAGAAGAACAGTCAATAAAAACCACACAAAGTACAGTCGTTAAACTTACGTATCAGAAAACAACACTGTTGCTCAAGAGTCATGGCACTTAGAATTTTAGATGGGCACATGTCCTATTCTTGCATGAATAGAGTATAGGGGATGATTGTGAAGTCGGTGCACGAGAGACAATGACTTTTTTTGGGCATGAAATAAATCCTCAAAAACCTCATTTAGTTGTTTTGAAGCAATAGAAACGACAAGCCTACTAAAGATTTTTCAAAACTTCTTAGACAGAATAATTTTCAAGTTCCCAAAAACTAGAAATGCGACCAGAAAGATCATTCTTGATAATGAGTTTGTAAAACCAGAAAAAACCCATTCAAATCCAGTGATTTGAGTATTGATACAATGAACTAATAGGGTTAGACACAGATACAACAAATTAAAGAAGTGCGAAGAACCACTTTAAAGCTCTATTATTAGACTAAAACAGAAATTAGGTAATTGAATATTGGATGAAACCTGAAAGATTTTTCTCACGATTTACAAGAACACTGTGCGTAAGTAACACCTGTTATTTTATTTTATTAATTAGGCAAAAAAATTAGATTTGGGAATTAGGATAATGTGAACGAACTACTACGTGATATTTTGAATCAATCCGTGAGGTAGAACAACGATATTATTATTATATTATTTGGTGTGATATTAGTACAACCTTACCAATATCTTGGATTGTATCTCTAGTAACAGCCTTTCACTAATAAAGCTGACTCGAGTTTTGAAGTCTGGGGCAGTGTCCTGAAAATAAACCAACAACTGCGATCTGATGTTACTTTTCTAATGATTTAATAAGTCCTGGATTATCTGCGCTCTGGAATCAAGTTCCATACTCGCCCTATAGCTGAATTTTAATAAACTTTGTAGAAAAGCTATATTGATACCTCACAACAAAGCTCCGATTTTGCGAAAAAAACATGTGTAAATTCGTCTGATAAGCCAAACTAAAACAGGCATTGTAGAATATCCAGTTGTTTATTATTCCAAAGCAGTCTGCTTTGAAGTTAATCCCACTTAGTTTTTTTGGAACACTCCTTTAATGCCACCTTTTCTTTACAACAACATAAAGGAAAAAGTGGCTAATTCAACACTGTCTTTTTACCAGCTTTGCGTCACCACCTAACCGCTGAGATTACACATCGTGTCCTCATATTTACCTGTCACCACCATAATCAACTCGCCTACAGATGGTATGCAGTTATACCCCAAAGTAATTAGAAGCTTTGACAGATCATCCATAACCAGCGACCAGTTCTGTTCTCAGTACCGCGCTCTCTAGCGTTTATAATCTTTTATCCACAAAGTTATGCTAGATCCTGTTTTCTAATTCAATAAAAATTACTTATGTAATAATTAGTTCTTTAATTAATTTACTACGGCGTCAGTACCTTCAGTCAAAGTTGAAGGAAAGTCAAAAAAAAACAAAGAAACTCAGTTTTTGAAACCATATACAGTGTGGGTGTAAAGTATGGAATAAAATTGATTAAATTTTTATTTTAATTTTTATGCAATTTTTCTCGGACAGGCAAATTTTATTTTTAATTTTCCATCTTTTGGTATAAATCAACCCTTTCTATCTCCACCAGTGGCGGCGCAACAGGGGGCAACTTAAAAATATTTGAATGGCAGTGGGGGTCAAAAGTTACATTTTCGGAAAGACCGTTTCATCTGCTATGCAGCAATATAAGCATCTTCAACATCAGTCGATTAGAACAGGAAAAAAGTAACGTTTTAATATTGGTTCTACACTAATAATTTTTGCTTGCATTTTCTATTAATAAATCGACGCAAACAACAGTTCCCTGAAAGCATTACACAAATCCCCACTTATTCGCATAAATGATAAATTTCTATCACAACCAGTGGCGGTACAACGGAGGGCAATTTGAACATTTTAAATGGTAGTAGTAGTCAAAAGTTACATTTTCGGAAAGATCATTTCATCTTCTATTTAGCAGCGTAGTTGTTTCTAAAATTGGGCGATTAGAACAACCATTTATCCTTATTGTTTTTCAAATTTTTTAAATTGCCTCACGATACCCCGCCACTGGATGGGATGTATAATTTATACCTAAAGAAATGACCTAAAGGAAGATTTAGATGTTACTTTCAGGAAACTATTGCTTGTTTTGATTATTATTAATAGCAAATACAAGCAAACATTAATATTAATGCTAGAAAATATTCAAAGTATTTTTTTAAATTTTCCTGTTCTAATCGACTGATGCTGAAGATGCTTACATTGCTGTATAGATGATAAAATGGTCTTTCCGAAAATGTAACTTTTGATCCCCATTGCCATTTAAAATTTTCAAGTTGCCCCCTGTTGCGTCGCCATTGGTGGAGATAGGAAGGGTTGATTTATACCAAAAGATGGAAATTTATAAATAAAAATTGACCTGTTCGAGCAAAATTGCATAAAAATAAGGATAAAAATTTAATAAATTAATTTTGAATTTCCTTCAAAAGAAACAAAAAGCATTTTACTCTTCAAAATACACGGTAAACCGTCAAGAATTACAAAAAAAAATTATTGTTCATCAAAAGAGCCATGAAAATTAAAAGCTTTGGATTTTCTTCAAAATTTACTTAGAAGCGACTAATTAAATATAAATCATATTTGACTTAATTTTTTTTATTTTACTTCGACTCCAAAGTGTTGTCTTAAAATATACTGTGTTTTGTCAAAATTTCAATAGAAAAGATTTTGTAAAACTTTAGAAAATAAATGGAGGTTTTAGAAAAAATAAAAGCAATTAAGTTTTTGCAGGAATAGACTACGGTTTGTCAACAGGTATTTTATGCATTAAAGCACATTGTATGTCGTCAAAAAGTACTAAGAATGTTGTTAAAAAGGGGAAGGTTATCATGATTTAAAAAAGACAATTATGTTTTGTATTTTTGAATTTATTCTCAATTTCGTTTTTGCTGCCATTATCTATCTTGTTGGTGAATTAAATATACTTTTTGGTGCTTTCTAGAAACATGACTCGGTTTCATAATTCCTAAAGACTTTTTAGATATTTGAATATTGTTAAATCGATAAAAAAAGGACCTATAATATGACCCCCCCAGAATTCCCGTTCAAACATTAACCTTTTGAGTATACTGCGTATGATGTTCTAAAACCCAATGAGGATTTTCCGATAATATCTGCAGTTATGTCTGTTTATTTCACCATTAAGGCAAAACGTAGCTTTATCAGAGAAAATAATATTGTTGACAAAATTTTCATTATTATTGAAAATATTTGACATTTCCTTACAAAATTGAAGTCTTCTCTCAAAATCATCCTCTACCAAGTCGTGTACAAGATCTACCTTATAGGGTTTATACTTCTCATTTTTTAAAATTGAGACGACCGAAGACTGCGACATATTGAAATTGGCCGCTAATTGCCTGGTTGGTAAATAGGGATTTTCAGATACAGCCAATAAAACATTCAGTTTCTTATCATCACTTGTTGATCTTGGTCTACCACATTTTGGTAAATTTTTAACGCTACCCATTTTTTCAAAAGGTTGTAAAGTTTTACCAAACAACAGATTTAGAAATTGGATTTCTATTTGGATGCGTATCATTAAATAAATTACAAACTTCTTGTAAACTTCTACGTCTATCTTGATAAGCCAGCATCATAAGTATTTCAATTATTTCACTTTCACTTAAACTCACCATTGCTAATGAGAACAACAACAAATTACACAAAATTAAAAAATGTATCGTAAACAAACTAATTCAGCCTTAGTGATATAGCTATTGTTCATCGTTTCGTTTTTATTTATCATGGCTGTATCGTTTAGGAATCGAAAAATAATTAATTGTAAATACTTTAACCGGAATTTCCTCAAAGAAATTTAATACTACCGAAAAAAATTTTATACCATTATAAACAGAAAAAAAAATCTCTATTTAATAGTAGTACAACATTAAGAGATTGCCTTTTAAAACCAGTTGGGAAGCAAGCAAGCAAGCTTGCATTGCCGGGATGAACAAAAGAACTGCTTATTTAGCTTAAAAATTTATAAAATTTTTAAAAATTTTTTCGGGAGCCGATTTGACCACTTTGCCGATGAGATAGACCAAAAATGATTGAAGCAAAAATGTCTTAGATTTTGATGTTCTATAGGAATCCAAAAGAAAATTTTCAAAATGTCAACAGGAAAAAGCTACGGACATCCAGACAGACAGACAGACAGACAGACAGACTTTGTGAATTCATAAGATGAACTTTTGTTCATCGAAAATATCCCGCAAAGTCATAACTCAAAAACAAATGAATAACAACAATTTTCGTATATGTCAATATGTAGATAAAAATTTCATAAAAAACTTTTGTATTAATCATTTTTGTAAAAAATGAACTTTAACGACAAAAATTCGGGTGTCTCCATATTTTTAACCCTCTCTCTGTATATACAGGTTGTCCCAAACAAACTGGCCTATTAGACGTTTATGGAGAACTAATCGTATTTAAATTTTGAAACGTTGTGATAATATATTATTCATACTGATCTTTAATTGTAAAATAATTTCGCTTATATTGCACTTCCGGTTGTGCTAGAAGTCGACATCAACTTCTTTATGTTAAATGGACTGGTATGTTTTTTATGATATTTTTGTATTTAGCTCCTAATTTAAAACAACTACAGGCAATCCATTGTAACTTAAGAAATCTCGCGCAGGAAAAATGTAGCTGTTTATAGAATTTCAAGGCGTGACCAGACAATAGTACACTCCGGGCAGAAGTAGGTATTACTAGCATATAATACAAATTGGTGCAAGATAAATATTAATTATTACACCAATAATTTATTACTTTTCTGGTTAGTAGGTACACAATATACAAAAAATTCAAGCATTTTATTAACAAATTATGCTTTTACAATAATAATAATTAGGTAAATACAAATAAACAAATAAATACAATAATAAATAAAATAAATACAGAGCGATCTTTTATTTTGGATTTGAATACCTAAACTATAAATCATTAAGTTTATACTAATTTTGAACGAAAAAAAATAGAAATATTTAATGAACACAATTAAATTTGCGGCAATTCAGGGTAACAACGACGCAGTATTAGAATCGTCATCTGAGCTGCAACTGAACCCGAAATCATCACTATCAGTTTCAATTCCAACATTAATAATTAACGATTCTGTAACAAAGTCCATAAAAACTTCGTTTTCGTAATATTCGTCTTCCAGTTTCTTGACGTTAGCGCACACCTTGTTCCAATCTTCTACCGTAATGGAGGCAAATTTTTCTTCCGCTAATTTTTTCGCATCTTCTAACTTAAAAGTTACATTGTGGGATGCTACAAAATTTTTACGGTAGCCCAAATCATCTCGATTGGGTTAAGTTCGGGGTGATAAGGGGTAATCTTAACACAGTATGACCAGCTGCCTGCATTATTGTGTCTATTTTGAATTTTTTAAGTTTGTTTTTGTTGTTTTTTATTAAAAATAAAGTTCAGCTTTAGTCAAATCCAATGATGCGGGAATATCGTTTTGCGTTAACCAGTCAATCATCACTTGTTTTCTGCTGTTTGAATTGGGCGCTGGATTTATTTGGACATTATGGTATGGCGCGTTGTCAATCACTAACACCGATTTTTCTGGCAAATTTGGTATCAGCTTTTCGGTGAGCCATTTTTCGTAATTATTGAAATTCATCTCATGATGATAATCTCCTGATTTGGTTCCAGATTTAAAATTAATAGTGCATTCTTCACAAAACCATGACTATCCCCTCCTGCATGCAACATAATTAATCGTTGTCCCTTAGAAATATTACCAAATAAACCATTTCTTGTTTTGTCGGTCCACGATTTTGAAACTGTATGGCTGCCATGGATGTAAGTTTCGTCCATGTAAATGATTGGTCGATTGTCATTGCGGTACATTTTAATTTTTTTCAAAAAGCAATTCTTAAGTGTCTTATATCGGGCTTCTCTTGTAATAATTTTCGATTATTTTCAGCCGAAGAAAATTTAAACCCCATTTTTTAATAATTTTGTGTAGTGAAGACCTGCCACCGACATAATCTAAATCTTCTTTTAATTTTTGTAACAAATTCTTAAGAGTTACCTGTTGGTTGTTTGTTTTATGGTAATTATAAATGATACGCCTAATGTGATGCAGTTCTGTTTCATGTATGTCAGTAATTGGAAATTTTTCTTTCGCTTCCTTTTTGGAGATTTAAAAACATTGGCGTCCTCTTCAGCTTCAGGATCATTTGGTGCGTCATTCCCTTCCTTGATAATTTTGTAAAGCATACTCTGTGAAACACCTGTAGCCGCTGATAAATGGCTTTTTAACTCAACCTCAGAATTAATTTTGTTTTGTACATCCAAGCTTTTGTATTCTAAATTAGTCATTTTTAAAAGAAAGTTTTACATTCCAATGATATGAATTTTGACCCGAAGTGTAGTTATTAAATTAAAATTAGAAAGATAAAAGATAAAATGTTATATTTCACATTATAAAGGACGGTCATTATAATCATATAAAAATTTAAATTGAATAAATGAATGTGAAGCAATATTTTAAATATCTACGGTGTACCTACGCTGATATCTTATACCGCCAGTGTTTCATGCTGGAATAACCAACAGTTACGAAATCATTTTACCTTTGAGTGTACAACCGGGTCCCTACTCCAACACCTTACCTGCGCAACGTGCAACTTTTTCTAAAGTTACAATGGATTGCCTGTACTTTTATTATGGTTTGTAATATCTACTTTGCATAGTTTTGGAAATATCGTTAAATTTAAAGAAAAATATTGGTTTGTAAGATATTTTTTAAAAATTCATATTTTTGAACTTTGTCAAGATAAAAAAATTATATTTGGTTTCCTTATAACAGAAGCTTAGTTTTATTTATTACTTTGATCAAAATATGTTCAGTGTATTCAATATGTCCACCATTGTTTCTCAAAATTAGCCAACTTCAAATAGCAACAAGGCATTACCTGTACTTATTTATTTATTTATTTATTTTGCTTACACGGGCAAAAGCTACCCTTTACATGCAGTTCAATTTACATAGTATAAGTGATTATCATTATGTATTACACAACTAAAAAGGAAATTAAATAACAATACTATCAGAGATAAACTAACTTAAACAATTCTTAAGGTAATAAGATTAACATAATAATTTCCGATTATTCTAAATATTTCTGTATATAAGATTAAAATTTAGACTGAAAGATAAGAAGAAGTGTACGTCTAGTTTATAAGTATTTGCAAGACGCATTGCATTATACAAAGGACTATAATACATATAATTTGTACGGGCATAAGGTACCTTAAAAAGCTTATAGGTTTTCTGGTTAATGCGAGGAATGTTGAAGCAAATTCTGGACAGTAAGTACGGCGAGTCTATATGGTTATTAATGAGGCGATGGAGAAATTTAAGACTGAATATATTTCTTCTATGTAATAAAGGTGCAATATTTAAAACTTCACATATGTTCGCGTAAGGGATATTATCATAATCATAACCAAGTTTTAATCCAATAATTCTTATAATTCTTTTTGAAGATTCTCTAACCTTTCACTATGAACGACACAATGTGGTGACCAGACAATTGCACAATAATCGAGCTGAGAACGAATGAATTGATTGTATAGAACACGGATTGATGTAATATCTCTAAATTCTTTGGTCATTCTGTAGACAAATCCAATTAGTTGGGAAGTTTTTTACAAACTGCGTCTATGTGGTAATTAAAAGTTAAATCTTAGGACAGCATAACACCAATATCTTTTATTGTATTTTTTCTTGTTAAAACCTGATTAGATATAGTGTAATTATGTAGATGGGGATTTTGTGATTTATGAAATGAGATTGTCACACATTTATTAATATTTAATGACATACAATTTAGGTTGCACCAATTTTCCAAAAAGTTGATACCTTTTTGTATAAGGTTACAGTCACTGGGTGTTTTTATTACGGTAAAAAATTTAAGGTCATCAGCAAATAGTAATTTTTGAATGGGACTCGGTAAATACAGATTATTAATGTATATTTAGAATAAGTAAGGACCCAAGGATCCTTGAAGAACCCCTAAATTTTTTTGAATTTTTTTAGAGACTGCAAATTTAATTTTACGCTCTGTTTTCTATTCGTGAGGTAACTATGAAACCAATTTAGAAGTGATCCATTTAATCCATAAGCTCTCAATTTAGCAATAAGATGATGGTGACTGATTTTATCAAAAGCTTTACTGAAATCGGTAAATATTGCATCTACTTGATAACCTGCGTGAACGGAATCAAGCAGAGAAGCTTGAAAAGATAGTAAGTTTGTGACCGTTGATCTACATTTCATAAAGCCATGTTGATCATTACTGATTATGTTTTTCAAACAAGGTGTTAATACCTCACGAACACAACTTTCAAAGAGTCTAGCAATGCAAGATTGAATTGCAATTGGTCTATAGTTTGAGATAAGTGACTTATCTCCACTTTTATTTATTGGTGTAATGAGACTAAATTTTAAATCATCGGGAAAAATACCAGAAGAAAGGGACCAATTAAAGAGATTAGTTAAATGTGGTTTTAATATGAAAGCACAATGTTTCAATATAATTGGAGATATTTGGTCAAATCCCGGCCCTTTCCTTTGATCAAGAGACAGGAGTTTCTGCAGTACAACATCTTGGCTAACTTGAAATGAATTGATATTCAGAGAAGAATCAAAATCGTAATTTGGGACATTATCTCATACGGTTTACAAGTTATTACTTATTTTATAAAATTTATATTTAATTTGGTAATATCTAGCTAACTATGGAAAAAAACAATCCATTATTGGTAATATGTAATATTGTAATATTGTAAAATAATAAAACAGATCTTACTCTTCAAACATATTTGACTTGTTGGTACCAAATGGACGGGGCTCCGGCTCATAGCACCCATGCTGTAACTCAAGAACTAACCAATACGTTTGAGAAGGTGGATGGGTAGTTACGGTTTTTTACGTTGGCCTCCAAGATTACCAGTTCTGATTCCTTGCGATTTTTACTTTTGGGGCAAATTAAAAGATATTGTTTAATCAACTCCCGTAAGTAATTTTGAAGAACTGGTAGGTCGAATAAATTCGGCAGTTAGAAGAATTAATAGAAGTGAAATTTGAAGAGCTACTACACAAGAAGTGCTACGAAGACTTCATCTTTGTTGGACGTCATTTTGAACAATTTAATAACTAAGTTTTTTGTACATATTAACTAATTAAAATTAATCTTATTATTTGTTTATTTATTTATTCGTATGGTATTTGTAACCTACATTGCTCCTACCGTTAAACATTTTAATTTGTGTCTTGCACCGCTACCTAGATTTTGACTTACTACAAATAAATATCTTGCTAGCAATGCATACTTATATTTTTTCCATAGTTAGCTAGATATTACCACATTAAAAATAATTTTTATAAAAATACGTAATAACTTCTAAACCGTATGAAATGAGTACAGGTAATGCTTATATCAATCGAACACAAAAAAAATTCTGAATCAACCTGTTAAATAATATTTAGTATCTTCCACTTAAAAAAATCGACTTGTTGCTATTTGAAGTTCGCTTACTTTGAGAATCAATGGTGGACGTCCTGAATACACTGAACATATTTTGATCACAGTAATGAATAAATCTAAGCTTCTGTTATAAGGAAACCAAATATAATTTTTTTATCTTAATAAAGTTCAAAAATATGAATTTTTCAAAAATATCCTACAAACCAATATTTTTTAAAAAATTTAACGATATTTCAAAAACTATGCGAAGTAGATATTACAAACCTTAATAAAAGTTGTTTTAAATTATGAGCTAAATATGTTTAATTTAGGAAATTAAACAGATCATAATTATATGTAATTTCATAATATAATTTAGTTAATTACAAAAGAAGGTAAGCATAGTAACCCACATTAACCAATATAGATACAATTACAAAACACCGTAGTAAGGAATAAAACTGGAACAGTAACAAGTCAGCATAAGTGCAAACTTGTAATACTAACAATTCCAGCAATTGTCAAACACCTTAAGTAAATAGATTAATAAAATTGTAAAGTAAGAAATAATTGTTTTATAAGCAGTGTATAAATTATTATTAATTTAAGCTATAAATAGTGTAACAAGACTGATTAAAACTAGTACTGCATTCATAGTGTTTTACTCAAACTCTCCAGTCGCGTAAACATGGTCCTTCGAGCCGGATGTACTTCAATTATGCTGGCTATTGACTATTGAGCTGCGTTTAATAATTATTCTTTAATTAAAATTATGTCTCTTATTTTAAGATTAGCTTTCCTTGTTTGCCATTTATAACGTTGTTGAAGATTATGGATGTATTCAGACGACCAGGCCTTCCAAAATTGTTTTTTTATTTTTTGCACAAGTTTCCATCTCCCTGTTCATTTTTCATCAATGTTTTCTTGTACTTTATCTGCTGGTGTTAATAGTGCTTGTCCTATTAAAAAATGACTTGGTGTTATTACAGAGGTGTCTTGTATGTCTTTCGAAAGAGAACATAACGGTCTTGAATTAAGACACGCTTCAATTTGATGTGTTAACGTTGATAATTCTTCGTATGTCAATGTTGCCTCTCCTAATAATCTTTTCAGATGATGTTTTGTTGATTTCACGCCAGCTTCCCACAGTCCGCCGAAATGCAGGGATGAAGGGGGTATGAAATGCCATTGAGTGCCTGCATTAGCAAGTTCATCCGAAATTGTTGAATTGTTTAATATGTCACATACTTCTGCCTCTGTTATTTTACTGGCTCCTATGAAATTTGACCCATTATCACTATATATATTGCTACATCTACCTTTACGACACATGAATCTTTTCATGGCCGCTAAAAAATGCTTCTTTCGTCATATCGCTAACTATTTCAAGGTGAATAGCTTTCGTAGCTAAACATACGAAAATTGCAATGTATCTTTTATAGGCCTTGTTGCCTCTGCCATTTGACACTCGGATTCGAATTGGCCCAGCACAATCCACATCAGTGTTTTCAAACGGTGGTGCTGGCCTTACTCTTGGTGTGGGTAATTGCCCCATTAATTGTTGAGCTGTTTTAGCTTTATATTGTACGCAAATGATGCATTTATTTATAATATTTTTACTTCTCTTTTACCATTTATAATCCAATACTTTCTGCGTATGTATGCTAGTGTTTGTTGATTTTTTCCATGTAATGTAATTCTATGTGCTTCTTGAATGATGAGCTTGACTTCTTGCTGACAAAATTATTCGATGCTTCTTATCATAAGTTAGTAACAAATGTTGTAGTCGACCACCGACTCTGAGAATGCCTTCGCCGTCTATAAATGGATGTAGTATTTTTAACTTGTTTTTGTTATCTAGGGAATTCTCGTTTAAGAGGGCAGAAATTTCTGATTGATATTCATGACTTTGGTCAATCTCTGTAATTTTCTTTTAAGGCTAGTTGCAACTTTTTAACTGTGAGTGAACCAGTTTTTTATTTTTGCATTTCTACAATTTTTGTAAATCTCATGCATTGAGCAATTACTCGTACTAGTTTTGTTTTCGATGAAAATTTTTTTATTATGTCTAGGTTACTATTTTTTGAGTTAACATGAAGACACAATTGCGTTTCTCTTTTTGCCTCTTCTACTACTGGCCTTATTTCAATTTTATTAATTGGGTAATGTGCTTGTTGTAACCACTCAGGTCCATGCCACCATTGAACTAATTTTGTTTCAATGTTTTTTTCTGGTAGCGATTTTGTTAATTTTGGCAAAATCATCAATTCTGTTGATAATGTATAATTACTAAAATACCTTGGTTTGCATACTACGCGTATTTTACTGGTTGATTTGATGTTTGTTTTTCTGCCCGTATTCCATTAATTTCTACTTTGATTTTTCTCTTGGGAGATTTAATATTAATGCTGCTTCTTCTGTTATGAACGATCCTTGTGATCCGGAATCAATTAGTGCCCGAAGATACTCTTCCATTTTCCCAATTTTTTACTTTAATTAATGCTGTTGCTAGTAAGACCGTTGTGTTGTCTTAAATTACGTGGCTCGTAACTTCTTTATTTTTATTTAGTTTTTTGTTGAATTTTTCATTTATCTTGACCTCGTTTTTCTTGGTCGTCGAAGTTGATCTCCTTTCGCTATATTCTTGATGCAAGAGCGAGTTATGACTGCGGTTACAAATGCCGCAACCAAATCTAGCTCTACATGTTTTAACGCTGTCATGCCGCATACAAACATAACATAATCTAAATTTTTTTATAACTTTTAACCTATCTGTGACTGACAATGCCACAAATATATTACATTGAGTGATCGCATGGTTTGTGAGATTACAATAATAACAATAAGAACTACGCTTACCTTCTTTAATATGAGCTGTTACTTGTATCAAATTTCTTTTCTTCTCTTCACTTCTTTTTTCGCCTCCAGCCTCCAGCGTTTGGAATCTGGTGCGGATGAACGTCAGCATTTCTTGTAGATTTTAGATCTCCAATGGATTTTTGATTGACGCTTCATATAATTCAATTGTTCTGGCATCCCACTCTTTGGAAATGTTGTACATGATGATTGGATCCCACGATGAAACATCAATTTCAAAATATCATAAAAAACATATCATTCTATTTAACATAAAGAAGTTGATGTTGACTTCCGGCACAACCAAAAATGCAATATTTGCAAAACTATTTTACAATTAAAGATCAGTATGAATAATACATTATAACAAATTTTCAAAATTTAAATACGATTAGTTCTTCATAAACGTCTAATAGGCCACTTTGTTTGGGACACCCTGTATAATTTCCTTGAAATATCTGTCTGTCTGTTTATCATCTCCTCCGAGTGTTTAAAAAAAAAACTGAATACACCATTCGATAGAGGATTTTAAGGAAGACTAGATGCAAGGGTTTTTGAAACTCTAACTTAACCCCTGGGGGCTGTCCACACCCACTCTCATCTAATTTCAAAATGAATTTTTGTTGTTATCACCAAATATGTTTGTCTTCACAAGAAAATTTATGCGTCCGTAGGACGTGCTTAAAGACTAGTTTATGATAAATGCAAAGATTTACGGTTTTATGTTTTTATAATACAGGATGAAACATTTAATGGGCTACCAAAATGTAACGTCAAACCTTTCCAAACAAAAAAAATAATACATTGCCAAAGAAATATTTTATTTCAATTCTAAGTAAAGGACAATTTGTTAATGTTTCTGGTATAACAGGTATCTATTTAAAATGAAAAAAAATATTTGATATTAAGTAAGAGCTTTTTTAAGTACTAAGTATACTAATGTCCAGTTTCTCCACTACATCTTAAAGCGGCCTTATGTTAAGTAGGTCTTAAAAATAAGATGGTCTTATTGCAAACTTCAGTTGCACCGCAACTTCTTAAAATGTTCTTCAGTTAAGATCTTGCTAGCATTGGCAACGCTGTAAAAGCCACGTACAAGCCGGAGCATAGATTGTATTTGACTCATGTTGACTCGACAAGCGACACAATTGAAGCCAATGGCCGCTAATTTCGTTGTTACATACAGCAACTCACAGCAACAAGTTCTATTGTCTTCGGTTTTCGGCATTATTATTTTTTAAAACGTAAAATAAACACAGAAACAATAATTTTATACTAACAGAAACGAAAGCGATCTGAGCTAGACACACCCTAGCGTTCAAAGCATTTGAGGTTAGGTTCAGCGTCTTAAGCAGCCAATATCCGACACTTAAAATGTAAGGCCGCCTTAAGGCGGTAAGTTCAAAATTTGGTGTGGTGCAACACTTTAAGTCGAGCTTTAAGATGTAAGACTATCTTAAGACTTAAGACTCGCCTAAGATGTAGTGGAGAAACTGGACATAAGTATATTGACGAAATTACTTTTTATGGCTTGTAGACCCGTTATTTTACCATTACATTAAAACAAATTCTGCTAGGGCAAAATATTGCGTTTGGCAATGTTGTGACATTAAGTTGTCCTAAATTACCTGGTTTTGCGTATTTTGCGAAACCCCTATTATTTTTGTAAACTAACTACTTTAAATAAAGTTGAAACTACCACTACTCTTCACGCTATGCAAGTTGTATAAAAGTCTCCCAACGTATGTATTACTTTACTACTTCTTGTTCCGTAAATAAGTGATAGTTTGTGAATAATATAATATACGTGCGGTGATAATAAAACTAATCATTATGGGTAATAAGAAACGAAAAAATGTAATTAGCAGAAATTTTAACAAGCATACACGATTAATGACAGAAGCAAAACTGTAAATACTTCTTAGTTTCAATAACACTACCTCAAAATTTAGAAATTATATCGGGTGATTCAGCTAACCCGTTTATTAGAAGTTTATGGACTTTCCGTTGAAATATTTGTTTAAAAATTTGGAATAAGGGATTGCTTGAAAAGTTCTATTTAATTAAAATATTTCAGTTTTTCTAGTTAAGCAAACGGCAAATTCTTTCAATAATCTTGTAACATTCTCCATGAATAAAAAATAAGTTTAGTATGTCTTCATTCGAATATTCTTAGTGGATTTCCACATCGTGTATAATGTGTCCCATCGACGTTTACAAGTTTGATAAATAAGGCACATTGTTTTAATTTCCACAGGCCACTAGTCAGAAATTATTTAATAAAATAGAGAAATATTGTGTGTCGAATGTAAATACATGAATAGCAGGAAAATGGTATAGGGAACCCTTATGAAGATTGAAAGACCACTTAATTCTCCATCACATAGAGCAACAAGATACAGGGTGTTCTATTTAAAAAAATTGACTTTTAGGCAGTTGAAGTTAGTGAGATTTAGCCAAACATTTTGAACACCCTGTAAATAATTACACATCATTTAAAAACTTAACAGTTCTCCTAAAAATAGCCAAAATTTTGTTACTATAACTTTCTTTTTCAATCATTGACAAGCGTTTGAAAACAATACTACAAAACCAATTTTTCTCAAAAAAATTAGAATATCTCAAAAACTATTGATTTTTCATATATGTTGTGCTACTTGAAAGTAACTCAGATTTTAGGGTAGAATCCAAATATACAAAAAAATATATCATTCTATTTAAAATAAGAAAGTTGGTAGCCACTTCCGGTGTAACCCGAAGTGCTAGAAGAGCTAAAATATTTTAATTAAATAGAACTTTTCGAGCAATCCCCTATTCCAAATTTTTAAACAAATATTTTAACGGGAAGTCCATAAACTTCTAATGAACGTGTTAGCTGAATCACCCTGTATTTTAGTATGTACTTATAAATATAATATTAATGTTGTGATGCAAAGTAATGCTTCCAAAAATTAGTATATGCTGACAAAATTCTTTTATTTTTTCAACATTTATTATACATTTGAGTAATTTTTCTTATATGTATCTAATACAAAATAATTTACTTTTAAAATTTTAAGAATGCAATTTCTAAAGTTGGACTTTATCAAACAATTTTTTACACCATTAATGAGTAATTTTATAGTATTATATAGTATAGTTTATAGCGTATATACTATAGTACCCGGTTCATACACGGTACTAAAATTAATTCAACACGTATATTTAAAAAAATTGTATATTTTATTTAAACCATCGCAGTAGGTAGTAATGAAGAAGTCAAATTTAGTTTTTAGTTTTCTTACTTACTTTCTATATACTGGGTGGGCCAATGCCGACCAAACAGAGCCAATTGCAGCCGCATCGATAATTAAAAAAAAACTCAGACCCCTCAATTTTATTTCTGAGTGGGACATCTTTTCAATTGCATTATTAAATTGTTACTGCAATATCGTTTGTTTTTTTAAATGGCAATATCCACGAAGTCATATGACGGCCCTCTAAGGGTTTTTGTACGGTTGTTCTAGCCGAAAGGCCAAAGGAAACTAGCAACATGTGGGGTTTTTTGAAAACCATTTTTGTCGTCTATCCGATTTTGCACAAAAACTGTGGGTTGCTATTTAAAAACTTTGATGTGACGTCATTTTCGTTAAAATCAGAGGTAATCTGGAATGCCGACAGGCTGAAAAGATGTCCCCCTCAGAAATAAAATTGAAGGGTCTGAGTTTTTTTTTTTTTTAATTATCGGTGCGGCTGTAATTGGCTGTGTTTCGTCGGCGTTGACCCACCCAGTAGAGTGTCCCTATATATTAAGTAAAAACTCCAAAGGTGCTATTATAGAAGAGAAAATAAAGCAACAGGTTGCTATAACACTTTTTCAAAACTCAAGAGTAAGTGAGTTACAAGAGTTCAAGAGTTTTTTTAATAACTTTTTTGTAATGCACCAGTCGCTTTAAAATTTGGTACACTAATGATTAGTAGAGTTCTCTAACATTTTTGATAAAAATCTGTCAAAGACGAAAAAGTTTAACTCGCTCCTGCTTTATATTAAGGCTTGTAACTGTTTTGATTGATGCTCATTTATTATTATGTTCTTGTTTATGTTTGTACGAAAGATTGAATAAAATATCTTTAAAAAACAGAAGAAAACAAAACGTCTTTCTTATAAGCGGCTTAGTGTATTCTGTTTAACAACTGCTGGAACAAAATTTTAGATACAATTATATACAAATATATTCAAAATTTTGCAATATTGTTAGCCACCTAATAATAATTGAATTCTTTTAGGCATCTCAAACACATAATTACTAACTAAATGATTTTTCAGGAAATCTTCTAGTTTAATAGTTATTGGTATTTAATGAGTATTTCAACAATGAATAAGTAGGTACTTTTATGTAAACATAAACGGTATGCTCTAACCTACAAAATTTAGTAATGCTTTCGGAGTGAAATGGGAGGACCAAAATAATATGGTCGGGGGAGCAATACTCGTGCTTCAAGGAGGAAAAAACATTATTTCCAAGGAAATCAATTTTCGGTCGAAACGGATACGGAATTCGTAAGTACTTCAGCGAAGAAACTGAAGACCGCCAAGGATATGGATATTAACGTCGACGTAACCAGTAATTATGTGATTTGCCACTTTTTGATAATTTTCAATTTTCTAAGTGAATGTCTGGTTTGCAAACCATGTGGCAAGGACGTGAAATTTACTCGCTCCGCCGCACCAGGCAGGAGTAGCCTTCAACTTGGTGATTGAGTGTTCCTGCGCAACGCGCCGATTACCGTCCCCACGTGAGTCACTGTTTTGAACTGAATAAACGTCTTACGTTTACAATGCTACTTGTAGGACTCGGACTTCAAAGTGTAAAAACCTTGTGTTCAGTTATGGACATTTCGCACACCTTCAGTACCACCATTTATACAAAACGTGTTGGTTGCGTGAAAGTCAAATTATCCGTATCCGGGGACGGGTCCTGGAGGAAACGTGGGTTTTTCGTCGCTTTTTGATCTCACAACCTTTATTGGAAAATTCACCGGGAAAATTGTGGACGTTGTGGTCAAATCTTCGTTCTGCGAAGCCTATGCTACTTAGAAGTCGAAGGAAGGCACCGCAGATTATTTAGCATGGCAGACGCAACACGAAAATCAATGCACGGCTAACCACACCGGCCGGCAGCGCTGGAAAAATGGAGGTGGATGCAGTAAAAAAAATGTTTCAGCGATCAAAGGAAAAACTGAGTGTACGTTATGAAAATTACGACGATTTGGAGGTGAAGAAAAAGGAATGTGCGGGCCACGTTCAAAAGAGGATGGACACTCGACTTTGGAACACTAAAAAGAATACAAAGGGACTTGGCGGAAAAGATACTGGGACATTGACGGACAAAACTACAAACAAGTTTTTCTGGAAAAAACATTTTTCGAATCTGCGGGCATGATATCTATTGAACCGTTCAACCAATCAACTTTGTGTTTATTTTGCCTAAAATTAAACGGAATGGAGAGGTATCTTCACCTATAAATTTACGACATTTTGATCATTCACGATTTTTTACAGAAGGCCAAAGTGGCGATATCATGCTTAAAAACAATACCTTATTTTCTAGGGGCCGCCATTTTGTTTCTATAACAAATTTTGTAATGCTTCTTAGGTGGAAATGCCTCTCTGGAATATTAATTTTAAGTTTTTTTTGTCTCAACCTTCTAGGTGACGAATTACTACCTGTATCATGTCCGCAGAAGAGTCCCGTTTTCAAAACATCATTTCCGAAAGCAGCCATTTTGGCGACATTTTTACAACCGACGAAACCCAGAAAATTGTATTTTGTAAAGAAGACTTCAATAAACTTTCTCCAAAACAATGCAGATGTCTAAGTCATATCGTTCCTCAAAAAAATGTCAAACTTTAGGTACTTTTGGCACGATTATACCAGAACCCCTTAAACCCTCATTTAAGTTTCATGATTTTTATTTTAAGTATATACTCATGGAAGAGCAAAATTATATTTATTTAATTATACAAATAGGGTAGCTTTTTCATTGAAATCTCATACAAATAATGAACGAGAAAATTGCCGATGCTTATTATTTTATTTAATTTACTTTTTTTCTGTTTTTCTATTAAAATGTACGGGATCTGTATGAGCCGTATCGCAGCAAGCAGACAATAAATAAGTACTAAACCAAAATGATATGTAACTTAATAGAAAGCTCGAATGTAGTTTAACATTTACCGATTTAGACCCAAATGTTATGGGAGCTTGTAGAACTATTTTTGCCTCTAAAATCATCTCCCAAATTTTGTGCATATCGTTTTCGGACACCCTGAATTTGTGCATACAGTTCACTGCTCTTCCTACCACCATATACTTTACTGAACTAAAGGTTTTATTTTTATAGAAAAAAAAGTAAACATAAAATGGAAGTAGAGGTTCAAGAACCAACAACGTCATTACATAGGCCCACGCCAACCTCACTATTACAAACTTTTGAGTCTAATCCTTCTACGTCGAAAATGAATCCTACAGAAATACTTCTTTCTAAAGATCCTGATGAAGAAGCACAAATAATTGATGATGCACTTGAAAAAAGTATATTCTTTCTTTTAGTTAATATTCAAAGCAATAATTTTATTTTGTAGCTTACCTTCAGTACAAATTGTCAATTCTGTAACGGGAAGAAGAATTGTTGACATTTACAGTTACCTATATTTATAAAAATTATCGCATCGACTAAAATTGTGTAATTATGTACTTTGCAAATCCATGTCATTTAAATTTGCCAGTAATATAAACTTTCACATATCGTATAATACATTATGAAAACGATTTTTACAGTGTACATGAATAGCCTGAATCAGCCTGGCTTCATCACAAACATCTACTACATTCTTATCTTTTTGTACGTGACTAGTATCTGATTACAGTTTGTTTTAATTTTTTACATACGCCTAACAGTTTGCAACCCACAATGTAAAGAATTTACTTTTTTTGAGTTTTTGAACTTATGATTTAATTTTTTTAGTTTTTCAAACTAGGACGTTATAAGTATGTATTGTATGTGCATACGTATTTTTTCAGTTTTTAAAATACACTTAACATAACTGCTAAGGGTTAAGTTTTAAAATAAATTTAATCGGACGTTTTAACGATCTACAATTTTCATTCAAAAATTTGTCTATGGATACACTTTTATCATATTCAAAGCAATTTTCACCTATTTATAAACAATGTGAAAAAAAAATCAAAACTTGAAGCCCTACGCAAACCTTTCCTGAACATTTTAGTGGTTGAATCATTTAAATCGGACGTTTCAGTTAGCTGTAGTTTTAAAAAAATAAAGCATTGTAAATCATATGGGAATAAACCTCACATTACCGCCTTAAGATCTCACTTCTTTTTTAAGTGAGTCTTAACAAAAAAAAATATTCATAACTGAGTCACCGTGAAGTGGGCTGAGACAATCTGAGATTTGTGGATAAAAGAAGGTAGCTTTATTACATTGTTTAAGCTTTTCCGTTTTTAAGTAGGTTTGCACAGCTTTGAAATAAACTCGACAACGTCGCTTTTATCTGTCATCGCAGGTGTTCACCTCTGATAAATAACATAACCATACTTTAATTCAATAATTTTCCAATATTGAGCAATGGATTTAATTTGTAAAATCCGGGATTTTTTAAAGTAAGTAACTTGGTGTTATTAACAAAGTAAACCGTTGCATTTTTTGTTAATCAGAATCCCGAGAAACTTCCTCTAGATGAGCTTCACTTGAATTATATAAAGTTGACAAGAGTGGTTAAAAATGACGTTACATTGGAGGAAATTGATAAAATGGTACGTTTTTAAAGTTAAAATATTTAATTCTAACACAACTGGTCTTGTAGATAAAATTACCTGCCAACAAAAGTGATTGTTACACATGTGAGAGCACAAAAAGGCCTGCATTGGTAAGGGGGTTCGGTTGTAATAATTAATGACAAGTGACCTTTTGTTTTAAGGATAAGTGTTGGGTTGATCGCAAATTATATAGCAATTATCAACCTTATATGCTACATCTTTCCGCAGAACAAAATAATCTGTTTATGAAGAATAAAGACTTCTTGAATAGCTTACAATTCATGAACAGTTGTACGTTTCAACAGTATTGGTGCTATATTTGTTACGAACCAAAAATTAGCACAGCCATTAAAGGATTTCTGCATAATGCTGCACCATTACATTTAGTATCACACTTGCCAAGCTCAATTTTGAGTTTGCATAACGAAATCCATTTGTGTATAAGCAAAATTTATCAGCGCTGTTTAGAATTTAAGGTGTCTGATTGTGAATACATAAACGAAGACACGGCTAGATCTATATTGCAAGATAAGGGATTATTTAACCCAGATGTTATTCTTATGTTGTGCTACATTTACAACTCCAATTCGCCTGAATTTGTGCGTAGGGTAATGGACTTTTGCTTAAAAAAGCAAGTGGTTTTTTTGCGCAAAACTAACGAGCTTTTCAAAAAAATCGTCGACGTAATGATTCTGTTTGAGTTGTAAAATCGGTTTTAAGTTTTAAGTTTTTTAGGAGTTGGATCACTTCACGCAAACGTCACTTCATAATCACAAAATCGCGAGCTTGGTTGAAGAAAAAACGTTTTTTCTCTTTGAAGTTGCGTCCTCTTTATATGAGTTTCTTTCATCTTGTAAACCGGCCATCGACATCGCGTTTTACGCAGAATTGCCCTACTGGTACTACTTTAACTTTCTCAAAAATCTTTTAATTAGTTTCTTTTAGTATTACTTACGTGTATCAGAAGGTGTATGCAGAAACCAACGATTTGCTTGATAGAGATACCAACGGGCACGATTGGACTACGTTAAAACACGCTATCAAAAAGTGGTTGGGCCTCGGAAAATTCGAATTCGTTAATCTTTTCCACGTATTTGTTACCTACTCTTTGGATGGAATCTTAAATTTGCGGTAAGTTGCGCGTTTATTCTCAAAATTGTTGTTTCTAACAACTGCTTCTGTAACTTAGGGAGGATCCTGCAAAACAAGACGAATTGGTCGAATTGTACTTAGGACTGATTTCGAATTCTTTAGACAACGACCTCTTTGTTCTAGCATATGATAAGACTTATTCAATTCGCGAACAGTTTGAGACTGTCTTGGATTGCGTACCAAACTTGTATCCTTTAACTTTGCCAACTAAATTTAATTTACTATGATTATAAAAACCTTAACGAAAATACAGCGACGTTCAGCAAACTGAATACCTTCTAAAAAGTCTTGACAACATTATTTCGGAATTCTCCAACGATACGCAACCTGAGATCAACGTGGTACCGACGATAGCCGCTGTTTCAGAATCGATCGATTTTAAGAAATACGATTCGATTTACGAGACGCTGACGCAGTTCCTAGAGAGAGGAGTAAACAAGAAATCTGCGAATCTACCGAAAAATGTTTCAATCGCGCTTGAACAATATTATGAATTAACTAAACAATTTGGTAAGCGTGATGAACCTGGACCGAATAAGGATGAGCTTGAGACATCTGTTCGAGCGGTTTTAGACGTTTTACCACATTTAGGACGAGGTTTCGTATTAGAATGTTTAAACAAAATGAATTACGACGTCAACGAAGTGATAACTAAAATTTTAAGTAATGATTTGTCGAGTACCGTTAATCAACCTTCCACTAGTAAGATCGAAAAGTATCAGGATGCGAATGAAATGTTGAATGATAAGAAGGAAAAGGATAGTATTAAGCAATATGTGCTGAAAGCTTCGTAAGTTTTTTCATTATTTTTTAGGGGGTGTTTATGTGCGAATTTTTAGTTATACCGTTAATTTGGACGATGAATACGACGACAGGTACGAAATGGGCAACAGGTTCAATGATTCGGACGATGAATCGAGGATTTATCGGCATTTAGAAGGCGAAAATGGAAACGTTGATGAAGAAACTAGTTCGAGCGGCGAAGAGGAGATGGCCGGGCCGCAAAGAGATACGAGATCAGATTTTTGTACGGATCCGGCGTTGATGCGCGAAATGAGGGCAAAGAAATACCAAAACACTCGAAAAGCGCCGGCACCGCCACCGGATAAAAACGGACAACAAAACGACGACAAGTCGAAGAAGTTTAACAGCACGAGGCCGAAGCATAACAGAAAAGGTGGAGCTCATTGGAAGCGAAACAAGGGATGATTCCATCTTAATGTGATTTAAAATTTATAAATAATTTATGAATAAATAAATTATATTTTACGTATTTTTGAGGGTTTGGAAAAAAATGTAACAAAAAAATTAAGCAAGTTAGTAGATTCAATTTATTTCAAAAATTTACCTCAATTCAAAGAAAATTCAATACATTGTAATTTGAATTTAAATTCCTAATTATTCAGTATAAGGTGGGCCTATAAGTTAGGTAAGCGGCAGTAACTCAGAAAGTGCACTCAAATCGTATCAACTTGCGGTAAAAAATTATATAATATTCAAATTCAAAAGTTTATTGGTGAGTAAGAGTTCGTTTTTCACAAGTCAGTATTGTGTATAACAGTGGCTTCAATTATGCAAAAAAACACTTGTATATGATACAATACAGTAAAATACAAGAGATACAACATAGGATGCAATTTTAACTCATCAACAACGTTCTAAAGTTTTAAATTTAAAATTTTCAAATTTATTTATACTATAAATTGATTCTTTTTTCAGAAAAATATTGATTTTATTTTTAAAACTATTGAAACTTATTTTTATTTAACCAGTTTGTTAACAAATTGTAATATTTATACTACTTCTAGATTTATTTAGTCTATGGAATTCAAGACGCCAATTATGTTTTTTCCTGGTATCATGAGTATGTATATCAGAATGCTTATCTAGTTTACTAGTATTCTTAAAGGCGTAGAGTAAACATTGTAAAATGTACATGCACGGGAGAGTTAGAATATTTAATATTCTGAAAACCTCTCACAGTCATCACGATAGTTTAAGTTTCCTAAAATTTTACAACTCGACGCTGCAGAGAGAAAATTCTCTTTACAGTGGCCCCACACAAGTAAGGCATAATTCATATGACAAAAGACTAGTGCATAGTATGCAGTCCGTAGTGTTAAAACACTTACGTCTTGTGATAGATTTTGAATTAAAAATATATTACTACTTAATTTATTACATAATCTACTATATAAAAATCCGTGAGGTTTATAGCAAAGAAAATTCAGGAAAAATTTCAACAGAAAAGCGGGAAAATCTTTTTTCACGTACAGCGCCATCTTTGATACATAGCATGTACTACAAACCAATATTTTAAGTAGATGGCGCCGGTGCGTCGCAATGACAATTAACAAGTCGCAAGGCCAATCGCTTAGTGTTTGCGGGATAAATTTAGAAACTCATTGTTTTTTACATGGGAAGTTATACGTTGCGTGTTCACGAGTTGGGAAACCATCCGCTTTGTTTGTGTTAAAGTCAGACCAAAAACAAAAATGTGGTTTACCAAAGTGCACTTCAATGAAACGGATAATTTGCGGACACGTATAACGCTTCGATTCAGTATTTACTTTGGATTCACTTTCATTTACTTAGAGAAGTTCAACAAAATAACACTTCATTAATGTAACCGAAATGAATTCATCACTGTTGTGAAATGAAATAAAATTTTTCCTTTTCAAAAATAAAACAAAACAATTTTTTCTTCATCTTTTAATCACCAAACGAAATGTTACATAAAACGAAGCTATCTGGTGGCGAAACGGAGTTCGCCGGGTTTGCTAGTTTATCTATATGTATATGCCATCTAAGTACTGGATCTACATACACCCCTACAAGTTTGAAAAATTCTTTATTTCTATTTCTCAAGCTTTTTAAAGTAAAAACTATTTCCTCTGATTTATCTTTATTTAGATAAAGTTGATTTATTAAAAACCATTGAGAAACATTTGACTGTATCTCCCGCGAGTTATCCCTGACAGTTTTAAAATCTTACCCGTAGCTAAATACGAAGTGTCGTCAGCAAATTGCACAAAATTTGCGGATGTGTCAACATTTTTTAGGTCATTTACATAGATTAGAAATAGGAGGGGCCCCAGAATGGACCCTTGGGGAATAACTATACTCCTTTTTCACTAAGGTAAGACTTTATTAATTTTGAACTAGTTCAGTCGAAATTGTATTTTATTAGTTTGGAGATTAAGGAGCTCGTGAGAAACAGTCAAATGCTTTACTTAGATCGCAAAACTTAGCCACAACATATTCGTTGTCTTCAAAAGCATAATTTATTATACTGAGTAATTTAAATACAGCATCAGTAGTAGATTTATTTTTTAAGAATCCAAATTGACAGTCACTAAAAAGGGAATTGTTATAGAAATATTCTAGGATTTGATTGCTAAGTGCTTTTTCAATAAACTTTTGAGAATGCTGGCAAAATAGAAATAGGTCTATAACTTGATATATCATCCCTATTACCTTTGTTTTTATACGCCGGTACTACTTTTTCCGATTTTAAAGTACTTGTGATGCAGCTATTAATTAACTCTGTTAGAGCAATTACAAAGTCAGTCGTATAGGTTTTAATAAATGCACTACCGAATCCGTAAATCTTTTGAATTTTTACTTTTTAAAGAGGATATACTATTATATACTTCATCATAGTGAAGCACCTGAAAAACAAACTTTTTATCTGTTTGGCAGAAATTAACGTTTATATAATTTAAGGCACCGACATTGTTATTTTTATCGATTTCTCTAATGATTTCGTATGGAATATTAATAAAAAAACTGTTAAATTCCTAAGCTGATGTATTACCTCCTAGCGAAACTGATTTGGTTAATACGATTTCACGCAATAACACCCCAGACTCCGCTAATATCAATCCTAATTTTGTTGAAAAAGATTATGTGTTATCTGTATTAAAAAGTTTGAAATCCAAAAGGTCAACTGGCCCAGACTTAATTCCTCAATATATATTTAAAGCCTGCTGTGACATATTAGCAGAGCCTCTTAGTCTCATTTACAATTTATGTTTTCAAACAAATAGTTTTCCAGATATGTGGAAAATAACTAAAGTTACTCCTATTCACAAGAATGGGAGCACTAAACTAATTAGTAATTACCGCCCAATTGCTGTTTTATCTACTCCAGCAAAGGTCTTTGAAATTATCCTTCATGAAAAAACATTTCGTAATATAATTCCACGCTTGTCCCAACATCAGCATGGTTTCTACCCAGGCAGATCTACGGTCACAAACCTGATTAATTTTACTCAATATATATCTAATCATACGGACCGAGGTTACCAGGTTGATGCTGTGTTTAGGGACTTAAGTAAAGCGTTCGATAGAATTGATCATGCAGTTATATTCTATCTAAATTAAACAATTATGGTCTTTCAAATAATCTATTACTCCTATTTAAATCTAATTTTGAGAATAGATCCCAATTTGTCTGGTGCCAAGGATTTAAATCCAAACAGTACAAGGTTACCTCTGGAGTCCCTCAAGGATCAAACATAGGTCTAACTATTTTTAATATTGTTATTAACGATATCGTTAATGTGGTAAAGCACTCTGAGATTCTGTTGTATGCAGACGATCTCAAGTTATTTAGGGTTATTAAAGAAGAAAAGGATGTCACAAGTCTTCACAGGATCTATCTGCCGTAAATAACTGGTTCATGGACCACAAACTATCATTTAATGTATCAAAATGTTCGATACTGACCTTCCGGGACCAGACCACCTAGACTATACGGATTACCAAAAATTCACAAATTTGGTAACCCCCTAAGGCCAATTGTCAGCACATGTGGATCTCCAACTTATAAACTGGCCCGTTACGTGGCTAAGTTTCTACAACCGTACTAGGGAAGAACTGAATCTTTTGTGAAGAACTCCGAACACTTCGTCGAATTACTGATGACTCTGAAGTAACCAATGACGATATACTAGTTAGTTTTGATGTAGAATCGCTATTCACTAACGTACCAGTCGACGATACACATAACATCATAAAACAACTGTGCACAACCCATGGGTTAAGAGAAGACATACCAGAGCTAGCAAGAATATGTCTGAATACAACTTTTTATGGAACGGAGATTTCTACGAACAAAAATCAGGTGCAGCCATGGATCACCATTATCACCGGTTATTGTGAATATCTTTATGGAAGCATTCGAGCAAGAAGCCATTCAATCCAGCGAAAAGAAACCGAAATGCTGGTTCAGATACGTGGACGATACCTTTGTCATATGGCCTCATGGAAAGAAGCACTTACTGTATTTCTTAACCACCTCAACACTCAGCACGAAAAGATCAAGTTTACCATGGAGACAGAAGAGAATAAGGAGCTTCTTCCTGGATGTTCTAGTGAAACGAGGGGATAACAACAAGTTGGCTCATAGTGTATATCGTAAAAAGACACACACCGACCGATACCTCCATGCCACATCACACCATCATCCACAGCAGAAGCGGTCTCTAATCAAAACTTTATTGCATAGAGCTAACAAGATTCCTGACGAGGTTCACAAGGCAGAAGAACTTCGGACACTCGTCCAACAAGCCCTAATGAAGAACGGCTATACCAGAAAAGAAATAAGAGCCGCCTGTCGCAGGAAATCCGAAAAAGAGAAGGAACAGGTCACCACCTACGCTCGTTTGCCATTCATTGCTGGAGTAACTGACAAATTAAGAAAATCATTGAAGAAGAAGAATATCGGTGTCAGGTTTGGAACGGTTAGAAAAAATCCAGCAACTACTACCTTCTAATAAAGATAACCTGCCGAAACTCTCAACAAAAGGGGTCTACCAAATTGATTGTTCATGTGGAAAGGTCTACATTGGTCAAACCGGACGCAACATAAAATGTAGATTAAAAGAACATCACCGAGACGCTAAGTCCAGAGCGGTAGATAAATCAGCAATCGCAGAACATCTACACGAAAAGGAAAACACATCATCAACTTCGAGGAAGCTAAAGTTCTATCAGGACTAACAACTACTATCCAAGGATAATCAGAGAATCCTTATGAAAAATAAATCAATCGAGAAGATGGTTACCGATTAAGCAACACGTGGAAACTAACTCTTCACAAAAACAAAGAAAACAAATGTCGCCACAAAATTAGTCGATACCAAACAGAAGATCAACCAACCATCGAAAACCAACCACCCGTCACTGATCGACATCAACCAACCGTAACGGAACATAGGTATATAACGAGGAGCAGAAGGCAACAACATCAGTCTTTAGAGTAACTTCTGAAGAAGCTAACAGCATGGTTAGCGAAACGTCAAGCAGAGAACGTAGGAAGGAAGAACAAACACGGCTCAACCCGGAAGATAATAATCTTAGTAATTGCCTTTGTTTCTCACATGATTTAATTATCTTACTTGTATGTACTTGTAATGTACTGCCTTACTGTAATTGGGAGTAATCCTGTAGTAAGGCATGTAAATAAATAAATAAATTAGTAGAAGCTGAAGCAGATTTTTTAGGTCTTTTACTATCAATTAATTGCCACATTGTTTTTGGAATATTATTCAATTTTTTACAATATCATCGTTTGAAGTAATTTTTGCCGATTTTATATTTTATCGGTAATTATACCTAAATTTTTTATAAGGAGATATATTAGCTACAGTAGAATTATTTTGTGATATTTCATGAAGTAGTTGCATAACCTTTCTGATATCACTAATTTCAGGTGTAAACCACATTGACTTACTAACATTAGGCTTTATGTTGAGAAGTTTTTCTGCAAAAGCAATATTGAAACTATCAATACAGTTATTTAGAAAAATTTTGGCTGTATTATTTACATCTAGATTTTGTAGATAAGTCCAATCAAGATTTAATACTATATTTTTAAAAATATTTTGACCTTAGTAGTTATTGGACTGCATTTCACCATTTGTATCTCATTTTTGTAATAAAATGTAATATTTATGTCAAGATCTAAACATAAATGATCTGATATACTTATGTCATAAACAGAAATATTAAAACTATCATAACTAAAGTTACTAAATATATTGTCAAAGCAGTTGTTACCTTTTGTAGGTTTCATATTAGTTTTTACAAAACCATAACAAAGGAATAAATCCATTACTTCATCAGTGATATTATCAGGTTATCAGGATTAAATTTTAGATTGAAATCTCCGCAGACAATATATTTATTATTAAATTTAATTTTACTTAAAATTGATTCTAACGTTACAAAAAGATTACGTATGTCACCATTACATAGTCTGTAAATACAAATAATTGATAAGTTGATCCCCAATAAATGGATTGTGCATCTCGTAGTAAGTTTAAACTTAGATGCTTCAGCCTCAGTTAACCAATGCTCCACCAAGGCAATACAATTCAATGTTTTTTTTGAAACTTCCAAAATTGCTTCTATTTCCAGAACTTTATTGCGTATGCATTGAATGTTGGCAAAAATTAAACGAAATTTTACTTCGGTGTAGTTATTGTTTAAGTAGTTAGTAGTAGATTCTGACGCTGGGCGAAAAAAAAACGTTTTACAATTGCATCAAAAGGCCATGAGCTAGGATCCCTAGAAGCATTATTTGGACGTAAAAAGTACTCTAGAGAAAATGCTGGAAATTATTTTCAAATTGCCACCAGAGGGCGTAATTGCCATCTTGTTTTGACCTTCAAATTGTCACGAGATCACTTGACAATGTCACAGAATCAATTGATAACAAACTTAAGTTAGAATATATTATTATTTTATTCTAGGTTTGATGTAGTTAGCATGAGCATGGCTAGTGAATTTTATTAGTTATTGTTTGAAAACTCATTTTTATTCCACATCTTATGAAATAAGAAAGGAAGTTATGCGACGGTTTTCCAACCAAGCCAAAAGAGCCATTAATCTACACAGATTTTTGAATTTTGAAATATTTAAAAAATATTTATTTTATACATTTTGTTTCGGAATAAAAGTTGTTTATAATTTAAATATACACAACTTTTGTTTAAACTATTTTTTTATCCGATAAGTAATTAGTGAGATATAACAATCACGTGACAATAATTGTTGTAACAATAACTCCACTAATATCCATTTTACAAAAAAAAGTTGTGGAAAAAAAGTTGTTGGAAATTTTATTGTCTATAGCTTTTGTTTGGATCATTTTTTTCTAAAACGCAATTTTATTTTCGCTTATCGAGGCGATGTGGAGTTTTGCCGTAAACACTTGTTTTAGATAGTGATGATACCGTCGAAGCCTGATGAGTATGGTTAGTGATTTTTAATTGCTTCCTTTCTAATCCAACGTTTACTGTCTATTCTCGGTTCCATTTTGACAACATGCTGATTCCAATGGCGAGTCTTTATACGATTTTCTAGTTAGGGTTGTATAATAGGACAAAGACTTACATTTTTACTGTTTTTCTTACTCGTTGTGAGTGTTAAGAATCTCCTGTTTTGAAAAAACTGGATTATATTCTATTGCTTTAGGTCGATTTTCGTCAATACCTAATTCATCTCTAAAATAATATGTTGTGAAATATTGTGAAAAAATAGAACCTATTCTAGTTTTTTTAAGCAATCTAAAACAACATAATTTTTTGTTTAATTTGTGTATGACACTACACAATATAAGTTGAACGAAAAATGCACCAAATCTTGTGCAATGATTTCGTAATGTAAAATGGTTCAAAAAAAAACTACGAAGACAGAAGTTACCATATATGGTGAATAATAAACTTACAAAAGAGATGAGCGGGAGGAGCTAAAAGAGTTAAAGGGCATACTCCAGGACAGCTCATAAAGCAGAGGGAGGCCAAAGACTGAAGAAGAAACGGATCAAACATTTTTAGTCCTTTTGCTGTATTAGGTGTGGACCTTACAATCCTGACACGTCCAGAAGAATATTTGAAGAGCAGAAAAATAAAGACAGTTAGTAATAAAAATTCTCGGCTAAGAAAAACTTCTATAGCAAATAATTATATGTATTAACTGGACCAGAAATACAAAAGAGGAAGTGGAAATGTAATAAAAGTAGTAAAAGTTGGTAAAGCAAAACTAAAATATTATGAACGACAATGATAATAAATAAGCTGTGCGACATCTAGTGCTACAACCTCGTACTTTCAAGTTAAAGACTTTAAACGAGTTGTACGACACACCACTGAAGATGTTTAAGCCGTGGCAGCAAATACATTTTTGGAAGAAGAGGAAGAAGTACCAATAAACCACGGTTTGAAAGCAACCTGACAGACAGATTAGATTTTATTCGACACTAACAGCGAGTGAAATTTATTCAAGCCGTAAGCTGAGAATTATCACTAATTTTGAAAAATTTTGGAACAAATTCTGATGGAGGCAAAAGAATATTGTGGTAGAAATCGATTCGATAATTTGTTTAAACTATATATTATTTTAAATTTTCGAAGAGTTAAATTTAACTAAAGTACTTAACTAAATTTTATGACAATTCGTATTTTTTTTCCGAAACGTGGTTTGCATCGAAAGTTAGACAGAAAATCGAGTGACGGAAATGGATTTCAAAACCCAAGTGGACAAGCTAGAAGGTGTTGGAAACTGGACCAAATAAGAAAAACAGATGAAATTGTTGCTGAAACATCATGATGTTCTAGATACAGTGACCGGAAATCAAAGTGAACCGGAAGAGTCTCTGGCGATACCGTTAGAAACGCGCAACGAAAAGGGTACGAAGCTGAAATGAAGGCATTTATCAAGGCAGATGCTTTAGCACAGTTGATACTAATAAGTAGTATGAACGATAGTAATGCTGATTTAGTGACTACTTGTGAATCAGCGAAAGCAGTATGGTATAAATTAGTATCCGTATACGAGCAAAGCTCTGGTCAAAGGGTTGATAGGTTGTTAGAGCAGTTCTTCACTACCTGCGAAAAAAATTCAACCGAAGATATAGCAACTCACATTGCAAGGTTCCAGAAAAATTTTACCGAACTGAATGAAGAGCTGAAGCGATTAGCGAAAACCGAATTATCAGATTTACTATTGATGAGCCGCGTCATGTATACTCTTCCAAGTGTGTATTTTGAATTTAAAAGTGTCTGGGAGTCTGTGCCTGTGGAAGAACGCACAATCACTAAGCGGTTCAGTTGGCTTCGGTTGATTGAAATGAGACTTCCTGGAATACCGGAAAACGCAGAGACTCTGTTAGCAAAGTCCAGATATTGAAAGGAGGTGGTAAATGGTGGAAAACCAAAAGCGAAAGGCAGAAAATTGGAGTGTTTCAAATGCCATCGTATTGGTCATTTTGCTAAAACTGTAAAATGCAAGCACAGAAATCTGCACAACCGACTGGTGAAGGCTTTATAGCAAATGAAAATGGTGGTACTCAAATGAACCAATCGGAAATGTGGTTGGCCGACAGTGGCGCTTCAGCGCACATGACCAATAGTAAAGACATGTTTTTCACATATGCGACATTCGACACTCCAATGCAAATTGTTGTTGGGCACAATGATATAATTTATGCCTATATGGTTTTGAAATTATAAACACTGAAATGCGTGTGAATGGTATGTGGAAACAAAGTCAGCTAAGAGATGTCTGGTACGTTCCCAAAATAAGCTGGAATTTGTTTTCAATTGGAGCAGCAATAAAAAAAGGGTATGAATTTAAAGCCAATACAAATGAATATGTATTTATTAAAGACAGAACTATATAAGACTAGGTGGAACGAAAATAGAAAATAGTTTTTATCAACTGGATATGCGTGTGTGGAAACCTACACTGTTTCACAAGTGTGTATAGCTGAAAGAATTGACACTTTGCATGAAAGGTTATGCCACCAAAATAAAAGGCATGTCAAGAAATTTCTACAAAAAGGGGTATTGTTGTTGAAGAAGATGGGGAATTTTGTGATAGATGTATGTATGGCAAGCATTGACGTGCGAGTTATGGTATTATAACTGTTAAACCCACTGCCCCAGGTAAAATTATTCATACAGACTTATGTGGTCTCATGCAAGAATCATCTTTAAGAAGTGCTTGTTACTTCGTCTACTTTAAAGACGATTATAGTAAATTTAAGCGATTATTTTCTATGAAACAAAAATCTGAGTTATTAGATTGCCTAAAAGTTTTCTTAAACGAAGCATGAACAACTAGACACGTTGTAAACTGGAATCAACTTTCAAAAAATCATGCCGTATTCTCCAGAGCAGAATTGATCTGCTGAGAGGGAGAACAGGACAATTGATGAATGTGCTCGAAGTATGATCCACTCGAAAAACTTTCCTATCAAATTGTGAACCGAGACCGTCATCGCAGCTGTCTATACCCTTAATATGGCTCAACAAAGAAATGAATATCGGAGATCATTTGAAAGTATTTAGCACAGAAAATGCTTTGTCCATGTCCCAAAACAGAAGAGGAAGAAATTTGACAAAAAAACTATCACAGGACTGTTTTTGTTGGCTATGAAGGCGAGAAAGATGGCTACCGAATTTACTTGAAGGAAAGAACAAGGTAATCTTGAGTCGTGATGTTGTGTTCAAAGATGAAATAGTTGTAGAGAAGAAAGTTATGTTAGAAGTTCCCAAAGAAAACAAAATTGAAAATAGTACAGTTCACGAAGAAACTACAAACTACTACTTGAATTTGTAAGCGTATGGATGCGCCTTGCATAGATACGATTTTAATTTTTTTTTATCGAACTAGTAACATTAGCGCAATTTAACAAGGGAGAAAAAAGTTTTCAAATTGTTCATTTTATTTGTTAGAATTATTTTGGTTTCGTATCGTTGACGGTTGTTAAAATATTATCATTTATTTGACAGTGAATGCCATGAAAGCGACTTTTCATGGCATCAGAAATTTGTCCACATCACACAGAAAAACGTCTTCCGAAGCAGAAAACCAGCATACGAAAACGGAACAAAATCCGTCAAACCGTTGTCGAGTTGCTCCCAATATACAATATTTTTTGAAAACTTTGACGCCCTCTGGCGCCTTTATTGTGCACTTTTATTTATAGAT
This sequence comes from Abscondita cerata, assembly GCA_030710515.1. Taxonomy (NCBI): domain Eukaryota; kingdom Metazoa; phylum Arthropoda; class Insecta; order Coleoptera; family Lampyridae; genus Abscondita; species Abscondita cerata. Next base: position 572,860 of record JALBCR010000160.1, on the reverse strand, counting down.
AAATTGATGTCAAACGGTCTATTTTGAGCCAGAGAACTCTGGTAAAGCTATGTAGACACCTTTCAGAAACACCCTGTATAAGGAGAATCTGAAACAAATTTAAAATGTCTGATTGTAATCCTGTGAAAAAACCTTGTAGTGGTTACTTAGAAAAAGGTGACGATAATGAAATTGAGCTACACATTCCCTTTCGTGAAGGTGTGGCTAGTTTTCAATTGCCTCAAGACCAGATATAACCGGCTCTGTAACAAAGGCACGACAACAAAAAAAAGAGCCTTTTTCGCGATGAGATATGAGCGATAAACTATTATGTCGAGTACCTAACTTTTTCGCGATGAATTTAAAAGCGACATTTTAGCGACAAGACATTTCTGCGATAGAAAAAGTAGACGAACTAATCTGTTGCATACCTATACCAAACTAGATTAATAACTAGCAATAATAGAAAACAATTATTTATTTCAAGACAAAATATAACAAAGTAACAAATTAAAAAGCAGACATAGATATTTTTTTACATCGGAAAATCTCTACTCATTTGCAAGATTTTTAAGTCTTGCGTTTAACTTAAACGTTTTAGAATTGTAAGATGTAGGTTTTCGTGCCCCAGAACGATATTTAATGATGACACTTTCGATTCTTGCCTGTTCCTCTTTTAATTGTTCGATTAGCTGTGTAACCGTCGGATAAAGACGCTGTCAGATGTTTCTCAATAGATTGTGTCAAGATTCTAACGAGTTGCTGCTTCTTGCAAGTCTTCGGTCAATCTTCCGAACATTTTCCAATACTGACATTAAATAGAGGTTTAATGTCTGTAACAGTTGCAGTTCACAAATAATAATAGATAAAAATAAAGTGACTGCTCTAGCGATGCAACCTAGAAAAGAAAGAACACAAAAATATTGGGCTGAAGTAGCGTACTAAATGCTTGGAAGATTCCGTATTTATAAGCGTTAGCACAGCAGTGTCCGGCTACAATACGTGAGATGGGGAAGGTCCTTGGGAGAACTAAAAGAAATAACTGCTGAGTCAGGTGGCGCCACCTGCTGGGTAACGGAGAGAAATAAAACCGATCAACAGCAATTCACTTGATTTTACTTAGAGTCTAACACGCTACAACAAACACAAATTTAAGAGAGACCAAAAGACACATAAATATACCACATACAATTTAAAATATTAGGAGTATCTAGTCGTTCTAATACGGAATGCAGCTTCCGCCAATTTAAAAGGCCTTTTGTTTCAGCTTACCCCGCGATACTCTGAATGAGTTAATGCCAACAACAACTAGCTGAGTGTATGGAGGCTACCCCGAATAGCAATTGTCTTAAATGCTGAAGGTATAACCGCTTGATGTCGCGTGACTTAAGTTTCAAACGCAGGCAAATATCAATTGTTTCCTTAAAACGATAACTTAGCTGTATATTGTTGTACGTAGTTCTGACAAAGAAGGTCCTTGCTAACGAACAGCCAGTTGACAGCTTTCCAAAGATCCGTATGATTTCGTTGGGAAGAAATAGAAGACTCAACTCTAGGAGTAGAAAGTTGCCTTGGTGAATAGCAGCGCACCACGTGCTTGACCCCCATCCGCTGAAGGATATTCGGCCGTGTCTCCAAGGTCGGCGACTGCACGAACGTAGGCACGTTTTGTGTCACAATAGGGATTCTAATTTCTCGTTCCAGCGTACCCAGGAATTATCCAGACAGTCAATTCTGAGAAGGGTATAAGGGACAGACACGTGCTAAATCATACGTTGTAATTAGCAATTAATAAAATCGCTAAATCAACTAAAGTAATGGCAAAGACAACCACTTACGGCGTAAATTGGTCGGATTATATTTCCACACTAATTTATTGTGCGATTATTGAAGCCGCATAGGAATTTTAGATGTAGTTTTTAGCTTTGTGCAGCTCGGCCAATCGCTCAAGAAAAAGAGAAAGTTTTTTAAGAGATCGGCTCGTCGCCTTGAGTAGAACTCCGAAATTCAGATTCACCAATAGGAAAATTCAGTTCAATGCGCAACTTGAAGATTTTGAACCGTAACATGTTTCTCAGCCTTCTTCCGATGTATGTACTTTCTCAATAGTCTAATATGACCTTAAGCTCCTCTTGAAACTCTTCACTAATAATTTTAAAGACAAACTGTATGTCCTTTGAAGGTACGAACGCTAATGCCAACAATATTTTCAAGTGCTTTCTTGCAGACTCATTGGTCCGGTACGTCTCTGTCAGTTTATGGTGCTAAATTTTTCGCCATAAGTTTGGCGAAAGATGGAAAAAACAGGTGACTATGTTTGTGTTTTTGGAAACGACATTTCAATTGCGTTAATTACGGCTAACTCAAAGTCGCAAAGGATGCCGTTTGGTTTTAAATGGTGATTCAATTCTTGCAATTTTTGAAAAATGAGTTGGTATGTGTCTTTCCGTTTGTTACATACCATGGTATAAACCAGAGGTAACGCAGATCCGTCTACAAAACCGTGAATTGCAGAAACAAAGCTGTGGCCACTTTAAACGGTCCAATTAAACTCAATCGTTTAAATTCGCACAGTAAAGATAAATTTTGTTGCGTACCAAACACTATATTGTTGTCCCCTACACTGGAATCCCAAAGTAGAAAATTATCCTGTTTAATGGTGATAATTGGCGAGTTGAAAATTATTTCGGAAGCGGATTGTGTCGGATTCTTCAGGCTCAAAGACAGCTTCCGATTTCTTTGTACCATTCTTCTAGCCGCATCGTAGTTGGGCGTCTGCACCACACCTTATTCGCTCATTGTGCTGGTACTAGCTAGGTATATATTTTTAGGTGGTAGGACTGTGGTTTTGCTTAATGTTTTTATTGAATCTCGCATCTTCTTCAGCTGGATTCGGTCCGTGATTGTACGGTGTGGTGTCGTAGGATTTTTTCCCCTTTCGTTCACCTGCAGCCTTCCTTTACAATCCCGTTTGGTACATCTCCAACTAGACGAATGTGAAAATACTTTATCTTTCCTGTATTTGTAACCACCGTGAAATATAAATTTTCCTTTTGATTTCAGGCATTTGTAAAAGAAATATTGAAAATCTAAACTTCAAAATATTAATGTTTAAACAAGAAATACTCCATGGATACATTTTTTATAATATCGCGCAAAGTTACATCTCTTTATTATCTTGTCGTAAAAATGTCGCATCGCTCTTTCGTAACATCGCTCATATCTCATCCCAAAAAAGACTCTCTTTTTTTTTGGTTGTAGCGACTTTGTTAAAGAGCCGTAAAGGATACCATTTGGTTAAACCGTATGCTGCTGGAAATAACAAAAACACAATTAGTACCGTGTTTACATAGTGACAGCGTAAGTGCGATCAAACTAGCGAAAAACTGCAAGAACTCCAAACGTATCGACATCCGATACCATTTTATTAGAGAAAAGGTAAACGAAGGGATTATTGAACTTGAACATATTGCTGGGGAAGATCAGATATACTAACAAAATCACTACCTCGTATTAGATTTGAAAAATTTCGCAGTTTAATAGGGGTTATTGAATAATAAAATTATTTTTAGAGGAGGTGTTGGGTGAAAAATAGTTTGTAGTAATATTATTAGGTTGGTAGTAGTATGAAGTTAGTTATTCGAATGCGACTCGACGGATGCGGTCGACAGAAAGTAGTCTGTAGTTCACCACTGTAGTATATGTTTATCTACAATTACTTCTACCTTGTGTTACACAATAAAGAATTCCTTTTGTATTACATTCAGCTTAACTCATCAATGATTAACAACTATACCACTAAAGTTCATAGCAAAGAAGTTATACCACCGTAAAGTTGCACAAACGTGAAGTTGGCCTCCTCGTATGGCCGTAACTTTAAGTGTTATTTTGAACTCCTTTTAAAATCCTTAGAAAACTTTAGAACTATGCAGGGGCATTTAGAACTTTAAAGTCGTCAGACTTTCCTGTCTCAGTATACTTATTACTGAAACCTTATCTAAACGACAGATTCTTCCAAGTCAAAATCAATAATTCCTTCTCAAACTATCAACTCATATCAGCTGGTGTATCACAAGGAACTGTCCTGAGCCCTCTATTATACAACTAACAAAGAAATCGCTACTTTTGCCAACGACACAGCTGTGCTGTCTATCAATAATTCATCTCTTCTGGCATCTGAAAACCTCCAGAACCACCTTAACCTTCTCCAGGAATAGTATAGAAGTAGAGAATTTCTGTCAACAATGATAAATCCACCCATATCACTTTTACCAACAAGCGAAGAGGATGTCCTCAATTAACAATGCAATTATACCAGTCACACAAGAAGTCAAATATTTAGGGATGTACCTTGATCAAAAACTTATCAGGAAGACTCACATCAAGGGAAAAAAACATCTCGACATCAAAGTAAAAAAAATGAACTGGCTCCTTAGAAAGCGTTCGCAGTTATCCCTCAAAAACTAAGTTTTCTTATACCTATTGGTACCTTACCAATCAAACACTCCACGAAGATCTAAGGAATTGTAAGAGAAATCCATAGATTAGCAAACTGTACCAACACACTTTAGTGGGACACAAAAATTAGCTCGTTCACCAGCTATCCCGAGGACCAGCTGTGCCAAGAAAACTGCATCGCCAATGGCCTCATTACCTAACATATCTACCCAACCAGGCGTAAAGCCTCCTAATTGGGAGTAACATCAATAGATGGATCTTCATCAAGTCATGTACTATAATCATTTGCTTATTACTCCATCAATTGTAAGAGTAGATTGTAAATACGAACTTTTAGTAATAAATAAAAAAAAGAAAAGTATAAAGTTTATTACATGATGAAAATATGGGCCCAAGTGAACACGCTGGTTCAGTTCTTATACTAACTCAATTTTTAAAATTTATGGTCGAGAACTACTGATTCAACAGAATGATCTTGATGGGCAGAAACATACTACAAACACATTTCGACCAAATAACCAAACATGTTTTATCAAACGGGCCACACAACTAATAAAACTGTGAACACTCACCCACATCATATAGTAGCGGACCGGTCTGCAAAGAAAAGAAAGACTATTAAATAACAAACTCTTCATGAATATGTAAACAATAAAGTAAATCTTAAAATAAACCAATAAAAGTGAATACCATACAATCTGTCCATCTTCTTTGAATCCACGATTGTGAACCTCCATTTTGAACTTCGCTGAGTCACCAAAACGCGTACACGAATTATTTAAAAGAAAATGTTTAACTACTTGTTAATAAAAATTGAAAATCCAGTAAATTTGAAGCATTACATTTTATAAATATAACAAATTGCGTATTTAATGATCCTGGAGCAAAGAATTCCCGTTAATTTTAAGAAGAAATCAAAGAACTGCTTGTTGCGCCATCTATCACTAGCTTTGCGGAACATATACAATTTCTTTCTTTTAATTTAATTGGGGTATAATAGCAATTCTTGAGTTGGTTTATAAAGTTTTTCAAACTTTTTACGTGAATTTCACACGTTTAAATCAATTCTCTTCGACTTGAAGTTTTCCACCCCTGTATTGTAGTAGTTTGCAACTTGGCTGTGTTATGGTGGTGGTTCCATTGATGATTTCATCCTAATCCTATTCGAATCCGTAAGTTTTTCAAAGACTTTCATAAATATTATTACCTACTAATTTCGTTTTAGGCTTTACCATGCCTGGCACAATATTAGAAAATTTAAGCGGCAGGAAGTTAAGCATCCTGGTTGCGATCTTACTCATTTGCCAGGTGACATGCTTTCTCATCGGTGGTTTCATTGCACCCTCCCCAGCAGGATCTCAATCGATCTTAACCACGGCCTGTTTAGATGAAAAGCCCGATTTATTCCACAAGCAAGATCGGTGGCTCACAAATAAATGTAAATCGATAGATTTGGAGAATGAAAACGCGGGTGCAGGTTTGAATGCCAGCAATTTTGTGTTTATGGCCAAGATGCCGCTGTATCGCATGGACTTCTCGAGGTGGCAACAGAATTTGGTTGGTGTACTACAAATTGACATACTTTATAAAACCGGACAAAATGTTAACAGCGTAATCGAGTTAACGTTGGATGCAAAATTAGCTTATAGAAGTAAAAGGGACCCGGAAGATCAATGGACTTATCTTAGCAGCTCACAGGAGAAGCGCATTGTAGAGTGTTTCTTGCAAGAAGACAAGGAGCCTAAGGATAAGTACCCGTACAGTTGCTCTACTGTACCATTGTTTGAGCTAGGCTCTCTGCACCATGATTATTATTTACTCAACCTGCGGTTTCCTGTCGACGACAAGAGCATGAATGCCGATTTAGGTTTTATACATTCGATCTACTTAAATGCAATCCACATGAACGGTGGATTTACAAAAGTTTGGTTGTCTTTGAAATCGGCCTTCTTCCAGTATTAATAGGGATTATGGTGTGGTTTTGGCGACGTGTACACATGTTGGCACGAACACCTGCTTTACTCGAGTATCTTCTCTTAACTGTAGGCATCACGTTAGGACTTTTAAACGCACCTCTCGAGTTTCTTACTCTATACTTTGACATGCCTTACATGCTGCTTTTGAGTGACATAAGGCAAGGCGTTTTCTACGCTGCTTTATTATCGTTCTGGATTATATTCGCTGGTGAGCACATGCTTATCAAAGAAACGCCCCACAATAATTCGCTGAAGGCTTACTGGATGCACTTGAGCGGCATTTTAGTCGGATGCTTGTCTTTGCTCGTTTTTGATTTATGCGAACGCGGCGTCCAGTTGTACAATCCATTCTATTCCATTTGGGTAACACCAATCGGTACCAATTTGGCCCTTTCCTTTTATTATCCTTGCAGGTATATCCGCCGGTATTTATTTCATCTTGTTATGCTTCATGATTTGGAAAGCGTTCAAAAACATCAGCATCAAGAAGTCGGTTTTTGCCCAGCATGTCTACGGTACGTCGTTTGCACTACGAAGGCATAATCTATCGCTTCAACTTCTTGATGTTAGCCACCGTACTTGCGCGGCCGTTACAATCATATCCTTTATTTTGAGCCAAATCGACGAGGGGCAAAATAAATGGGACGAAAACATGGAACTCGAGGTGTCTTCAGCTCTCTTCACCGGCGTATACGGCATGTGGAACATTTATATTTGCAATGTTGGTTTTATACGCGCCAAGTCACAAGCAGTGGCCCACGGATACAATTTGTGGCGATAACGGCGAAGAAGTCGAATTCAGTCGTCTACCGACAGATCCCTATCCGAACGAAATTTCGTCTCTTACTTCTTTTGCCAGTAAAGTTGCCATGGATTAACTTTCTCGTACGTGCATGTAACTTTTTAAGTATTATTTATGATCGCCGCCCTTTTTCCTTTTTTTTTAATTTATAATTTTAGTATTAGCTAGTAATTGATCATTTTATAATTGTTCAGTATTATAAATGTTGTGATTTTAATATTTATGGTAATCTCGGCAAATGTCTTAAAGTTTTTTACAATTTTACACTGTATTTTGAGGTGTTCTAATAAAATTTCAAAACTAAAAATAATTTTTATTTAAGATGATGGATATTTGCGTCATTCAAGGGTTTTTTCAATAAACAAATCGCTACTTACGCAACCAATGACGCAAAAATTCTATTGATACGAGCGTTACCATATTGACACCATTGTATCACGTCAAAATTAGGAAAACAAAACAAAAATTACGGTTTCTACAACTTTACTAGACATGGAGAACAAGATAAAACTTGAATAGGAGATCAAGAAAAAACGTCATGTGTTTCAGAATTACTATCACTCAATGAAAAATCTGTATGATTTTTATAAAGTACCACCGTTCGAACGAAAGGTGTCAGAATTTCATATAATTCGGAGAATTATAGTTTCCAAGTTACAGTTTTGGTGACGTTAATTTAGTGATTGTTCAAATAATGGAAACAAAGGAATTTCGTGTATTGATTATACACTGTTTTTTGATGAGAAAGAACACCGTTTGAGCAAAGCAATGGTTTATGTAATTTATTCATAAACACACTTACAAGTTATTTTACATTCACTTATTATCACTAGATTGAACATAGTTTGTGCGCGCCGCGCGTGTGTACGCTCGTAATCGCCGACGTGGGTGTTTCGGGTGCTGACGGTTGGGCTCGCTGATGCGGTCCACGCGCCGTGATGGCTGCTCACACAGGATCAACCGCCAAGCCTTCGGACTGGATCTGCTGTGTGACAGGGCAGGCTGCTGCCATTCTGCGCTGGATTGAACCGTGGTGTACCCTCTTCGTCCTTGCCAGGGGTGCCTCCAGTTGTGGGCGTTGGCGGAAGCGGTGTCACCAATGATGGCACCGGGGAACGCCGCAGGAAGACGCGTACTCCGTGGTGGAGGTACTGTTGCTCGTTGTGCGCTTGTTTGGCTGTCATAAGCCTGGTGTGAGTCGGTTTCTCTCCTACGTGTGCCGTGTTGGGTAAAACACGCATGATTAAGACGGGTGGAGCACGCAGCCTTATTGTCCCAACGGCTAGGTTATTCACGCCGGCCGAGGGTAGTTTAGACCGGGTTATACACGCCAGTCAAGAGACTCGTACCGGGTGAAGTCACACGCTAGTGAGTGCTTGTTGCTGGTGTGTGTAGCTGTTTTAAAGGGTGCGTAGCCTGAGAGATGTCGCTACACAGTCCCTTTGCTAGTGATGGAGTCACGTAATGAATCGTACTGGGAGCCGGATCTGTTTCCCTGTATGTGTTGTTAGTGCTTTTTCTTTTGGTTTCTGTATTTCGGTCGGTCCTTCTATATACGCTGGTTTAACTCTTTTTTGCCGACACCGTGTGTGGTTGGCCCTTTTCTCTACGGTAACCGTTCTATTGTTTTGCCCGATGACACTGTATGGCCCGTCGTATGGTCGTTGCAACTGTCGTCTTGCGGTGTCGTTTCTTACTAAGACTTGCGTAGCCTTGTCTAGCTCTTGGAAAACGAAGTTTTTCTTTCTTTGGCGTGTGCAGATGTGCTTCGTGCTCTTCCTCGGATGCTGAGGCTACCAGTATGTACACGTAGCAGAAGTCCAGGTCTCCTAGTATTTCGTCCATGAATCTCTGGAATGTTTGTGCTGCGTTTCTTAACCCGAATGTCATGTACGGGAATTCGTATAGCCCAAATGGTGTAGTGATTACTGTTGTAGGCACGTCTTCCTCTGCAACGGGAATCTGGTGGTATGCTTTTACCAAGTCTATCGTGAAGAAACACCTTTTTCCGTGAAGTGTTTGGGCAAAGTCTTCTATCTGCGGCACGGGATATCTGTCTGCCAGTGTCCGGGCGTTTAGGGCTCCGTAGTCTCCGCATATGGTCTCCATTCGGCGTTCTTCTTAGGTATCATGTGTAACGGTTCTGCCCATGAACTTTATGATGGTCGCGCGATGCCTAACTGGGTCATAAGCTTAAACTCTTCTTTGGCTAGCCTAAGCTTATCTGGCGCCAGTCTTCTTGATTTGCTTGCGACTGGTGGACGTTCCGTTGTGTGGATATAGTGTGGTGGTATGGCATGGCTGCGTCGCTCTCCCTGCTGGTTTCGTAATTGCTGGAAATTCGTTCAATAGTTTGTAGTATTTCTGGTCATTGCGAACTGTACTGATCTTTTGGTTTTGCGGGTCAGTAGCTGTTGCTCTTTTGCCGTGAGGTTTGTTATTGAGTCGTGCAGCTTTTGTTGTTGCATGTCCACCAGTAGTCCATAATGTGATGAGAAGTCCGCTTCTATGATGGTTTTGTTTGTATCTGCCACGATGAATCTCAAGGGAAAACTTCTCCTAAGTCGGAGATCGAGGTCCAGCGTCGATCTCGGTATTGCTTGCCGCTTATGCTTGTCGTTTAGGTTATTTACGCGGCCGAGTCAAAAGAGTCAAGAGACTTGTATCGGGTGAACTCCGCCAGCGAGTGCTTGTTGCTGGTGTGCGTACCCGTTTTAAAGCGTGCATTGGCTAATCACAACCCTTCTCACGCGGGTGCGTTGCGTGAGATAGTTCGCTATGTGCGTAGCCTGAGGAATTTGTTATGGGGACTCCATCGAAAGCCACTGTCGAACCTTGGTTTACGCTCTCATTCGCTAGTTGTTTCCAAAAATATAGAGACCGAAAACTCAAGTTGCCGAACATAGTTGACACTTTAAATATCTCAGAAGGTAGTGTCTATACTATTTTGCCTGAACCATTGTCTATGGGAAAGCTGTGTTCAAAATGGGCGCAGCGGATGCTCCACATTGGATCAGAAACATCCGATGTTGGATGTAGACTGAAGCTTGTATTTATACTGCTTCTGGCGGAACTTGCATCGCACCGGTCAAATGCGTATCTTGGTAACGGTGTCGTTTGAGTGTTCTTGACGATTTAATTCCTGGTCTGGTTAAGGCTTAGGGTTTCTTCCTTTCTTTTAAAGTTTTCTGGGTGTTTGTGGATCTCGATGGCTTCTCTAACCAATCTGTTGTGATAACCGTTGTTAGTAACTTGGAGCTTTCTGTATGTCCAAGACGACATGTTTGCTCGATATTCTTTGAGCCTCGTTCCCATCGATTTCTTGGTAATTCCTGTGTGTATCTTGCCATAAGAACAAGGTATATAAACTCTGGCTGCTGAGAGAGGGTCTCGATCGTCTTTTGTTAATCTTATTGTCTGTTGAATATTCTAGGTTGGTTTGAAAATAATTTTAATTTCGTGTTTTTAGAATTCTTTTTATTCTAAATTGTACAAAAACACGACCTGAAAAGTATCTTCAAACCAACCAAAATGATTCAGCAAACTATCAGAGGAAAAATTCTAAAAAGACACGACATCAAAATTATCATTAAAGCAATCAAGTAGAATCAGCCAACCATCAGATCAACAAAAGACAAAATATTAAAGCATCTGATTTTGCCACTTTTTAATAACTTTGCTATACTTATCTTATCCACACTTAATAGATACTCAATTTCCAGTTGTTCTGGGTATTTGCAAAATATTTTTGCCCCTTTTGTATAAAGTTTTAGGAGTGTACACGTTATTTCTATAAAATGCTTCATCTGTTACAAGTGGTACCCCTTTTTCTCCTTAACAAATCACTATAGTTTTTTAGAAGGTTGGAACTTAAAATTCCAACCTTCTAGGTTGTGTTAGAACTTTCTGAGTTTCGCTTCTCCAGTCTTTTATTGATGATCCATGGTTTCAAACATAATCCGGAGAAATTGAGGGACTGTCCCACAACTGGAAAGATGAGATTGATTATTGTAATTTGCGGTGGGTCTTTGTACTGTATCCAATAGATAATAAACGAATTGAAATACCTACTACCATTGAACAAATTTTTTTTGTTTTATTATAATGTAGGTACTAACTCTGATTAGCCGGAAAAGGTAAAAAAAAAGTGTTAAAATTTTTAGTTTAAAACCGTCGTATAATTATTAATCTTATTCATAAGATGTGGAATAAAAATAGTATGAAAACCTACTTTTCACCGCATTGAGAAATCTGTAGACATTTTTTTAGTGGAACTGGTTGTGACACTTGTTTTTGAAGATACTATTAGAATTCGTTCATCGAAATCATTAAAAAAGTTAGATAACGTTACCTTGACAGCACATGTATCAATGCTGATGTAAATTGTTTAAGCTTTTAGGTAACCATTTTTGTCAATGCATTTAATGACAAAAAGGTAAACCTTGTAAATAAGCTCAATTGAATAGGCAATACCATTGCAATACTACGTCACAGCAGCGTACTTTACTTTTCTAATCCAATCATAAAAATGGTCGTTACTACGGTTAAAAATATCCTGCGGTGAGATTATTATGCTGCGCCAAGTTGTGCTTCAGATTTTTTTCTTTTCAGACCAATAAAATGAATTATTATTATATAATTTTTCGAAACACACACACTTTAATAAATTGTAACAATAATCTCACCATCATTTCCAAATAATTAGGTACCTACGTGAACTTTACAACTTATATAATGTTTATTATAGTGATGCCTTAACAGTTCAATTTATTAAAGGATTTTTCGGGTGTGAGAAATTTTAATAATAAGCTCAAAAACTTGTGAAACCAATGCAACCCATTCGCAAGAATAAATTGATGAAGCAGTTTTTAAAGAAAATAACATTCTATTTTTAAATAATAATGTATCTTTCCATCTTATGATTAGTATGCAGATCAGGTAGTTTTGTACGAGTCACGATTTACACGTATGTAATCGCCTTGTGTTAAAATAAAACACTTTTAATATATCTATTAATGATTTCTCAGTTTATTTATATAAAGACAACCATCCTATTTTGATAAACTAAGAAAATGCCAACAGTTAAAATATTAATAATAATGGAGGACTGTTAAATTATTATTCTATTTGGACTCAAAATTGAAATAAAATGGATAGGTTTTCTATAATTGAAGTAATGTTACCTACTACTTTTTTCACTAACAAAAAAAATGTCTAGTTAATAAGTAATAGATGTTAAATACAGGGTGTCTCAGAAATAAGTACCTACATTAATTTTAACCACTAATCCAACTTATCAAGACGAACAACTTTTCTATGTGTTATTTTTTCGAAAACTCAAGTTTGTTTTAATTTTCCCCCATAAATTAACGAGTCATCTATGTAGTGTTGTAATTAAAGAATAGGACAAAAAGATATCTTATTTGGTGCTAAGGACTGAGGGCGAAAAAACATTAACATTGAAAAACTTGCATAACTTTTTATACCATATAATTTTTACAAAGTTTTGATATAGTAGGCTTTGAAATAGTTGTCAGAATATGTTGTCAAATTTTTATTTTATTTGAGTCAAATTGTGTTCACAATGGCAAAAGCAGTGGAAGTACATAGATTAATCATTAAAAATTTGTTGAGAATCTACAATGGTCAGTCGTTCGCATTGCAAAGGAGGCAAAAGTTTGCAGGCAAGTGGCAGCAAAAGTCATCAAGCGGTACAAGGAAGACTTTACTATAACACGGAAACCAGGAAGTGAACGACTAGAGGGTTTTTATTCACCAAAAAGGTGCAAAAGGCAATATCTGCGATGGTTAAGAATCCGCCGATATCGAACCGGAAATTAGCTCTAAAAGTCGACTTGTCGGAAAAGACAATTCGAAAAATAAAAAAAAAGAGTGGATTTAAGTCCTACAAAGTTCAAACAACTCTAGATCGTAATGCGGAGAAAAACATTGAAGCCAAGAAACGAGCCAGAAAGTTGAGAGCAAATTTTTTCCAAAAACGTCAATGTTGCGTGATGGACGATGAGACTTACGTCCTCGCCGATTTTTCTAAACTACGTGGTTAGGAGTTTTATGTTTCCTGTGGACGAGGAAATGTTCCTAAGAAGTTAAGAACTAAAATAAAGTCCAAGTTTCCAAAAAAATATCTCGTTTTGCAGACGATTTGTAGCTGCGGTGAAAGAAGCCAATCTTTCATAACAAATGGAACAATTAACTCCGATATTTACACGAAGGAGTGTCTCCAAAAAAGATTGCGGCCTTTTCTGAGTAAACATAAGGTATCCACATTTTTTTGGCCGGATTTAGCTTCGTGCCATTACAGTAAGCAGACAAAAAAATGGTACGAAGAGAATCATGTCGATTTGGTACCCAGGGAGGCTAACCCATCAAATTGCCCTGAGCTTCGCCCAATCGAGCGGTACTGGGCTTTGGTGAAAAGAAGCTTAAAGCAGACAAAAAAGGCTACAAAATCGATTGAAAGTTTTAGAAAAATGTGGACCGTAGCGACTAAGAAAGTGTCGAGCACCACCATAACAGCCATGATGGAGACCATTCCCGACAAGCTCAACATTTTTTATGACGATAAATCTGATTGATTTTTTTTGTTTTTTCTTAATTTTTATATAATAAATAACCTATCCAAAACTAAATTTTTTTTGAAAATTTATTTAGCGGTTTAAAAGTTATGCAAGTTTTTCAATGTTAATGTTTTTTCGCCCTCAGTCCTTCGGAAACGCTGCCTATTGTTGGCATTTTAATGAGAACAGTAATAGAGAACTCGTTAATTTATGGGAGGAAAAATTAAAAACAAACTTGAGATTTCAAAAAAATGGCACATAGAAAAGTTGTTCATCTTGATGAGTTGGATTAGTGGTTAAAATTAATGTACTTATTTCTGAGACACCATGTATAAAATTGTAATAATTGTAATCTGACTCTCGATCATTAATAACATAAATAAAACTTGAAGAAGTCAACTGATAGAAAAGCAACGTAAAATAGAATACAAAACTCCAAAATGGCATAATAATAATCGATAATTGAGACAAAATTTACTAAAGTCGATTAATATTTAGCTGTTTGAAAAGTAGATAGTAGTGGTATACTAGGAATTTGTTCCTTAGGTTTACCTTATTTTATAAACTCCCTTCTCTTCTTTTCATTTTGATAAATTATTGTCATTTTCCACTCGATCTTATATGTAAGTTTAGCGTGGTACCTTACATCACCTTCCTCGGAGTAGTAGAGGTTTTACAAAGCTTTATTGAAATTCTGGTGTTGATTTAACATGGCTAGTGAAACTGCGAAAGTTAATTGTGCTTGATGGATTTTTTTATTTTCCATGTTTTTTGCAATATGCATAATCAGGAATATCATATTTCCAATTTCTAAATTAATTTTTTATTATACAAATAATGCTTATGATATTTTTTGTTTAATTATCTCGCGAAGCAAAAATTAATCATTTCTAAAAGCATTAAACTAATTACTTTTACAGTTTTCTAACGATTATAAGTTTTTGATTGATTTTTGATGTAAATAAATAAATAAATCAGAGGTTTTAAATCTTTAATGTAAAATATAATAAGGACACATAAAAGTGGTGTCCAAAGCATTTCATGAAACTAACAAATACTCAATCAAAGTTATACATTTTATTATAATTACGGCTATATAATAGCAATAATACTTATTATTAGTATCAAAATATTAAATAAACATACATTAAATATAATACACTATACTAACAATAAATATAAAAAATATAATACTTGAAATTTGTTTACTTATTGGTAAATCGCCGTTAAAATCCGTCGCTTAATGAACTAGGAGTTGCTGGACTGTCGAGAGCGCTCGAGGAATTTCCTATACTTTCGCAAGCTTCTTGGAATAAATCAGGATTTACCATTTCCATTACACGCCAAGCCAAGGATTTATCTGTAATAAAGAATTAAGTGGAATATTTTAAAAGATCACATCAATTGCGGTATTTTTCTCTGAATTTATGAGTTGTGGTTGTACAATTAGGAAAAAACTACTCACCAGTGTGAACGGTTCCTTTAACTACGGCAGATTCCTCGCAATAGTGCAGGGCGGCTTTTCGCAAATTTTCGCACCCGTATTGGTCGGCCAACAGGAGGATATTTGGCACAGTGGTTGGCGTCATGCTTTCCAACAAAGTTCTTTCGCAAAGCGCCGTTAGTCCTGGTAAATGAAGCCTCGTGGACAAAGGCAGTAGCTTATTTGCGTGTGCGTCTGTGTTATCGACTTTGTCCGTATAAATATATCTAAGCAGTTCTTTTACTATGCAATAATCCAATATTGAAAGATCCAACTTGTACTTGATGTTCTACAACAAAACTGTTTAGATCAACTAAAATTAAAAACGAAACCACTTACTTCGTTATTTGGATCTTTGTGCTTTTGTAGCATAGTTCCTAGTTTGGAACTACGAGCCTTAATCAGTAAACTATTTACTTGAAAAGGCGGTTCTTTTGTATTTGACACACAATCGACGATTGTGTCTGAATACTGAGCAGATTCTGTTGCTAAAATGCGAGCGAGATCTTGAGAAAGGCTGTGTTTTTCTTCTTCACTTTGTATAATTTGCACTTTTACCATAATTCGAAGATCTTTTTCTATAATATTTAAGGTAAACCCGAGAATTAGGCAGAGCCTACCACCTTACCGCTATCTATATGCCTTTCATTTATACCGAGCGTTTTGTACCCGATAGAAATTAAATTGTGGGAATTTTCTAAATTTAATACCATACTTGATATATCGCATAATTCCCAGTAACGTATAGTAGCATCCCATATACCAAATTGATAACGTATTCGAGCTTGTACTTTCTCTTCGGTTTCGCAACCGGTCAAATTAAGGCAAAGCACTAAAGGGTTTGGTATCTTCTTACCGTTAGATCCTAACAAAAACAACAAAATAATTATTATAAAAAAATGGGCGTCTTGTATGCGTACCTTTCCAAAATCGAACGGCTACGTTCCAATACGTGCTCATGCCATTTACGGAACACCGAAATTCGGGACTGTCCAAATAATCTTTCTTCGTGACAATTTTCTTGAAATTTCGAATTCTCCATACCTTGCGAAATACAACTTCGGACGCAACCGGTACTTCCAATCTTCAGAAACGCTTCCAACTTCGACGTCAATCAATTCGGACGCGTTCTTCGATTTTTTCGTCAAACTACTTCGTGGCATTTTATTTGCCAACACTGTAAATACACCCATTTTTTAAAGCCAAGCTGGAATAAATAAAACCGCCGATGTTTTGAGGTGTCTCTCTCTCTATATATATTTCAAAGTGCAAGTTAACTATAGAAATATGATTAAAAAGTAGGGAACGCTCGCGCTGTTCCTCCCCGATATTTTTATCGCCACTCGAGATTTTCCTTTTTTATCGACAGATTTAATTATATTTGGGTTGTTCTTTGTCTGCGCCTGCGGAACTTTCCTTTATGCGTCGCAGTTATTATTAAACACGTTGCAAATTTTATGTTTTTTCGTAAACTTTTCGGTGCAATCTAAATTCAGTATTGACCCAAATCATTTCGCAATCAGTCGAGATAAGTAAAAAAAAAATGGCGCTATGTGAAGGGAAGTCTTGTAATTGAGCTCAGGGCGAAAACGTTCTATTTCTAATACATTGCGGTTACACGTGTATCAAATTAGGCGAACGGGGGGAAACACGTGAGGTAGATTTCCGATTATTGTTATTAACACGCGAGTAGATACATACACTTTAGTTAGAATAAATATTTGCGCACATAATTTTCCGCCTGAATACATAATAATAAATACTCGCATCCAAGATGGCCGTAGCTTTTTGATCAACTTAAAAAGACCGCTTAACTTAATGGGGCAATTGAACAATTAACGTACTTCCAATTACAATAATTAATCTCGAGAATTTATTAAACATGTGATCGTAATTTCAGTTTGTTCCGTAATTGAACTTTGTTCGAATGAATATTATGACGAATGAGGGCTTGTTTTTCAATATCTAATACGATTTCTCCTCATTTCTGTTCCCGAAATTGCATTTTTCCCCGAATCGGTTTATCGACGCCATGTTGGCGTATGTTTTTAGCAAAACACTTTCGAAATTTCGCAAGCGATTTAATCTATAGCGTTAACACACATTTTTCTTTGTTGTGCAACCAAGCTTACCTTCTTTTCTTTAATTTTTTAGAAGAAAACACGCTTTCACTAAATATGAAAATTGCACTACAAATAAACGCGCTCGCTTCGTGGTCTGATTGTTGTAGAGGAAGTATAGAAACATTTAATAAATTTGCAAAAGATCCCTTCCTTTTTACGTCACGGTGGGTATAACAAAACTCATACACTGTTCACGTGTTGTCCTTGTAATCTTACAGCTTTATCACAGAATTTTTACAAGATAACTAGACTGTGTGTCTAAAGACTTTTTACACGTATGCGATAAATTGAAATTTCACGGCCGTTTACCTTTGACTTTACCCGAAACAAAAACAATTTTAGCACTTTCACGGTCACTTCAGAAAAAAAAAGTGAAAACAACTTACATTAGAATATGTAACCACACTGTATGATCTAAACGAAACTAACAATGCGTACTTTCCAAATGGTTTCAGCCATTTAATGCCAAGCCACGAAATGGAACCGAATAAATACGGGCGATGATTGTATAACGTAGATAATTTTTTTTGCTACGTAAACCATACGCTAGTGTTCGTTCATTGCTTCCACTCTTGTAGACGTAATTGATGTATTTTTAATTACGCACCATACTTCATTCGCTGGTTCTGGCAGCACTAGTCCTGAAGGGACGCCATTTGCACGCGTTTTCAGTAACAACGCACACAAATTAGTACGCTAATAAATTCTAGTTATTAAAATACAAACAGGCATCATATAATATTGTTTTGATTTAGAAAAACGTCTCCTTTCGTGTGTCGAAAAAAATACCATAATAATAAGTTAGCACATATTTCAGCAAACACCACGTATTTGTTTATGTTTTCTTTCCATGACATCATTATCATTTCGTTTTTTCGTTATCAAACGTATGTTTACGTTTGCTTTAGTAAATACATAAATTGTTGATGTTGTTTCGAACAACATCAAAAGTACCAATGACTTTTTCATTAGGTATCATCTTGTGAACCAGTTTACTATAAGTACTCAATCAATGTATAGGTAATTTTTTACATCCAAAGTGCAATAGATCTCGGTCAAGGAGTTCTTCGCGTCTCAATGTAGTTTCCTGTCTAGTTTGTAACGCCCTAGATAATTAAACTTCCTTGTTTCCTTATCCCTTTATTGGTATTGATACCATTGACCCTCGTGTAGGATGATTCACGTAATGTAACTTAATTTACTTGCACCTAACTAATAAAAAATTCCATTATCAAATATTAACTAAGGTCATTGTATTTAAATGTGTACAGAAACCAGTAAAATACAATAGTAAAAACAGATTAACAAGTTTTCAAAAATAATTTACTTAATCTGTACTTTATCAAAAACGGCCTTCTAAGTCGTATGTAGCAGTTGCCCTTTTCTCGGCTTAATCATTTATGAAGCAGTATATATGTACTACCTTATATCCTTGTCTTGATTTCTGTTCTCTTTCTATGGCTATGATTTGTTAAAGTCAATTCAGTGTAGTTTGGTGAAAATAGCAAAAATTAAGGTTATCATTGACATCAAATAGCAAGATTCTGTAGTAGTATCTTATCCTTGTTTCGTTGAACATCTGTTAGGGGATGAGAGTGGTACACTCCGCCATGAGGCGCATTCATCTATTTTGTTTATTCTGTGACTTTTGAATATCCCGCTAGAAGATTGTTGTAGGACATTGGTAATTGAGCACTGGTCAAAGTTTTTTTAATCAAACTGTTCTATTAAGAATAATCGCCTTGAAAGTAAGATTATCAGTTTATAATTTATGACTAATAAGATAGTTGCTACATCTGGTGCTATCTTATAAGACGAATAATCTGCACTAAAGTAACATTGTTGACAGATGTGTAAGCAGTTACAAAAGTCGAATCTTCGATTATTTTTGCTAAGAAAGCGTTCACTTAAAAAAGAATCTAACTCCCTTGAGATTGTACAATTTCAAACAAACACCGAAAATTATATGAAAGCTGCTTCGTTCTTTATGAACTCGCCAGGAGTCCCAGAACTCGCGTATAAGTTCACAATTGTACATTTTCATTTTATTTTTATAACTTAATAACTTAAATAACTCTTTTGAATCGATTTCGACCTTGGAAGTTTCCTCTTCCGCTTTATTTCCGATCTTCTGGGGAGATATAACTTAAAATGATATGCTCCGGCCTCTTGTGCATTGACACGTCATCTACAACAGATTTCCAAAGCTGCTGGATAAGATGTTTAAGGGGTGCCGCGAGGACTGTGTAAAGCGATGTTGGGAATCGGGTGGAAATTTTAAATTTGCGATGAGGAAGATCGTTGCAGAAAAACCAGAGCCTGCGAAGACACGGGGTATCTTGTTTTGAAGAACTTGTTGTTGTAGCGTAGAACCAGGTTTCTGTTGAATCGGTTGTTACGGCATAACCTCGTTAAATACGCTCGTGTCGTCGCAGTTGATGTGCAATTGACAGACGGGTATGATGCCTCTTCGATTGAAAAGCTCCACTTTTGGAAGCTTCCATCTTCGTACCAAGTGCCTTTCAACGGCAGTTGAAGATTTTTCTCGGCTTGGTAGTGTGGATGTAAATCGGATATTTAATGCGAAGGATAGTTTTGTAAAAAGTTGACGACATCTGTATCATTGAGGTGTAGATTTCGAGACGATGCGGTGCTTCATGTAGAGCCAAACCTTGTCGAAAGCTTTCTCGATGTGTCTCCAGCCGGTGACATCACAGTGGTTGAACCCATCTGTGATTTGCTCGACTACACAAAGTTCCTGTTGGACCGACTTCTGGGATTAGTTGAAGGTCGTCGACCTGTTCCTGTAATCTGGTAAAAATATTTTTTCAAATAATTTGCCTATAGACGGGAGAAGACTGATAGGTCTGTAGGTCTGGGGCATCAATGATTTTTTTCGGGTATTGGTATGATGGTAAAGTCGGCGGTTTTTCATGCGTCGGGGAGAGTTGTACAATATGGAAGGCAATCGACTGATTACCCAAAGGTGAGTACACCATGTACGACTAATTAAATGGTTGCGACATCTGGTGTTTTTTAAACCAACGCTTAGCTGGTAATAATAATAATCGAAAAATTGACTTTTGTAAGTGTTTACACATTCGTCGACAAAGTTGTTATAGTGCAGATCACTACTCGGACGTGTTACAATATCATGATCCGACACCAGACGTCGCAACAATCTTATTAGTGGTATTAGGAAATTGTAAACTTACACTTAAGTTTTCTGACTCTTTGAAAAGTCCCTAAAAGACGAAACATGTGGATTTTTGTGTTTGTTTGCAATTGTATAATCGCTAGCGAACTTACAGCAAGACATTTAAGTTTGTTTTTTTTTAAGCCAACGTTCAGGTGGCACTAATAATCGAAGAATCTATTTTTGTATTGCTTACAGATCTGTCGACAAAGTTACTTTATAATTTATGTTTTTGAAAAATATATATGACATGAAAAAATATGGTACATGTAGAACTTATTCATGAATGATATCAGCATGAAAGTTAACTTATACTTTGACCTGTTTACTTACAATCGACGCTCTACTTTCGATTATGCATAAAAGAACACTAGATGAGATTCCAAAAATCACGTTGAAGAAGAGAAGAAATACAGTGCGAAACAAGTTTTCAGAATATCCTGATTTAGACAAGTAGTGAAATATTGAAAAATCATACAATCAGAATTACTGTTTGTCACATCGCCAAAATTGGCGTATGAATTTTCAAAAATATTACCAGATTCTATAACACCATCCAGTTGAAGATGTAAGCAACGAGGATAATTGATTACATTTGTTGGCATAATCAGTGTCACTCGTTCTCTTATTCCAATAAAAAATAGATCATGATCAATAACGTTAGAGTTGTTAATGCTTGTTCTAAAACACGGTGTTCAACACACAAATTGTTCTACTAAAAATAAAGTATTGTAATTGATAGATAATCATAAATGACCTAATGCTTTGGTGCAATCCAATTTTGTAAAAGTAATGGTATAATCCTGTTCAAATATAACAGAACAATGTGGAGAAGGAGCTACTCCTCAAAAATCATCAAAAGGGTTGAGGCCATATTCAAAGGCGGCTCTGAAAAAGAGAAAGAATAGAAACATACCACCGAAATGTTAAATTTACACAGACAATAAAAGAAAACATCAAAATAGAAAAAAAAGGAAGCAATAGGAAGCTGCTCTTGGGAGTAAAACTAAAAATATTGGAAGAGGGCTGGAGTGATTTGTATAGATAGATAGAACTTGTTGACACCTTTGGTGGTAAAGAGTTTTTGACCAATTTAGACGATTTACTTTCGTTTCCATAATTGTCTAAAATTCTCAACCTAAAATTAATTTTTTGCGACGAAGTTGTTCATACGACACTTACACATTCTTTGGTGAAAGAGATCAGCACTGTTCATAAGTGTTGTCTAAATCATAGGATATCTTTCTTGCACACTTTTAAAATTATAATTTTGAAGTTCCTTTAATTTCTTGGAATTTAAATATGTTTCTTTAAAAACTAGCTTCAATTTTTAATTGTTTAACCCCATTCTTTTAAACCTCCCTTAGGTAGATGGCTAGTCAGAAATTAGACTACAAAGTGGCAGCATTTTTTTCACTTATCTACTGTGCTTATTAGCTCCAAAATCCTTGTTACATTTTATTTTTTTCCCTGTCATTACTACATCATCAAGTTTGAAATACACACATTCACACATTACTCCTTTTCTTTTACGCTCTCTGCTGTAGCTGGTACTCCGGCAATGACTAATAGTGTTGAAGTTGACACGGTCCTATAGTACTCAAACATCTTCTGATCCTCTTTTGTATCCAAACTTTTCAACTCAATATTTCAATGGTCTCCCGTTTTTTTTACTTCTAAATATTCTATTTCCATCCAAAATTTTTTTTAAATGGATCTACATTGTTAAACATTACTTTAACTGCAATTAATTTTTATTTTCTTTTTCTAAAACCATGTTGGCTTCTTGAGAGTTTCCTTTCCTTTTTTATTCACTGTCTCATTTGCTACCATTTATTACTTTGGTGTAACGTGTCAATGACGAAAAGACCAACCTTATAGTATTCTGCATCCTCGGCAAGAAGCCGCTTCAAGGCATTTATTTTGCTGGGATCTTATCCAGTTTAAAAATCTTTATAATACCACTTCAAACTCTTGACTCGTTACCTCTTGTATCGCTGTGACTTTTGTGACCCAATTCACGCAATAACCTAGAAAATAACTTCCACACAAGTGCAATTCTTCCTCCCTTACCTAGAATTCTCCCAGCTCCTACTTTTTCTTTTTACGATCTTGTATTCATTTTCCTCGATTTTTTTTGTAGTTTTACTAGCAACTTCTTCTAACTTTTGATGTCAAATTTGCTTGTACTTCTTATTTACCTTTCACTCACGCCATTTTTATCCTGGCTTCTATTCAATCTTACCTCTTACCATCGGTCCACCAGAACTTCTCAGATTATCCAAATTATACGTCTTTTTTTCTCAAGCAACAATCGCATTCAATCTTTGAGTTCAGACCATTCTTCTCCTTATTTCCCACTTTAACTTCCAAATAAGTGCCTAACTTCTTGAAACCCCCTTTCCAGCACATTTCATACTATCAGCTCTGTGTCCTTCTACGCCATTCTAAGCCTCATCTTGCGTCCTTTGACTTTGAGTCCAACTTTTTCGCAGTACGGTTGTCCATCGCTATCCAACTTTATCTCTTTAGTACCCTTTCGTACTGCCCAGCTCTTCTTATTAATGTTTCACTTCCCCCGTCTTCACTTTCAGTCAATATTATTATATTATCTTTGTAGTTCTTTACCTCAGTCACTCTGACTACAATTTCGTTTATGTTTACTTATTTTCTCAGTTTTGTAAAAGCTTTGATAAACGACCATTGTCAATAAATGATCTTGGTTTCCAGATAGTAATTGATGCCTGGACCATTGCTAGGCTTAGTCTTGGTCTACTAATGTTGTGCTTAGAAATTGAACAAATTAAAGTACGTGATTGCTAACACGAGTCGACACTAGATGTCGCCAAACCTACAGTTTGAAGTATAACTTTAATCAAAATCAAATATGAAAGTATAAGCGAAGAAGACTGAATGGAATGGAGAATCAAATTTAGAAAACTTTGTATCCTAAAATTTTTAATAACTTTCATACGGCTTAGGCGTAGATGGTTTCAGTTAAGGTTTGTTTTATGGGTATCCCCTCATGACTCCAATGAGGGTAAAGGAACACATTTTTTAAACCATAAAATATATAGACATTTTTTAGTGGCCAAAGTTTCAATTCCGCACATAGTGTGAATAGTGGTAGAGAGAAAAATTGTTTAATTTTTTCATCCCAAAATTTTAATGCTATTGGGTATATCCTGTTAGGCAATGTACAAACATCTTTAAATTGATTTATCTTCCATACATTACAACGCAAAACTTGTATAAAACTAAATTTTTGAACAAATATTATGTACAAAAGAAATAAAATGTCCTTGTTATAAAAAAAAACATACTCTAATCATTCATTGAAATCGTTGAAAAAATTGATAATATTTGTTGATGTCGAACAATAATAGATAATATTAATTAAGAAAAATTAATTGTGATTTACGCTTTTATATAAATTTAAAAAATAGTTCAACTGCAACTGATCTTGAGTTTGCTCTACAAAGTTTTTGCATGCAGTGAAGGTTGAAGTACTTATAAAAATTTTTGAAAATTACATAAAATTGATTCACAATCTGTTGACCCTAACCGATAATAAAATACATAATTATTCGTATCATTATCAAAATGTTATTGAGCAAGAAAATGATTATTTTCAATGTCAATGTAATCAATAAACTGATTCAGTATGCAAGTTTCGAAGTGTCTGTCATTACAAAGGTCTTTGTGTATTTTTCTAAAATTTTAATGAACATGTTTTCATAACGATTACGTTATCATTAGTAAGATACCTTTTGTGTTTATAAAACACCGAAAAACATATTTATCGAAAACCAAAATTTTCCAGTTTACGGCATATTCTGGTGTTTACCGTATTTACTTATTTATGTTTGCAAATTTCGATCACCAGCTTAATCAGGGCGTGTCTGCCTGTGGCTGTGAAGAATTGCAACAGCGAAACACCAGTGAAACCATACGTCAAATAATTTGTTGCCTTTTTCTAATACCAGTTTTCGGCATGCGTGTTTTAGTAACATTTACCTAAATATTTAACAAATGTTTGATAAGGGTTTTGAAATTGTACATGATCGTTTTATCACTTCACACACAGTAAAGATAAAAGCGTAGCTGTTTATTTTTGTTTTCGTTGTAGATTAAAAGTGGATTTTCCAAAAAAATTATAGATTAAAGATAAAACATTGTTGTAAGTGAATTGCACACTGTTCGACAATTATAGAATGAATGTTGTTAGACTATAGAATGAATTCAGTAATTGATATGTTTTTTCATGTAGTTCTTTTCTTATTTTTTTAAGTGAAAAAACCCGTCTAAAACACGAGTTCAAGAGCACGTTTTGTCATCACATCATCATTTGTCAAAAATGATTTTACATTTCCATTTGACTGTAGCTGCTACCTCAAAAATTAAATTAAAACAATATTAAATTTGCCGGGATTGAATGGTTGCTATTATGTTTACAGTTGTTATTTTTTCAATTAGTTTTAACTATAATAGCAAATCTTTTTGCTTTTGATCATTTTGAACCAATGCCTACTTCTTTCATTTTAGATTTGAACTGTTGAAAATAAACAATTATTTTATTAGTATAATTTTACAACACGTTCATAAACAGCAAATAATTTGTTGGAAATTATAGGTTTTATAACTGTCCGAAGATGTTTAAATTGTCTGTTGTTATGGTCTAGTTTTGCACAACAACAAATCATACAAACAACTAGAGTTCAGTGGAGGAGGACCGGAGAAGACTCTCACAATAGGAGTTAAAAAGTCTTATTCTATAAAATTTGAAAGCACTGTTTCAACAACTAGAAGAGGCGGAAAGGAACTTTAATCCTGCGCAAGATAAGCCTAAATAAATTTGGTTAATCTCAATTAATAATATATACAAGATCCACGAACAATATGCTAACGTAATATGACATCAAACACGGCTGAAACCAGTGATTTCTTAATCTAAACTCCACAATCAACCTTTAAGAATAACGTTCGCTTTAAAAAAAAATTCCACGTTGAAACACATCTTCTAAAATAAAATTTCATATTTAACGAATTTGTAAGGACGTAACCTATTGCGTTCGAAAGTAAGATTCAGCAAGAACAAAAATCTAGGGAAAGCGTAAACACAATGACGAAACAAAACAACATCGCAAAATTAAACAGAATTTCTCAAGTTCTTAAGAAAAAGAGATGTCATAGAATTTGTACAAGCTCTTTTGTTACCAGCTAAATTACTAAACTGAGATAATATTAAAAGATTATATCCACAGTCTTCAAATCACAATTGACCATTAAAAAACCGAAAAAAGGGGACACACCCAAAATAAGGCGATAAATTAATAACATATTCAACATCTGTAAATCCTGTGCTCTGCTAGTTTCTTTCAAATCAAATTATTAGGAGACATCAATCGATTAATTATGATGGTTTTGTTGATGCTTCAATAGTCCACAAAACGGGGACTGTTTGTCCTAGATTGACTTGCTACAAGTTTTGTTAAACTCCGCCTGCAGTGCCATTGGGTGGATTGAGAAGTTCAGTGGTACTGTTTCCGGTACCAAGCCCAGATAAAGGAGGAGGGACATTTCTAGAACGAGCTAGTAACCTCTTAGAGATGTATTCGAATATTGCTCAGTCTTCAGAGTTTGAATGTTTTCAAGGTACAGAGTAGTAACTTTTGTATACTTTGATTATTAAACAAATAAGCAGACCCAGATGATAACTATGGTTTCAGAATTTCTTGGCGCTGATAGTAGGTTCTTCAGATAGAGATCCTTAAGATACTAAACTCCGTGTTTGCTTTACAATACTTTTCTCAGCGTCAAACTTTTGAATAAGAATGCAGATGCGATGGGTAACGCCAATTGATTCAACAAAGACCTGATGATTTGAGACGCTTTACCATTTTCAGTTGCTTCCCGACTTTTTAAAAAATTCTTTAACTCGATGTTTGAAAAGAACATTAAACTCTGTTTTTGGAACTTGTACAAAAATTAGCTTTCTTTATTAAATTCAAAAATTTGGTACTAGATACAAGCACACAATCGACTATTGCTCAACCTTTCTTCAACGATAATTTTCCTATATATAAAAATTGCATAACTGGGGAAAATTGGCAGGAAATAATAAGGAAATACCACGAAATAAAGATTTTTTATTTTTAATATAAACAGCAAAATAGTTAGCGTGATTCAACGTTATGATTCAAACAAAATATAGGTCTGTTTTCAATGTTTTACTACGATAATGTACGTTATCAAGAAAATATTAAATATAACAAACATAATGACTCACTATAACTTGAATAAAATATTTAAATCACATTTAAGAATGTTATAAATATTTTCTTAGTAATTGGCTGATTTTCAATAACTTTGAATATTATTATTTATTTTTTCAGTCACACAGATTGTTTGAAAACAAAACAGCTAAGATTTTTTTAATTGTTTTAATTAAGAAGTTTTGCTTCATCAGTTATTGTCTAAAAATTACAAAATATTTAATTACAGTGTATCTTAGATTTCAAATAAAGAAAACAATAAAATGTAAAGAATTAAAATGAACATGAAAAAAAATTAATACTTTTAAAATATGAATACGAGAATAAAAACGTACCTTAAAATTAATTAATTAAAATATTTGAACAAATTAAAAACACAACATTTATTTAAAATGAGTATACAGTGTGTCCACGGATGGGGTATCCTATAGGTGAAAAATGTTTAAATATTAGTTTTAGTGAAAAATGTCATTCTTGATAAAAAGTTTTGCTTGTTCTCAAAATAAATGAAATAAAATTGAAGTTTTTCTAAACCCGTCTCATTTATAGCCAGTTTTATGAAGACCGTATGAATTTTTGCACTAAATTCAAAAATAATCTATTAATCTAGTGAGTGACGTTTACGATGTACCAAGTAACTGTCAAATTTTATAAATAATTTTGAAATTGTCATTCTTTAATAAATGTTTGACAACAATGTTAACTATTCAACAAAGAGTATATCTCATTAAGTGTTATGGTATTGGGGAAGTTTCGTACCAGTATGCAATTGCAAAATTTCACGAAAAATATCCAGATGTAGGGGAAGGTCGGGCAAAGTGGCCACCCTAAGCTTTGAATGACTACCTCTTCAATATATATCAATATATTTTATGTTATATTATCAATTTATTCTCTCAACCTAATGTAGTTTCCATATCAGATTGTTATTTTCGCATATAACAAAGTATTTAATAGTATTTATAAGTTTAAAAGCGAAATGGGAAATTGGCCACTTTACCTACCCAGGTTGGGTAAAGTGGCATAGTCTCAATAAAATTCAGTTTTGTTACATTAATTCAAATTTTATTAAAATTTCACAAAGAAAATAATGAAATAAGACAAAGTAACTCAAATTTTCTTAATTATTAATTGGTTATCAACTTATCAAACTCAAAATTTAATGTTAAGAACAAAATTCGCAAATAAAGTCATTATCTTCGTCACCACAGCCTGAGCATGCTTCATGAGCCCATCGTTTACAAATAGAACACTGTATCCAGCCATCATCATGTTTTGACTTAGACCAAGTTTCCCTGCAGTAAAAACATTCAGGGTCGTCATCCATATCATCGTCATCAGTATCGATGCATTTCTTAATTTTAATTTTAGGCTTCTTAGCACTTTTATTTGAAACAATAGCAAATTTAGAAACTCTTTTGGAGTTTTCTTCTGCTCCTGTAGTGTTTTTTCTTCTTGCAATTCATTTTTATATGGACTGCTAGTTAAGATTGCTGTACGACCCCTCTTTCTGGTTAGTTTTGTTGTTTTAGGCAATGCCTTGGGAATCGGAAACAAGTCCTTAGGCGATACTGCAAAAGATGTGCTTGCTTGTGGACCTAATATTGGCGACGTTAATGTGCTTGCTTGCGAATCCAACATTGGCGGTGTCATTGCTAGTGTTTCTTCCAGGGTATCCTGTAGAACTGATGGAGACTCTCCTGTATCAGGTGTCTCATTCTCTTTGTTGGACTTATTCTGTTGTGTTTCCGGTTCAGCAAGAACCGTATCTGTTGTGTCTGCAGCCAAAAAGTCATGATCTACGTGGCGATCTATTGGTTCTATTCTACATTTACGAAAACCATTGACTGCAATAGACTGTTGGGCTACCTCACTGTAAGCTTCGCCAAAGAGTTTGCTGAATTGAAAGACAGTTATTGCTCTTCCTGGGTTATTGCGAAGATACTTCTCAACTGCGCGGATGTAGTATTTGTTCACAGGCCCCATGAAAGACACATCCAGTGGTTGAAGCCTGTGACTGCAGTGTGGCGGCAAACACAAGACGGTGGTGTGATTTTTTCTTGCCAATTCAATAAAATCCAAATTTTTAGTGTGCGTTTTATGTCCATCCAGAATCAGGAGAGCTGGATCATCTTCAGTTGGCTTGGCGAATTTGAGGAAATGTGTAAACCATTCTGTAAAAATGTCCAACTGCATCCACCCTGACGAATGACAAGCAAATGCTGTACCTGGTGGTGCCCCATCTTGAAGTTCCACCTTCATTCTTTTCCGAGGAAAAATAATAAAGGGGGAATAAAGTTTCCACCAGCCGCCATACAAATTACAACGGTGCTTAATATTCCTCGCTCTGCTGAGGTGATAGCGCCCACCTGCTTCTTTCCTTTTTGCGCCAATATTTTAGAGCTCTTACTCTGCACTGTCGTAAAGCCAGACTCATCTACATTGAAAATACGATGAGGTGGGTAGCTTTTTTTAGACCTTACCTCTTCTAGAAGGTCAAAAATTTTGTGACACTTACTTTATTAAAGCCCTGTGCTCGAGCAAGAGAGGTTGCTTCTGGGCTTCTTAGTGTCAGTTCCGGATGACGTTTTCTAAAGCAGAAATCCATGCTTTTCCAGCCATTTTAGTATCTTTACTAAACTTATGTTCTATATTATTGCGTTCAGCCAACTGATAAGCCAGTCTCCGTACATCTTGTAGAGTTAATCCGTAGAATCGCTTTTCCATTTCTAAAATGTGATGCACTAATTCTTCTTCTTGCTCCGGACTAAAAGTTGGACGGCAAGATCCCAAAATTTTTTTATTTTCAACAGCTTCTTTGTTTATTCCTTTTACACGTCCTTTGAGCGTCGACCGAGGAACTTTGAATTCTTTGCTAGCCTTGAGGAAGCCCATTTCTTCGTTTTTTACAGCCCTTATAGCTTTTTCCATTGAATCTGGGTCCCATGTCTGTTGCTGCGACTTCCGTTTGTATGTACTTGGCATTATCTAAAACAATACTAAACATTATTTAAAACTGGAAAAGCTACTACTTAGACGGGTAAAGTGGTCTACCTAGGTCACTTTACCTAACCACTGAGTAGGCCACTTTACCCGAAACGCCATGCGACGAAAAAAGGAAACTGCTCAAATGTCAAATGAGGTTATATTATCAACGTTTGCCGTGAAATAACTAGTTCAATATAGAGACTAAACCGATAAAATATCACATTCTTTATAACTTTTGTTGAGCACAGTAATTTATCACAATGTTTACACCACTTACCTTAGATCAAAGACCACAAAAATCACTTTTTTTGTAATAAAATCTTTCCACGTGAACCAAGCGCGTCCGTGTTTACTGGAGCAATATGGCATCGGGCATTGAACTGTTTCCACACGCCGTTGACGGATGGCGCTAATTAGTTGCTTTAAAAAGAAAGTGGCCACTTTACCCGTCTGGGTCACTTTAACAAACCTTCCCTACTCATTACGCGGTGTGGATTAAAAAAATTAATAAAGAAGTTTGATGAGACAGGATCTGTTGAAGACAAAAAGAAATTGAAAAAGGCATACGTTGAGGAGGATGATGCAGCTAGTGCACTAGCTATGAATTTAGTTGAGTCTACGAAAAAGACCAGTGGAGGTTGGTTTTAGCAAGAGTCACTTACAGAAAATATTTATTCATGACCGATTCTTTCACAATAATATTTTGTTTCCTGATGAAGCAACGTTTACAACAAACGGAGTCGTTTCTTCCCAAAATTGTCGATATTGGGCTAGTGAAAACCTTCACTACAGGATTAACTGTAATAGTCAATTTGCTAAAAAAGTTAATGTTTGGTGTGCGGTTTTATCGGATCGAATAACCGGACCGTATTTTCTGGAAGATACATTAAATCAGGAGGTCTATTTGTATTTCCTGGACAACTTCTTAATACCTGAATTAGATGATCTTCCTTGGAGCAAAAAGCGTAAAATGTATTTTCAACATGATGGATGTTCGTCACTTTTGACTTTGCTAATTGTAGGATAGCTGGATGAATATTTTCCTGGGCGATAGATGGGACGTTATGGACCAATATTTTTACCGGCCCGATCCCGATTAAACTATTTTTAGATTTTTTTATGGGGTTACTTAAACAAAAGTTTACGCAAATAGTTTAAACCATAATATTGAAGACTTGAAACTAGCTATCATTGATGCCGTTAACGAAATTATCCCAGAAATGCTGCGAAATAATTACAAAGAATTTAGAAAGGAATTGAGATGTTTTGAAGCTGGGGAGGATATATTGAATAGATGTTTTTGTGTTTATTCTTAGTGTTTCTTACATTATTATACTGTATTGTTATTTTTGATAGTGATTTATAATTCTGAATAGTTAACATTATTGTCAAATATTTATTAAAGAATGACAATTTGTAAATTATTTATGAAATTTGACAGTTACTTAGTACATTGTAAACGTCACTCACTAGATTAATACATTATTTTCGAACTTGGTGCAAAAATTCATACGGTTTTCATAGAACTGGCTATAAAATGAGACGGGATTGAAAAACTTGAATTTTATTTCATTTATTTTGAGAACAAGCAAAACTTTTATCAAGAATGACATTTTTCACTAAAAACTAATATTTTAAACATTTTTCACCTATAGGATACCCCATCCGTGGACACACTGTATACTCATTTTAAATAAATGTTGTGTTTTTAATTTGTTCAAATATTTTAATTAATTAATTTTAAGGTACGTTTTATTCTCGTATTCATATTTTAAAAGTTATTAATTTTTTTTCATGTTCATTTTAATTCTTTACATTTTATTGTTTCTTTATTTGAAATCTAAGATACACTGTAATTAAATATTTTTGTAATTTTTAGACAATAACTGATGAAGCAAAACTTCTTAATTAAAACAATTAAAAAATCTTAGCTGTTTTGTTTTCAAACAATCTGTGTGACTGAAAAAATAAATAATAATATTCAAAGTTATTGAAAATCAGCCAATTACTAAGAAAATATTTATAACATTTCTTAAATGTGATTTAAATATTTTATTCAAGTTATAGTGAGTCATTATTATGTTTGTTATATTTAATATTTTCAGTTTCAGAAGAAGCAAAACTTTTTATCAAGAATGACATTTTCACTAAAACTAATATTTAAACATTTTTCACCTATAGGATACCCCATCTGTGGACACACTGTATAACAAACTTCTGTCAAATCGTTGATTGAAATATTGGTAAAGATAGTCAACCGCTTGTATTTGCTTGTATCACGGATGCAATTCACATATGCATGTTGGGTTGCGTTTTGTTTACTTTTCACCTGTACTGAAGCGCTAAGTTATAATGTGTACGATTCTTGAAATAGAATAGTTCAATTTATTCCACCGTTGTAAAAATGGCGCAACATACAATCCGTAAAATTTACTTTTTGTCAATACAATGTTGCAACGTTTTCAAATATTTAGTAAACGTATTAACTAGTAATTAAAAGTGACGAATTTTTCATTTATGAATAATACCATTGATGATACATATCTTGGATTTTAATGACAATGTTTTTTTTAATAATTTACTAAAATACATGCGAAGCGTTATTTGTTAAAACAGTTTGGTTTGGTCGGTGTTAGATAAATAAGAAACAATTATTTTAGAAATTATGCTTGCACTTTATTTTTTAACTTGCAAATAATAATGTTGACATTTGTTTGTCATTTAATAACTTCGTTAGGAATAAAGTAGAACATACTGGGAGAAATACCACTAGAGTTCAGAAACGCAAAATTATTGGTTTTTGTATCTACTTGTTTTACGTGTTCAGTTGAAAAGGATTTTAAATAAAAATTGGTTTTCAAATTTTTCAATTCAAAAGGCAACAAGTTACCGTGTTTTTTAGGGAAAGTGGGTTCCACTAGACCTTCAAATTTAAATTCACTTGGTAATAAAACCTATTCCTATTACTTCTAAAAATAAAAGTACTAGATTTTAGCTTGAGGTGTGTTGTCTCCCGACGCGGTGCGGATAATACGTGTATAATACACTATTCTTTTCTGTGACGAAATAAATGACGATTTAATATTGAAAAATCATATTACAATAGAATTAGAAAATTATTGAGGGAAATTTGGTGTTAAAAATAGTACTCACTTTTTTCCCGAGGAAAAAATAATTTACGAAAAGTGACACTTTGTTATCTGTTAGTAGAGATAAAAGTTAGGATTTTACTCTTTGAAACTGTATCAAAATATCATGGTTTCGAATTAAAATAGTTTAATTAAAGTAAAATAGCTCATTAATTATAAACATTGTTTCAAAAATTACAATTCCAACTGATCTAAAATAATAGTAATCATTTACAAACAATTTACACATAAATAATAACGTACCTAATACAATGCTATACATAAAACATATTGAAACAAATGTATTACGAGGAGTCTTCCGATTATCGTTTATGAGTCACATTCTTATCGGCTTAGTCAGAAATTCTACAATTGCATACTTTTAGCAACACCTTTAGTAAATGAGTAGGCTTGTTATAATATTGTTTAGATGCAAACAGTTGAGTACGTTAGATTGTAATATAAGAAAATTCAACATTCGTTCCAACATAAAAAGGGATAGCGTTTCTATGTTAAAAAATTTTAATTTCAATGACCAAAATTTAGAAATTTACTTGCGTAAGCCTAATAGATTTTAAAACATTTTCAACGGATAAACGATGTTAATGTAATAAATATATGAGTATGGAATTTTCAAAAGTATTTAAAGAAATTGTTTTTTGGGAGAACGTTTTTCCACGATTTCTTTACGAAATTAATACTTTTTGTTTGTTTGTCAACATTGACTCAATGCACCAATATTTCAATCATTGGCATGATATGGCATTGGCAATAAATGTCGCCTAGCATAAACTTATCAGCAAAATTACAGTTTTCTATTTCACATTTATCGGCAATACTGTTCTGTAAATTATAACAATACAATTGACGGATTTTCTTAGACAAAGCGATACTAAGACCTCTGATGTTTGAACAAATTTTTGGTGTCGCATAATCCCGTAAGGTTGACTATCTTTACCAATATTTCAATCAACGGTCAAATATAAACTTACAAATAACAATTTTTGTATACTTAAATTATTATCAATTTATAATGATTAATTTTATTTCTCCCTAAATTTTTTGAATTATTGTTAGGTTTAACCTTGTTAAATCGAGACGGATGTAAAGAATTATTACCTGTTTCATATTTTCAGCGACGTTTCGGACGCATTTTTTTTATTGAGCTTTCTTCATCAGGCTTTAATTGTAACGTGTAATAAGTTAGTCCAAACTTGAATTCATACCAACTTAACAAAATGTTCATAGTGCAATTTTAAAAATAACACAGACGGTTGTAACTAGATATAAAACAATTGTAAATATGATTATAAATAAAACTTGTTAACGTTACAAAATTAATAAATAATTTATTGTACATAGATTTAAATTATAAAACGTTACGCTCTATACATATTGACAAACGTACAATTAAATCCTGATGAAGGAGCTCAATAAAAATCCGAACATCGCTGAAAAATTGAAACGGCGTGTTTCTTTACATCTCGTCTCCCATTATGAATTTATTTTGTCCTATTAAGTGATTAAATTATGTTTGTTGTTGATATTTAAGGTGTCAGTTTTAAAATTTAATGCGTTGGAGTTTTGTTTTATTTTTATGTTTTCTGATAGTAGTCTTTTTAAATTATTTTCGTTTTTTATAATCTATTTTAAAAACGCGTATTCTGCTACAGCTGTTTTCGAGTTTAGTGAGTTTTGTAATTATTGACTTTTAATGTTGTTTTAAGTATTGATTAGTTTGGCCAACAAAACAGCTTTACAATCTGAACAGTTAATTTGATAGATTATACTAGAAGGGTCATTAATATTTATTTTTGTTTTAATTTTGTAAAAAACTTTGTCTAATAGTGTTAGTATTTTATATGTGGTTATAATATTTTGTTTTAATAAAAGATTTCTTAATTTGTTTTGATATTTTTGGTATATGGAATGCTGCCAGGTCTCTAACCAATTTAATTAATCAAAATGGCCAATTTCGAAATAATTTACATTTAATTACATGTTATAACTGGAACTTAAACTGTGGCATTTTTTTTTGTATTACCCTCTCATAGTGACATCGACCACGCTACTGATTTAATAAATGAAAATGATCAATTTGTAGATAGCAAGACTTAAAAACCTAGATACAATTGTTAAAACCATAGCAACGATTGTTTTTCAACATCGCTGAAGATAAGTTGTGTTAATGCAACCGGCCAATTAATTTAGTAATGCTAAACGTTATCCCTATGGATGCGCAGTAGCATAAGAATAAGAAAACATTAATCGTATCAAAATCAAACAATCGTATTACGGTGGCATAAACGTCATCACTTATTAGGGTAACGTCAATGTCATCGTAATTCAACATATAGTTTGGCAAGAAAGACAGACGGTGCTAATAACATTCAGTACCTAAAGATATTCCATATGTATGCCGTACAGTAAAAAATTCGAAGTGCATAGAAAAATTGAGTGTAATAGCATTAGAAAATACTAAGTTTTGTTAAAGCAAACCCCTTTGGGAGCTGGTACGAATCAGAATTATATGCAAGTTATACCGCAAATGGTTTTGTTTTGTCTGGAATGTCCCCTCCACTTTTTTTAAAAAACAACAAACTCAATTATCAAACAAATCCTTCAGTTTCAGTGGCGGCTCGTGGTCAATCATACTGGGAGGTCAAAAATTAATTTAAAAAATAGACATACTTAAAAAATATAAATAACTCAAATGCACCGCAAAATTTTATACAATCTACAATTTTGTTCAAAATATAGCGATTTTTCGAAACATTCTCATTAAAATCTCTAAGGGATTTTCTATAAGCATTGTCTAGCTGTGTACGAATATCAACATTTCCTACGGTTGCAAAATTTACCGAGCATTTCATGTGTTCTGCAGACGAAGCATGTTTTTTTATTTCCTCTTTTAAATGTTTTAAATCTCTTACACCGGATTTGCACTATAGCGAGTCTGACGAGTCTTTAGAAAATAATAAACAAACAAAACAGTAAAATACATTTGATACTTCACAACCACATATCCAGTTAGCTAAATCGTACATTACCTTGCGAAAGTTTCGATGAACATCTTTATTTTTGTCTTTGCTAGTTTGTCGTAAACTTAGTTCTGGCAAAGGACGACCATTTGCCTTGAACTCAACTAATTTTGTAAAATTAAGTTTGTTAGCACTTTTAGTTGTTTAATTTTCTGCACTACCGACATTTTCTATTATAGCGCATGCACACGCGAATCAAAAATAGTATTTTTACAAAACAACACAACAACAGTAAAACATATCAATATAAATTCTTAAATTGATTTAAAACACGCGAAAATCGAATCAAAAATCGAGCGTAGTTGTACACCCTATACGAAGTCAACGTAAACTGCGGGACCCGGCTCATGACCCAAAGTTGATTATTGTTTCGGACGTTCGCGTTTATTCGGGCGCTGCACGTTTTCGAGTTTTTCGGGTAGATCTAATTCAATGAGGACAATTCGCACCGCCAGCCCAAGGTTGAAGAGGATGAATTACGAACGACGGCCGATAAATTTTAAGTTATTGTACTTGCGACTTAATTACCTATTTTAATAAAACACGTAATAATGAATATTTTTTATATATTGTCAAAATTTTTGGGAGGTCATTGACCAAATGACCATATGGACAAGCCGCCACTGAAAATCTTAACTTTTTTTAAATAAATTTTAATAACTAATTTTTTTTTATAAATTTAAAATAATAAAATTTTTTTTTTCTTTATAACGCTTTAAACAAAATAACATAAAATTATTTTTTTTAAACCCAAAAAAAAATATTAAAAAAAAAAAAAAAAAATTTTTTATTTTAAAAAAAAAAAAAAAAATCAAAAAAAAAAATAATAAAACTAAAAAATTTTTTTTTATTTTTTTTTAGTTTCAGTTTAACGTTTTTTTTTTTTTTTTATTTTTAATTTTTTTCTACAATTTAAAAAATATAAAATTGGGGAAATATGTTTTCCACTACTGGCTGTGAAGTAAACAATTATTGCGTCTCCTAGCTAACTGAGAAGTTGAATTTCTCTATTAGTGGTTAATATTTTTTCTATTGTTGAGCTAGGTTAATAATGGACAATTTCAAATTTTTAGAATCTAAGAATAGTTGTTTAACAAAACGAGTGAAACATAATTTTGTATATCCAGGAGATTATCTTTAACGTATTTGCTGCTTAAATTTAACCAGGCGAGTTAAGTTACATGAAGAATTTTAAGTAAAATTACAAACATTTTGTTGTAGGTGTTTTGAACGGTTAACAGAATGTGGAAGGTCCGATCTGTTGCATAAAAATGTCGACTCTAAAAACTTAACGAGTATGTGGCGAACACTTGCCATTCCTAAATGAATTACAAGTGTCAATTTCTGAAACCCAATATTCAAATGATGCAAGGTATATTGACAAAGCAATAATGCCCATTAACATCTCTAGCTATGCAAGAACTACTCAAGCTTGCAGCTCAAATACAGGTTAGGTAAAATTAGGAGGAACATTCTTAAATTGCAACGTGAAAAGAAAGCACTTCAATTGAAGTTAACATCTCCCAACGATTACTTCCCGAAAGCAGAGCACAAATTGTGACAGCCGAAGTGGACTTAAAAATAAACCACTAAGAAGGAGGAGATAAATAGAGAATACAAATATTTTCACTAAAATTATATTTTACGAGCCCCAAAATGTTAATTTTTAAGTAGGTTTTAAATTTTTTGCTACGTGATCATGGTTAGAGTTATATATAAAATGTTAAACAACCCTTGTGCTACATCTTTACAAATACGATATACAAAGGTGACAAATTGAAGTCGATAGTATTAAACTGCATAGAAAATGCGGTGCCAATGTTAGGGCAGTAGTAAAATTTTCGAAACCTAATTAAAAGAATAGATGTATCACCGGAAAAACCATACCTTCTCGTAAACGATAAGAAAATCTATTATTTCTTCGATGTCCCCTATTTATTGAAGTCGGTGAAAATAACTTGATTAAATACGATATATCTTTAATAACAAAAGCATCTGGAAAGACATTAAAATTTCTACATGTCAGACAAATCTAAACCGTTGCGATTGGCTCCTAAATCAACTAATTTACATATTACTCCGAATAATTTTCAGAAAATGAAGGTGAAATATGCCACACAAGTGTTTAGTGAATAAGTTGCAGTTGGTTTATCTACATTATGCAGCTTTTAATGCTTTTGATTTATTTGCATTCTGTGCTACTTGATTTTTACAAGAAAAAATGTTTATTTTTTATTTTTGGCTTAAATTTGGCTAGTAGTGGAAAAATAGTATATACACCATGGTTGTGAAGTCCATTATTGCCTACGCCCCTTATTTCTGGTGCTAAGGCAATAATGGACTTCACAACCATGGTGTATAGTATACTATTCACAATCTGCTTTAAACTTTTCCTCTACTGTTACTTTATTTCGATTATACAATCTATGCAAGCTTCTTCGTCCTTAATAATTACGTGAGGAAAAAATGTCCTGAAGTTTTCGTAAACTTCATACGTTTTAAAAGAGAAAATTATCCTTTGCAGCTTTTTTAACAGTTACAATTTTTGCGGTTAAGAAAATAATAGCTAGGTTTGTTAACGCTAGAAATGATTAAGTGTGGTTATTGACAAAATAGTTTACAGGACAATAATGAAATAAAATAAAATAACCCAACATTTGTGAAGACTAGAGTCGTATTTGTTGCAAAATCTGTTCTCATCCGCATATGCTCTACCACCGTGCCGACTAGTAAACTTTAAAGATAACTGATATTTTTTCTGATTGACATAATATTGACTATCATTACCTTAGCAACAATGTGGAAGAAATAGAGGGGGACTCCTGTACAAAAGTTTGTTTAACTTGATGTGGAGCCTGTATAGTGCTTCCTGGCAAGTTAAAAAGAAATGAGGATAATATTTTTCAATGTCTGCAGGGCTTTAGAATGTTATTGCTGTAGCTGTTGAAAAAAGTTGGAACCTTCGGTTGTGATTGAAGCCTTAAAGCTGTTACAAAATCTTTAGAAGTTGCGATAATAAAATTCACAAAAATTTAGGCGTACACAGTGGCCGACTGAGATGTCATTGATGATGCCACAGTGTTTTGGGAGAATTTTGCTGCTGAAATAAAGCGAGTTGCAGTTGAGATAACATTTTTGCGTGGTACAAGTCACATGGATAAATGATAAAGTGGATAAAAACGTTTGCAGTTGTTGTTGATGACTTAGTCCTGACGATGTGGCAGCAACGCTACCCTGGTGACAATAGCCATTTTCTTCCCATTTTTCTTATAAATGGGCAAAAGTGGTACAATTTTTTGTAACTGCTGTTATCTCGATATCACAATCTTGATGCAGCTTTATATGATAACGCTTCTTCAGCGACTTTTGCCTCTATACTCTAAAAACATTATTTCTTGTCTGAGCCACCATCGTGTCATTGAAGGCATTCAAAAGTTGTAAACCGCGAGTCCAACAGATTTGTCCCTAAACCGACAAATCTTTTGCAAACAACTGTTTAATCGTCTTTCGTCGGGAACTTTCACAACCAGTGACAAAAATTTCTATAAAAAAAAGCCAAACCTATTTCAATCCCCATTCCCACCTATTCCCTCCTCCCTCATCATCTTTTATCCCCTCACCATACTCCACTCACTCTATTGCGACCTCAGAACACTTTTCTACGTCTAAAATGAAAAGATCGCAAAATATCTCCGTAAAAATATTACTGGACGGCCTTGTCCTCCAGTTTTCAATTTGAACATTTTCAAACGACGGTAGGTCTGTAGTCATCATTACAAATTAAACCCTTTCCAACTCAAATCTACAATGAAAACTTATCTTATCATTTTCTCATTCCCAAAATACCCCAATAAAAATAATCATAAGCATCCATAAAATAATCAACCTCACCTTATACCACTATCCCATCTATTACACATTCCTACCCATCTATTATTTTTTATTGCATCTTTTATAATTCGTTGTAAAATATTGTTTCGCCACTGGAATTTCTCGAATTTATCCGAACATTACGGAACCGAAAGTTCTTTGTCCGAACGTTCTTAAATGCGCTGAAGTCTATTGCTGGACAGGTATAAAAGGGCTCAGGTAGATTTAACAGTTCAGTTCAAAGTTATGTTTAGTTCCAGTAATATAAGTATTTTTTTTTCATCATTGTCGTGACTGGCGCCTGGACCGGTCTATTCTATTTTGTCATGCAATTACTGTGCTGTTATATTTTATGTTCTTATTTACCTTCTATAAAGTTTTCACTTACATATGAATACTAAGATGGGTAAGGGTTGGCATGTTTAGGTTTTAGTGGTTTTCTTAAACCTTGAAGCAAATGCTTTGCCAAGATGACCCAATCCACTATTGCACACAGTTTTGTCATCACACTATACAGGTTTATACTGATCTTCTGAGGCACCATACATAACACTTACATCACAATACAATATTTAAAATGTACCATACCAATAAATAAATAAATGGGATAATAACATAACTTTTGGGTATTATAGTTTCGGCTGAATCAATTCCAAAACCGAAATCCAAAAGTCATGTAGTTGAGATTAATCATTTTTTCTTTCAGCTATTTATTTGTCGATTGCATTAACAACATAGGGAAAAGTCATTACCTATATGAAGTTTGACGAAACAATGAAACATTTAATATGTATAATAATTGTACCATACGAATAAATAAATAAAAGTATTTTTGTAACTTGTATTATAACTGTATGTGTTTATATAAATTAGAAGAACTGTACATGTCTTAATAATAATAATAATAATAATAATTTTAATAATAATAATAATAATTTTATTTGTCCTGTAGATCATACATATGATATAGGATATGTCATAATAACACTTAATCAAAAACAAAGTAACGTACAAAATGCACCATTGAATACAAATAAATCACAATGAAACGAATAAAGGTTAAATATCACTATTTAGATATTTCTCTACACTATAAAATGCGTTACTTAACAATATCGTTTTACAGAAGATATAAATTTACCTACCGAATAAGTTTTATAAATGGGGAAGTTTGTTGTAAACCGTTACTCGATGTAATACGGATTAGACTCATAAGTCACAAGACAATGTCTTTTAAATTGTAAGTCTAAACCATATCTGGTGCAATACATGTGAGTGTTATTTAGCGAAGTAAAATCTTTCAGATTACGTTTAACAAATTTTAGTAATTCAAAAATAAATAAACATGGTAGTGTAAGAATGTTCTCCTTCTTGAAGGTATTTTTGCATGTTTCTCTAGGTTTTAAGCCAAACATACACCTGACAGCCCTTTTCTGAATTAAAACAGTCGTTGTGCAGCAGAAGAGTTACCCCATAGTATTATACCATATCTTAGTACAGATTCAAAATTTGAGTGGTAGAAAATTCTAGTTGTTTCTTTAAATGTTATTATACGAAGTCGTAACAGAGTTAAACAGTTTTTCAACACTTTTTTGCAAACTGAGTTCACATGTTCGTCCCAAGAGAGAGATAAATCTATATGTAGACCAAGTAGTTTGTAGGTGGAAACTTGTTGAACACATTTATTTGTGAGTCTAATTAAAGAACTGTTTGTATAATTATGTTTCTGTAGATGGTATTGAAGTGAATATGTTTTATTGCAGTTGAGTGTTAATTTATGATAGTTGAAGTAACGTAGTAACTGTTGAAGATTATTGGTTAATTCTTTTCTCATTATATCCACATTTTCATTGGCAGCTATTAAGGTAATATCATCGGCAAATGCACAATAATAGGTGTTTAAATAATCCCCAACATCATTGATGTAAAGTAAAATAATAATGGGCCCAAAACGCTGCCTTGAGGAACGCCGCTTTGTACCGTTACTTTTGAAGAATTGGTATTATGGTAGCTGACATATTGGTTTCTACCAGTTAAGTAACTGTGCAAAATTAGATTACATTTACCCCGTATGCCATATAAATTTAATTTTTGAATAAGTATTTCGGTGTCTACACAATCAAAAGCCTTGGAAAGGTCAATAAAAACAGACACAACTTTACCTCCATCATCTAGGTGCTTGTAAATCATATTTAGCATACTAACTAAAGCTGTGGTTGTAGATCTTTGTTTTCTACATCCATGTTGGCAATTAGATAGTAAGTTATTACGTTCTAAGAAGTATAATAATAAATATTAAGTGTAATTCAATCTATATTCTTATTAATTC
This sequence comes from Abscondita cerata, assembly GCA_030710515.1. Lineage (NCBI taxonomy): Eukaryota > Metazoa > Arthropoda > Insecta > Coleoptera > Lampyridae > Abscondita > Abscondita cerata. Next base: position 530,634 of record JALBCR010000160.1, on the reverse strand, counting down.
TGGCGTTTGCGGATTAAGCGATAGGAAACAAAGTGATAAGAACGTAACAATATTTAACTTCTCATTATCCAGGAGGACGAAATGGGTTGCTCCAAACTTTTCAAACATGCCTGCGCACCATGCCACATTAAAATGTACCATTAAAAAAATCAGACACCTACCACCGGTTAATCTTTTACACAAACTATACGCAATCCCAGTACATATGAACTGTTTGATGCAAACTTTATAACTTATTGTTAGTTAATTAAACTGTTTAAAATCGCAATTAACGTTTGACATAACTAAACAATGCAACAGGAAGAAAATATAAAGATGCTTATGTACATGTATGTAAAAAATGAAATGCCATACTGGTTTTAATGTGCACCAAAAATTCAATTTTTTGACGACATACTTAAAACAGACGTTTCTTCTGTACAAATAGTGAGAAAAATTGTTTTTCCCTCACTACTGAGGAAAAAAAATGTCGTATGTTGTAAGAATGTCACTTGGAACTTAATTAAACAATTTAATTTTGTTACACAAATAACTATTATTATTCAGTTACTTTTGTTTAATTTAGTATATTATATTTCGACTTTTAAACATTGTTACTCTACATTTATTAGTTAGAATAAGGGGGCTAGCAACGTTGCGCTATGACAGGTTTAGACCTTACCGAGACCACCCACAGAATACATAGACGGGACTATTGTAACACTCCGATTTTTGACTTTTGCTTTAACGTACGAAATTGTGACGAAATCCTGTAAACAATATGTTACATTTACAATTAATAGTTTTTCTTTAATTTAGGTTGTTGGTTGGTTTTTGGAGAATGTCGTGGAAAAGGTTGTGTTAACACATGAGGAAAGCCTTTTTCCACTCTCACTCTCGAGCTCGAGCTCAAGTGAAAAAAGAATCGCTTCTTCACTTGTTGGACAAATAACTAGTGTTTATTCTGCAAGCGCAAGGTCACTATGGGAATGTATCAATGAATGCACTATAACCCTTGATATTGGAAAATTGCTTAGTAACCTACATTTTAGATGCATTTTAAATGGGGAAAAGTGCATCACATTTAACGGCAAATAACGGTCATGCCACACATGGCCATTTTTTCATAAAAACTTTAATCGAATGTAAAGATATTTCTTAAAAATAAATCAAAAAATGGCCCTGTGTGGCAAGGCTTAAAAAATGGGTGGCAATATTTGACCCCAAATCGGAAGGGGACATTTGGAACTAGATATGGAAATGGTGATATTGTTAGAGTTTAGATTATTATATAAAGAATGTTTTTTGAGAATGAATTTGAGTGATTCTATTAGTGATTTTTTTATTAAAGAATTCCGTAGAATTGTTTTTTAATATTTCTTTAATTTTTGTGATATTAGAAAAATAAAATTTTGCGTCTGATAATTTTGTGGCTCTGTCAACTAATTCATAAATTACGCTAGTTTTTTATTTCATAAAAGTTGAGGAAAGAAGAAGTATCTGTCAGTTTTTTTAGTTTTACGGAACCAGTTTGTGATTACGTTTCCGTTAGGTTGTGTGTGTAAGGTAAGGTCTAAAAAGGTTATAGTTTTATTATTATTTTCATGTTCTAAAGTAAATTTAAGTCTAGAGGTAATATACTAAGTGACATAGAAAGAAGAACACCCAGTAATAATGAATTTATTTGAACAATTTTTGGTATACTAGTGTATACGAATTAGATTAGTAAACGATCACAATTTGATAAAAATTAAACTGTTAACTTCTTCAAAAACTTAATAATGTGTTGCTCCACCACGATGTCTTGCGCACTCATTAACACGTCTGGGCATACTTCTAATGAGGTGATCGATTTCTTCTTGAGGTATCTCATCCCATGCTATCTGTAACTGATGCTGCAAAGCCGCTAGAGTTTGTGCAGGGTGAGGTAAATTGAGTAATCTTCTTCCCATAATATCCCAGACGTGCTCGATGGGCGAAAGATCGGGAGATCTGGTGGCCAAGGCAACAAAGCAATTTGATTGGCCTCAAAATGAGCCAAAGAAACCCTAGCAACATGAGGTCGTGCGTTGTCTTGTTGGAATGTGCTGTTGGGGATGGTCTGAACATAAGGTACAATATGGGGGTCTACGACCTCCTGGATGTAGCGCGCAGCGGTCATGTTACCTCTAATGAAGACCAAAGGTGACCTACTTTCAATAGCAATAGCTCCCCATACCATAACTCTAACTGTGTGGTGCACATGCCTATTCACAGAAAATTAGGGATCTTGTCTTTCACCGCGCCGTCTTCTCACCCTTGCACGACCGTCATGCATACCCAAACAGAATTTGGATTCATCACTAAAGACAATTGAATTCCATTCTTGGTCCCAATTTGCCCGTTCTCTACACCACGCTAGACGATAACGTCGATGCTCTGGAGTCAGTGGTAGCACAAAAAGGGACAGGTATGAAAAGAGCCCAAAGGTTCTTATCCGTCTATAAACGGTTCGCATCCCAATCGGTCTTCCATGTTCTTCAAACCACTGGTCCGCAATCGCCCGTGTAGAAGAGAAGCGGTCCCGTAAAGCCAATAGTCTAAGACGGCGGTCTTCGCGTTCTGTGGTTCTTCGACGAGGTCCTGTACCTTCGCTCTTCGTGTACGGTCCTGTTGGTTCCATGCCCGAACACAGACTGCCACAGTGTTTAAACTCCGTTGCGTTCTAGCGTCTATATCTCTCACAGACAAACCAGCCTCACGCAATCCCTATCTATTTTGGGGTTAATAAACAAAAAACTTGCGACATACTTGAACGCAAACTATAACTAATTGGTTATTGCTAATGCACTCAAGTTTCATGCGACAGACTCTATCATTTCTCCTAGATACTCCTAATATTTTAAATTGTATGTGCTATATTTATATGTCTTTTTGTCTCTCTTTGATTTGTGTTTGTTGTAGCGTGTTAGACTCTAAGTAAAACCTAGTGAATTCCTGTTGATCGGTTTTATTTCTCTCCGTTACCCAGCAGTTAATTCTTTTAGTTCTCCCAAGGACCTTCCCCATCTCACCGACTTAGCCGGACATTGCTGTGCTAACGCGTATAAATACGGGATCTTCCACAAATTTAGTACGCTATTTTGAGCCAAATATTGTTCTTTCTTTTTTTTTTTAGGTTGCATAGCTAGAGCCGTCACTTTATTTTTATCTCTTATTATTTGTGAACTGCAACCGTTACAGTCTATTAAGTATTACCTTTAAATATTGAAGTCATATGTGCTGTTTTTCATTTTAGTGGGGTATTCTTTCTATTCATTACTCTACTAAATAAAGCCTTCAGTTAGTTTTTCCATCTCGAATTTGATAAATTCTGATTCTGTCTGTTCCAGTTTGTGATTGTCTTATTAAAATAAAAACTAACCAAAAAAAAAACTATTGACAATGATGCATCAAGGTGATGGAAAAACTAATTTTGGAATTATTTTGAAAATAAGTAAATTTGTGCCCTAAAAATGTTGGTCTACATCAATTATTCCTAGTAGTAGAAAATATGTAGAACAATTTATCCAAGGAAAAAGTTGTGAATTCAACAAAGAAATTTGACATTTGGAAAAATAGCGTTTTTTAACATTTAAACATTCTTATTTCTTTGTTCCTTACAAATTAAAATTAAATGACAATAAGAACTTTTTGCTAACGCCAAACATGCCTGAAACGAAAGTTAATCCTCTCAACATTGAACAATTAATTGTAGTACTTCCTAAGTGAAAGCCATATTTGTCGAAGTGGAAGAATCCTCCACATAACCTTCAGCAATTGCACTAAATTTCCATCCTTCCGCATGTTTTAGGGTCAAAATATCTCTGCCAGCATCCTCAACCATCGTTGCTGCTAAACAGCCTGTGTATAATTCAGGTTCATTTAACGTAAGCATATTACAATTTTTTTTTGTATACCGCCAATAGTGTTCTGAGAGAAATATGTTTACCATTACCGCAGGTTTAAAAGAAATATAACTGACTCGATTAAAGAGGACAAAGATTTGCATATTTTCTGTACAAAATACAAGGTTGAAAACTGCACCCCTCATCTGTGATCGTAAATCTCCTTGTTGTTAAATTCTTTGTATTCCGTCAAGTGACGATAATATAATTCTCAAATTTTCATTCACCACCAAAGGGAGAAGCTCGTCACACCGGCAAGCACCAACAATTGTAACCACTTCATGTAAGAATCAACGGTTATCAGAAGCTTCAACAAGCAATTTTTCAACTTGCTCTATTGATAAAACCCTTGCCTGCTTCGTCAGGTAACGCTCATTTTTTTTCTCGAGAAAGGCAATCTGCAAATTTCAAGTAAAAATAACACTTTTACGATGTCGGGTGCAATAGGAAAACAAACCTGGGAACTTAATTATTTTTTTCATCTCCAAACAGCTTTTCAATATGGACCATTTCGACTACAAAGAAGATACCTACACCAAAAGAACGTCTTCCGTTACACCAGTTACGTTATTGTTTTTATGCCCATTTTTAAATTGTTCATATTCTTTACGTTTATGACTTCCTTTTTGATTTCTTCTGGCAACAATTTGGAAGAAAACAAAATTTGATTAATCGGTTGAGGCTTTCGTGGCCTGTTTATGAACTAGTGCGGTCTAGGTTCTCGAATCTAGACCACACCAAATTTGACTATTTTTAATTTTATTTGAATTTGATTTAAATGTTTACAATTTAGTAACATAAAATATTATACAAATCAGATCAGGTAACTAGTTTTTACTGGCTCAAGAAGGTAATTGACTCGTCTTCGACTGCTCAGTTATACCCTCCATTCGCCAGAAAACCATTTACTTGGTTTGTAATGTAATAATATTATTAGTCACACTTGTCCTACATAAATACGTAAAATAAACGTAAATACATTTTCAAATAAATTCGTTTAATCGACAACCTCTTCTGTTGAGACTTTTGATTTCTTCCTTCAATACCCACATATTTTTTTAAAATAAGGTACTAATTTTAGAAATTTTCAAACGTCGATGTTTTCTTTTACATTCAGCATTTGTTTAGTGGACCATAATGTTCATGTGAAGTATCCTTGTCACTAGTTTCATCACAATTTTCTTCAAAAATAAGTATGAAATTTTTCAAATTATTGATTGATTTTCGCGTTTCCTACGTTAAAAACCTTGCCACAATTTTAAACATTTTGATTTTTCTTCTAAAATTTACCTCAATAATATATTAACCAATTTCTTTTTTTTTGACTTTGTAGAATAAATGCTTGTTTTTCGTGCGACTTTTCTTATACTACGGAAAATTTATAAAACTATTTTCATCATAATTGAAACGTGTGCTATCATCTTTAGCAGTAATTAACATTACATTACAAATAAGACAAGCACATAAACAACGACACCGTATAATTATGTTTCTTCATTTAATTAGGAACTTACAATGGAAAATGTTGGTTTAAAAATATCTCAAACAAGTACATTTACTCTTTATTTTTAGTTACAGTTCCAATTTTAGAACTTTGTTTTCACCATTGTAATCTGTTTGTAAAGATTCGTTCAGTCTCATAAACATACATGTAATTGATAGAAAGTTCAACGCACGAATTTATTTTTAAAAATGAATGTGTGTCAAAACCTTTCTTTATTTATGGCAACTAAAGCAAAAGCAATCGCCACCCGGAAAAGTGTATAATTACGATGTAAATTGATCGTAATTGCTTAAGTTTCTTCTTTGGTTGTGTGCAACAGGTAGGCTGAAAGTTCATCAACCTTCATGCACATCCAAAAATTATTCAAAAATATCTTTATTATTATTTCTTTAAAAGCAGTTGTTGATGTCTCTTCTCAAATCTTTCGTTTAGTTTTTATTGATTTTAAAACCAGAGCAATTTACGATAACGTTGTTTTTCTAACGAGTTGATAAATAATGCCAATGCTCTAGCTTGACGTGTTTATGCAAATTTGGGTTTTAGTGGAAATTTATTTTTGTTTTGGAAATACTCAGGTCACTTTCGATCCTTTTTTGTGGTTTTCGCACACGTTGCAAAGTGCAGCTACTGCAATATTATAAAATTTCTGCTTGCTTTTTTTATAGACATAATAATCCAATATAAAATATAATGGTTTCAATATTTTTGATTAAAAAAATCTGATTTTTCTCGTAGCAGTGATAATTGATCTTAGTTCGAATAAAACACAAAATTGTGATACATATTGAAGCCAAAAGTGAATTTAACCGTACAATTAAAATCTAATTACTTAGGTTGATTAACGTCAGTGGTAGCGAATAATGAAGATTGATTCCATCGTTCAGCAATTTCTAGGGGTCCTGGAAAGATCCTGAAGATGAACATATCCATGCGATCACATTCAAAATCTCAACCTTTTTAAAGAGTTACTCGCCTACATACTAACAAAAAGAACACTTTGCCGACTTCTTATTCGTAGACGATAGATTTAGAACTTTTTCCACTATTCTATTGTCGTCCATCGTTGATATACTGTATCTGCTCTTATTTATTTATTTATTCGTATGGTACATTATACAAATATTGTATTGTGATGTAAGTGTTATGTATGGTGTCCCAGAAGATCAGTATAAACCTGTATCTGTCTTGGCAAAGCATTTACTTCAAGGTTTAGAAAACCACTAAAACCTAAACATACCAACCCTTACCCACCCTAGTATTCACATGTAATAATATTAATTAAGTGTGTAAACATTATAGAAGGTAAATAAGAACATAAAATATAACAACACAGCCATTGCATGACGACATATAATGGACCGGTCCAAGCGCCAGTCACGACAATGACGAAAAAAATATTAGATTAAAAAATAGCAAAACAAAATAATGGAAAACAGATAATCAAGAAAAATACAAAATATTGCTGAACTTCAGATGTCTTTCAGATTCGTAAGCCACAATATTGCTTCATCCGTTAAAATGTGAATGTTTGAAAACCCTCCTTTAAACTTCGTTAATTGACAATCCTCTACAATATGTGTAACTGTCTTTGGTACGTTTCCACATTCATCACAAATTGGATTAGAAATCGCACCCCATTTGAACAACATAGGGTTGCATTTTGAATGGCTTGTTCTTATGCGATTTACTTTTGACCCAATTTTTCTTTGTTGATCAAAGTCCGGGACTTCTATTGCTGGATCATCAAGGAGATGTTTTTGAAAACATCTACTCCAGACCATAATTTTTTCCACTCTTCAACTTCAGAAAAAGCCATACTTAAGTAGTCTTGCAACCATATAGGACTTCGAGAACTAAGTCTTTTAGCAGGACGGTTGTCAATGTCATTCCAAATTGGTAACGTTTTGTTAAGTTGGCATTTATCCCATTCACGTTTTAACGCAGCTTTTTGTCGTGTTCGATGGAGTAAAATTACAAAGAACAGGAAGCCCAATCGAGAGGAGTAGATTTAATGGTTTCACTAAGTATAAGCATAGTGCAATTTTTGTATCAGCGGCATCGGTCTTATGACTGATTTGTACGTATATCCTGATTCATCTGCTTTACCACACTACCACTTATTTTTAATTTGTACCGCAAAAGTTCTTTACTGATTGTTAGTGTATTTGTCATTTTGTTCGACACTTGTATTATGAAGTTTTCACAAAATCTATTGAAATTAAAATAACAAGCTCTGCAGGTCATTTTCTCTGTCAGCCTGATTTCTTGATTTCCTATTTTATATAGATAGGGACTTTTCTAAGGTGTTGGTGGGAAGTATTCTGACAAACATGTGGCATATCAAGGTTGAATCTAAAATATATGCCTTTAACAATGGTAATAAGTATTGCTCAATGCCCTTTAGTTGTTCTTTTAGCATAAAGCAGGAATATGAAGGAATGTTCTCAAAAAGTTTAAATTCAAAACTCTGAAGAAAATTAAATACTAATTTGTGTTAACCTAAAAATGTCAACCATTTTTTTCTTGAGCTCTAAAGTACAAGTCTCTATAATAGCAGAGTAAAGAATCAGCACAGAAATGTCTTAAGTCTCAAAAAAGGCAACATGGAATCAAGAAACTGTTGGTCGCGAGAGCAAAAATTTTATTTCCGCCTTGGATCAATGAATCATTTGCATTACTTTTTGAATACACTATTTGGTTGTCCATTACCAAAATGGTCTAAGTTGTTTGAGAAAATCAACCAGTAGACAGTTGACAGTTGACTTTAACCACTTTCGTAGAACCATTTTTTTTTTAGTTTCTGACTTGTTTCGTATTCTTCTTTCTTCATTCTTATATGTTTCGTATTTAACTCTGTATTACTTCTTTCTTGTTTTCATTTTGTTCCTGTTTTTCAATTTCTGCTTCCGTTTTTGTTTCGTCTTTTATTCTGTTAGCTGTTATGTTTCGTCATTTGTCTTCTTTATTGTTTTTCAATATTTTTGGAAAACACTCCACCCTCTTTTATCCAGTTTTCTATAGATTTTACAAACATTTTGGTCCAGTCGTTATATTGTGTCCATCTCTTCCCATCTTTTATTGTTTCTACTCTTTTAAATTTATAGGAGAAAGTTCTTCAAGAGCTTCACTTGGTGCCGTCCTGTACACCATTGTTATTTTTAAGGTCAGTTGTCTGTACTTTTTTTTCATCATATTTTTATAGTACTCACATCTTATAGTACTCATCCAAGTTGAGGTCGCGTATAAAGTGGTTCATAATACCGCGTTGCATAACATTCGCTTTTTGGATCCGGCAGGTCTTTTCATTCTAGACATTATTTGTAAACATTTATTTGGTTTTGTATTTTTTGGAGGTATCTATTACATGTGTAGTCATTTTAGACTTTTTTTTGTTTTTATTTCATAGTTTTTGTGGTTTATTCTGATTTATTTTACCGCCTACCAGTATTATTATGTGTGTTTTGTTTCCAGTTCCATATTCTCTAAATATTTGTAATGTTAGTTCGTTTATTTTTCCACGTGCCTCTATTGGAAGATTGTCTGCAAATGTTTCTTTACCTAGGTTCTCCCGTCGTACATGGTCATAATAGTGTTGGTCTTATTACTGATTCTTGTGGCACTCCGCTGGTAATGTCAATTTTTTCTTTGTTCTTTGTTATTATAGTTCTATTGTTAAGATTCATGCATTTTTACCTCTTGTATAGGTATCCAAATTGATTTTGATATTTTTTCTTTCATTTCTATCGTTACGCTGTTGGTTATGACAGTCTCTGATAGTTTTCTCATGACGTTTAGTAAACATATTCAGTTCCGTCAATTTCATATTTTTTGGTTTTTCAATTGAAACTATTCTTGTTTGCTTCTATATTTCGGGGAACTCGTTCTTTGCTATGAAGTAAAAACGAGATATGTGAGTGTATTTGCCAGTTTTAAAGCGTATCCTTTTATTAGCTCGGTTAAGTTGTCGTGTCTTAGTGTTTTTGTTTTATTCTTTTGGTGCGACTGTTTCTTTTTTTGTTATTTGTTCAAATTTTCTTTTTTTTTGACATAGTGGCTTGGATGAAATTCTTCGTGTTAGGAAAACAATTTTTTTATTTAATTTTTTGTATCTGTTTTGCTTATGCCGGTTTTTGTTGTTGCTGTTAGTTTTTCTGTAGTTACTTTGTACGCTTAGGCCCATACATAAATTTCTAGCTTTTTCTACGTCACCGTTTTTATTCATTTATTACCTAGTTTACTAATTTCTTTTTGTTTATTTTGTATTGTTCCATTTGCGTTATTTATTTTCATATGTTTTTAATATTGTTTTTTGTCTTATTGCTTTTGGTACAGTTTATTCTGTTTCTCTTATTTCTGCCGTCTACCAGTACATGGGTTTTTGTTTCGTAACTACTATTAAAATTTGTCTAGGTTTTTATTGCTTCTGTTTCTTAACATTTGTGTAATGTATGTTTGTATCTCTTTGCCTGGCTCGTTATCGCACGAAGGGTTGAAACCTGACTTTTTTCTGGTGGTGGTGTTCTTTTTATGGAGTCTATTCTTGAAAACACATATTGTTCTTTTATTCTTTGCGCTAAGGTTATCTCCATTACAGTATCCAGTATACGGTATCTGTTTCGGTTTCGTCACCACACTATACAGGTTTATACTGATTTTCTGGGGCACCATACATAACACTTACATCACAATACAATATTTAAAATGTACCATACGAATAAATAGATAAAGTATCCAAAAAAGACGGTGAAGCCTGGTCCTCTACCACTAATGCGTTGCAGTTTCTTGATGACGACTCTGGTGGGGTCTACTTAACTACCTTACTTAGTGACGGCTACGATGTACCTCCTTCCTGTGCAGTAAATCTTCCTTTCTTATTGTGTTTTAAGTCAGTGTATTTTATACCTCCTTCCAGGTCGTTATGGTCAACAGTGTGTCAATTCTTCACGAATTAGTAATAGAAAAAATACTCTCCAGCCCTCGGCTACCTAATAGCGTCGGGAGCAAAAAAAAATATACGGATCAATGTAGCGCACTAGGTTCGTGGAAAATAAAGTTTTTATAATAGTTAGAGCAGCAGCGTTTAGCTTCGTCGGAGAGTCAGGGGTCCCTAAAGAGTTCTAAAAATTAAACTGCTGTCTAACAAGGTGCCACCTGCTGGGTAAAAGAAAGAAATAAAACCGATCAACAGGAGATCAACAGGTTTTACTTAAAGCCTAATACCCTAGATCAAACACAACAAAAGAGAAAGACAGACAATTCAATAAAACAACATACAAACCTTATAGTAATATGTGAATGTGACAGAAATAGAGAGACTGTCGCATACATTCACGTATGTTAGCAGTAGCCTCGCTTAATAATAAGTAAGGTTCGCAATTAATGTGCTGGATTTCAGGTAAGCTTTAGTTACACTCCAATTAATGTTAACGTTCTAATGGAGGATTGGCTAATAAGAAGACTCTTCGTACACGTATCACTTACACACTGTGATTTATCTGGTCAAACATGTAACGACACTTACTTAAACTAAGATTAAAGAGGTAAGTACCTCCCGCAAAACCCAAAAGGCCCTTTTGTTTTTGCGTCAACCGCTTTAAGTAAAGCACCTGAGCCCGTATTGAGCTGGTTAAAACGTTCGGTTATGGAGAGTACACCAAATAAAGATTTACTTAAGAACTAAAAATCAAGCCGTTTCATGTCATATGTACTAAGCTTCATACGCATTAACAATGAATAAGTTACTTAAATAATAAAACTTAGCTGTAATCTGTTGGATGCAATTCCTAGAATAAGACTTTTCTGCTAGCAACGATATCGACAGTTCGGGAAGTTAGGATTCCTCTTAGGGGAGGTGTGCAAAGAGAAAGGAAAGGCGGTAGGCTCTCTCAATGAAGTTATGAAGCATAACCAACCCCTGTTAGACGTGGTAGCCACCGGTTGCCTGTAGCTTAACTAATAAGAAACCGTGGTGTGGTATTTAATTGACAAGAAAGGTCCTAATCAGCCACTCCAGCACCCTTAAGAGTTATCCAGGTATACCATACTGCGAAATCATAAGGTCAAAAAACGTGCTAAAAGAATTTCACGTTGCAATTAGAATTAATACAAACAGTAAAAAAGAAAAGCAATGTGTACTCACGGTGAATTTAGCCGGATTTAAACTTAATTTAAACCAATAATTTTTTTGGAAATCTTGTAACACACATAAAGGATTTGTGTAAATTTCAATTTTAAGATGCACGCTAAACCACCCGTGCGGAAGAAGAAAAATGTCCGCTGTTCGCCTAGGAATCTTACCCGAATTTTATTTTTAACCAATAGAAAATTAGCAAAATGCGCGCCAAATACGACTTTCGTCGTAACATATTACTCGCGACACACGTTTTATATTCATAAAATAAAACTGTAACAAGCATAAAGAAGAAATTAGTTCAAACAAGATTCAGACTCAGTTATAAAGAATTCTGAGAGTGTCAGTTCCCTTACTGACCAGCTGTCTGTTCTTGTGTCATTAAGATTTGGGTCGAAAAACCGTCGTTGACTTGAATTTCTTTCTACAGTTTCGCAAACACGACTGTTCAATTTTTTGATTGGTCATTCTATCTTTGATATTAGATCTAGACAAAAGTGGCTGGGCTTACTTTGAGTTGGTCAAGTGTGGATTTTCCTAAGTGGTATCCGAGTGTTTTTTACCATCAGATTACAGATCTGTTTGAGCCCCACCCAAGATTTCTTGCTTAGGTTGACAGATGAGGCTACTATGATAAAACTAAGATACATTAAGAACAAGAAGTCAATTTTGTTGAAGATTGACAATTTGATTGTTTGATATTGTAAGAACATACTAATCGCTGTAAAACGCAAAGTCGAATTTGGCACGTCATAGCGTGACAAATATTACAGCTGAAGATTTACTGTTACAAAATTGTTTAGGGAGCTACGGCATTTGTGACCAACTGATTGATTGTTTTGAAGAAGACTTATACGAGGGAGAACTTTATAGCATGAATCTGACTAAGGTAACCCGCGTATTTCAAAAGCAGTTTATCGTACAACTTAGGGAAAAAAAATTGTATAACAAAGTCGCGTAAGAGAAACTGTTGGATTATTTTTAAGTTTCCTACTCCACCAATAAATCATTTTCGTATTAATAATTGCACAGTAATAAGTACCACAAACTTTAAATAATTGTTAGATCATTTTACGTCAGTACTTTTTTCTCTATCTTCTAAAATAACTGGTATAGGGGTCAGTGGGAAATGTTTTTTTTTGGTGTTATTATTGTGAACTACACCTTCTATTGGTGGAGTAGGAAACTTGAAAATCATTTCCAGCAGTTTCCTTTGTGCGACTTTGTTTTTTTCGATAAACTTACCCTTATTTTGGACCACGAATGAGATAAAAACATAAAAATCAGTATGTGCCATTTGAAAAATTGACCTTTGACGATTTTCAAAACTACTATTTTGATACCAATTTTCAAACACTTTTGAAAATTTTGCACAAATACTGTTCAAACGGACCCAGTTTTAAAATAAAAAAATACACAAACCATGTAAAAAATGTTTTTGAATAGTTGATAATTCAAATTAGTTTTTGGTCTACAAATGCCAATTCTGATATAAAACATTAAATAAGTCAGAAACGATTGAGGTGAGGTATGTGACATTGTATATAAAATACGCCTAGAATTCTACGTAGAATCTAAAAAAGTAGTAATATATAGGGTCTTCCATTTAAACTAAGCAAGTTAATACATACTTCCGGTAAAACCGAAAGTTCTACCATCTTTAAAATATATTGGTTGAATGACCCGCATCGGCTTCGGTATGTTCTCAAATTTTCAGAATTTTCCTACGTTCAGTTTTTTCATAAACAATCGCGGCGGTTTCCGGTGAACCACCCTATATACAGGGTGGCCCATTAGTGTGAAAAAGGTGATATCTCGGAAAGTTAAAAAAAAACTTTTGCATTGAAAGTTGTGCAACAATAAACCGCACATTTTAAAATTATTTTCGTTTATATTGGTGTTCCATAAAAGTGCGACATACCAAAGTTATGTTTTTAAATGGAACCACCCATTTTTTATTGCAAATTTGGATGTCTTGGGAAATTCTAATGTGAGTTTATACGTTATACAGAGTGTCTAAAATAGAGAGTTTTTGCATTATTTCACTTTTTTCGGAAAAATTGACGTTTCGAAAAAATTAAATAACTCAGTTATCCTGAAATTTATCTAACTGCGATTTCGTAGCTTTAATATGCATTACATGTGCTAACTAAAGCTAGTTGTTCACCTTTCTAACCTTGCTAAATTTTAAGTAATTAATTATTTAAATTGAACTTTCTATTCATGGATAACTTCATTTTTTCAAATGGCACTACCTAATTTTTATGTGCCTTTAAACGTGAAATTTCATAAGCATTCTAATGATAAGGTTGTAGGTATCTAACTCTTACAAATTTTACAATTTTTGAGTAAGAGTTAGATACCTACAATTTTTTATTAGAAAGCTTATGAGATTCTACGTTCAACGGCACATAAAAAATTAGGTGGTGCCATTTGAAAAATCAAGTTATCCATGAAATTAGGAAGTTCAATTTAAATAACTGATTTCTCAAAACCAAGCGAGGTTGGAAAGGTAAACAACCAGCTCTAGTGTTAGCACATGTAATGCATATTAAAGCTGCGAAATTGTAGTTAGATACATTCCAGGATAACTGAGTTATTTAATTTTTTGGAAAAGTTAATTTTTACGGAAAAAGTAAAATAATGCGAAAGCCCTCTATTTTAGACACTATGTATAATGCATAAAGTCACATTAGAATTTCCCAAGGAATCTAAATATATAATAAAAATGGGTAGTTCCATTTAAAAACATAACTTTAGTATGTCGCACTTTTATGGAACACACTGTATAAACAAAAATTTTAAAATGTGCAGCTTATTGATTTGCACAACTTTCAATGCAAAAGTTTTTTTCTAACTTTAATATTTTCCGAGATATCCACCTTTTTCGCACTAATGGGCCACCCTGTATATATATACAGGGTGTTTCTGAAAGGTGTGTACATAGTTTTACTAGAGGTTCTCTGGCTCAAAATGGACCGTTTGACATCAATTTACCTATAACCAAAAGTGCACCATAGAACATAGGGCGGCAAACTTTCTAAAAAAATATTGTATATTGGGAACAACTCGAGAACGGTTCAACAGATTTTTTCCCGCTTTCGTATGCACGTTGTCTGCTTTCGAAGACGTTTTTCTGTGTAATGTGCACAAATTGCTGATGCCAGGACACGTCGCTTTCATACGGGCGCTGTAAAAAAAATAATAATATTTTAACAACTGCCAACGAAACAAAACCAAAACAATTCTGACGAATAAAATGAACAATTTGAAAACTTTTTTCTCTTTTGTTAAATTGCGCTAATGTTAATAGTTCGATCAGAAAAAATTAAAATCATATCTATGCAAAGCGCATCCATACGCTTAGAAATTCAAGTAGACTGCTAGCTAGTAGGCTATTGAATATTATAAAGCTTTTCAGTTTCAACATTAATTTTGAAATACAAATACTTGTTGAGTCTATCAGTACTTAAACAAATGCTCTGATTTCGACTAAACATTATATTTGCTTCCATTCGACTTATAACCTTTCATTGTAGGTAATCAATTTCATCTTTAGTTTTTGGAACTGGGACAAAAATCCGTAACAAGCATGTAAAATAAAATAGTACCGATATCAAAGTTTAAAGTTTATCATCGTCTGTAAATTTTAAAACATTATGATATTTTGCTGATTGCAAACCAAAACAAACATAACGATAAATATTCAAATAATTTTTTTTTTATTATTGTCGGTTCAATTATCGCAGTAACCTCGGGCATTTAATTTAATTATGCTATTAAGTATGTGATGATATTTTTTGTGTTTTAACGGCGCGTTTGAAATTACTTTGCAATTACGAATTTAACTGCTTTGATCTGAGGCCATCTCTATTTGCAAAATTCTGAATATCAGTATAATGGACACACAATTGCGAATTAATCCTAAAGCATTTCGTTAGTTTTCATAAACGGCAATCGTAGTAGTTTTAATATTATGTAACGTAAGCGTAATTTGCGGGAAAGGAAATTCTGCAAGTTGAATAATTTTGCATTATGGTAGTTTGCAAACTACTATTAATAGTACATAGTTGTATAAAAAAGACTTTCGGTTTCAAGATCTTTTTCACTCGGATAAATACTATTATTTATTCTGTATTCAACAACCAAGAGATTGTTCGCTTTGTTGTTGTTTTCTCAAGGTAAACAAACATTTATGTACAATCAAGAACATTATATGCGTTTCCGCATGAAAAAGTAAACGTACTGTAACTAAAACTATTCGCTAAAAGGAAAAAAACATTTCGCAGAATGCGAAAATAAGTTCTCAAATATAAGTTGCCGAAGGTTTTGTTGTTGAATTATCCACAATAGCCTCATAATTGAAGTTGGACCGTTGAAAGTGGCATTTTAACCACTATTAAGATACCGTTTCACTTCTGTCAAATTTTGGGTTTGACTTGTTTCCGTCAAATGAAGTTGATAATGTGAAACACCATCATTTGTTTTTGATAAACAATTTATCATTGAAAAAATAACGAAATAAGAAAACCAGACAGAATCAACACTCATCTAATTAATTTAAATGTGAAACACCGCCATTGTCAAACTTACAAGGGCGGATTGATATTGAAGCTACCTAGCGCTAGATGGCAGCACAAACATAATTTTTTTTGAAATTGTAAACTGTCAAACGTCAGCTGTTAAAATTTCACCCAAATTCATCGACTAGTTTATTTGTTGTAGTCGTTTGAAGTAAGCAGCTTTTGTGTTTTTTAAAAAATGGAAAAAAGTGAAGTTCGTGCAGTGATTAAACACTATTATTTGAAAGGGAAAACGGCGAAAGAGACAAAAGAAAAGCTCGATAAACATTACGGTGAGTCTGCTCCGTCAGATTACATGGTAAAATATTGGATTGCTGAATTTAAACGCGGCCGAACAAGCACTGCAACAATACCATCAACAGGAAGGCCAAAAGAGATGGTTACTGAAGAAAATATCAAGAAAATCCTCGATATTGTTATGAATGATCGCCGAGTCAAGTTACGTGAGATTGTTGAAATATAATCATATGAACGTGTGTTCAACGTTTTGCATGAACATTTGCATATGAAAAAGCTATCGGCAAGATGGGTTTCGCGTTTGTTCAGTGTTGAACAAAAACGAGTTCGACAGACCACTTCACAGCGGTGTTTGGACATGATAAAACGTAATCCTGTTGATTTTTGGCGTCGATTAATAACTGTTGATGAAACGTGAGTCCACCACTACACACCTGAAACCAAAACCAATCGAAACAATGGGTGGAAGCTGGTGGAAGTGCTCGAAGAAGGCGAAGACAGTGAAATCGGCTGGCAAGGTTATGGCCACTGTATTTTGGGATGCACACGGAATATTGCTCATCGATCACAGGAAAGTATTATCGTGGATTATTGGATCAATTGATTGATGCAATCAAATCAACTTGTCAATCTTCAACAAAATTGACTTCTAGTTCTTAATAAGTGCAAAGAAAACGATAAAAATGTATCTTAGTTTTATCATAGTAGCCTCATCTGTCAACCTAAGCAAGAAACCTTAGGTGGGGCTCAAACAGATCTGTAATCTGATCGTCAAAAACACTCGGATACCACTTAGGAAAATCCACACTTGATCAACTCAAAGTAAGCCCCGCCACTTTTGTCGTCGCTTTTGTCTAGATCTAATATCGAAGATAGAAGGACCTATCAAAAAACTGAACAGTCGTGTTTGCGAAACTGTAGAAAGAAATTCAAGTCAACGACGGTTTTTAGACCCAAATCTAAATGACACAAGACATGTGTCGCGAGTAATATGTTACGACGAAAGTTATATTTGGCGCGCATTTTGCTAATTTTCTATTGGTTAAAAATAAAATTCGGGTAAGATTCCTAGACGAACAGCGGACATTTTTCTTCTTTCGCACGGGTGGTTTACCGTGCATCTTAAAATTCAAATTTACACAAATCCTTTATGTGTGTTACAAGATTTCCAATAAAAATTATTGGTTTAAGTTAAGTTTAAATCCGGCTAAATTCACCGTGAGTACACATTGCTTTTCTTTTACTGTTTGTATTAATTCTAATTGCAACGTGAAATTCTTTTAGCACGTTTTCTGACCTTATGATTTCGCAGTATGCTATACCTGGATAACTCCTAAGGGTGCTGGAGTGGCTGATTAGGACCTTTCTTGTCAATTAAAGACCACACCACGGTTTCTCATTAGTTAAGCTGCAGGCAACCGGTGGCTACCACGTCTAACAGGGGTTGGTTATGCTTCATAACTTCATCGAGAGAGCCTACCGCCTTCCCTTTCTCTTTGCACATCATTAAGAGGAATCGATATCGTTGCTAGCAGAAAACTCTTATTCTAGGAATTGCATCCAACAGATTACAGCTAAGTTTTATTATTTAAGTAACCTATTTATTGTTAATGCGTATGAAGCTCATGTACATATGACATGAAACGGCTTGATTTTAGTTCTTAAGTAAATCTTTATTTGGTGTACTCTCCATAACCGAACGTTTTAACCAGCTCAATACGGGCTCGGGTTCTTTACTCAGAGCGGTTGACGCAAAAACAAAAGGGCCTTTTGGGTTTTGCGGGAGGTACTTACCTCTTTAATCTTAGTTTAAGTAAGTGTCGTTACATGTTCGACCAGATAAATCGCAGTGTGTAAGTGATACGTGTACGAAGAGTCTTCTTATTAGCCAATCAAGAAAAAACGACCATATTTAAAGAAGAAAAAAGTGCTCTTTCTTCAAGACAACGCACCGGTTCACACAACATTAGATACGATGCTAAAATTACGTGAAATACACTTCGAATTGGTTGATCATCCACCTTATAGTCCAGATTTAGCTACTAGTGACTTTTTTCTGGTTCCAAACTTGAAAAAATGGCTCGCAGGAAAAAGATTCGTCTCAAACGAACAAGTGATTACCGAAACTAACGCGTATTTTGAGGGGTTCCCAAAATTGTATTATTCAGATGGTATAAAAAAGTTGGAATATCGTCTTACTATGTGTATTGAGCTAAAAGGAGACTATGTTGAGAAATAAATGGTTTTTAAAATTATATTATTCCGCCCTCGTATTTGATCAAATAAATGTGACTAAA
Source organism: Abscondita cerata (assembly GCA_030710515.1). Classification (NCBI taxonomy): domain Eukaryota; kingdom Metazoa; phylum Arthropoda; class Insecta; order Coleoptera; family Lampyridae; genus Abscondita; species Abscondita cerata. The sequence continues at coordinate 511,978 of JALBCR010000160.1, read as the reverse complement.
ACAAGAATTTAACGTTTTATTTGAACTTATGGCTGTGCGAACAAAATGTCAAATCATTTAAATGATCTGATTCTAAATGATGATGATTGTAGATAAAATGTTGTAGCACATTTATGTTTCAGTCACGTTTTATAAATTTAAGAAAATTAAATCTTTCTGCGATAAAACGTTGTCTGAAATACTTATGTGTTGGGTAAAATTTCACTCCATTACGGTGGATGAATAGCTTCACTCTTCTTAAAATTGATTTGTACAAATACGATTCAAACAGCAGAGGTGTAACTAAATGGTTAAACTTTAATATAAAAATTGAACTATACTTCAAACAATCAAGTAGGGGCTCCCACGGCAAAGCGGCCCATTGGGGCAAAGCGATTTTTATCACTATTACAACAATTTAGCAACATTTGGCAACGCCGTTTAGTGCATTCATTTATTCAGGCATATACTTTATAATCAGTGTCTTTGCAGCCTCCATGAGGACAGCACGCACGTTGGTCCATGAGTGGAACGTTTTAAACCACGTGCTTATAATAATTTTCGGCGTTAATAAGCATTTTGGACAAAATCCTAACAGGCCTTCTAAAATTCTTGCAGCCAAAGGAAAAAGTAAGTGGGTAGCCTTTTCTCTGCTGAAAGGGGAACTTTAATGCTGTGGGATTCTATATTCCACCCCTTCTAGTATTTCCTCGAGTAAAAAGATGTCCGGCACTAGAACAAAGGTTACCGCCTGAACCAGTTGTGGAATGATCTCGTTCTGGGTGGATGTAAAGTAATATATTTTTTGACGTATAGTTTAACCATTTTTTTAAATTCTCCAAGTCTACAAAAGACGATCCGCAAAAAAGCCCGAGCGAATAATATTCACATAATAGTTATACCGCCACATACATCTCACCGTTTACAGCCTTTAGACGTGGCATTTATGTTTCCTCTGAACACCTATTTTGAACAAGAGCCAAAAAATGGCTAATAAACAACCCCGGAAAAGCAACAATCATTTACCAAGTTGGCGAACTTTTTGGAAATGCATTTCAGCGTGCCGCAACCGCTCAAAATGCGATAAACGTATTCCCAGAGGATTTATTTAAAACTGCTGAAGCCACAGATATATCACCCCCTATTTCTGTATCCAACCAGATGAGGGCTGATAAAAATCGTTTACCAAGAGATTTGACTATAAATAGAACTCCACAACCAGGCTGTTCCACTGCTAGAAGTCCATCCCCACCGTCAAGATACTCCAGAACTCCCGCCTTTTTACCAACAAGCAGTTCCCCTATTAGCAAAAGTACGAGCCAATATTATGCCCCGAGAGACATAATGCTTTTACCAAAAGTTGGTAAAACCACGGCTTCAAGACGAAATGTTAAAAGGGGAAAAATTATGGTACTTACGTCTACCCCCAACTATGAAGATCTTAAAAACACAACAGCTTTGAAAATATCAAAAGAAAATAAAAAGGGTATTAAAGAAATTTGGCGAAGCCGAAAGAAAAAAAAGGACCTAGACGTCAATATGTATCAGTCGACATCAGAGAGTTCTTACTTACGAATCTGAAGGACATCTTAAGTTCAGCAATGTTTTGTACTCTTGTCTTGATCTGTTTTCCATTATTTTGTTTTTCTATTTCTTTAACCTACTATTTTTTTTGTCATTGTCTTGACTGGCGCTTGGACCGGTCCATTATATCCCGTCATGCAATGGCTGTGCTGTTATATTTTATGTTCTTATTTACCTTCTATAATGTTTACACACTTAATTAATATTATTAAATGTGAATAATAGGGTGGGTAAGGGTTGGAATGTTTAGGTTTTAGTGGTTTTTCTAAACCTTGAAGTCAATGCTTTGCCAAGACGAACAAAACCACTATTGCACACGGTTTCGTCACCACACATACAGGTTTATACTGATTTTTTGGGGCGCCATACATAACACTTACATCACACTACAATAATTTGTATAATGTACCATACGAATAAATAGAGTTCTATAGAAATCGAGCTACGAAGTTCTGATGATTCAGATGGAAGCGAAATGGAGTTTTATCCAAAACCAAAACTGTTTCAACTAGAACAAGTGGACGTGAATAATCTCAACTTAAATGATTTTATTTTAACTGAATTAACATCCGAAAAAAGACAAAAGAAACAGTTTGTTGCTCAAATCACAAATGTCGAGAAAAGTTCAAACATTTTCATTTCCTTTCTTCGACAGTATAGATAGTCGACAGATATTTTCGTTTTTCCTGAAATCAAAGATGTGAGTGAGGTTCTAAGAGAAGAAATTTTGGAAAAACTCAAAATTGAAATGCAAAAGTATGGCAAAATTAAAGTGATGTAAAACTTGATTGATGGATTTCATAATCAATTAAAAACACTTTATATTTTTGTTTAGTTTGTAAGGTTGTAATACGATGTCCAAGGATTTTCAAAGATTTTTTAGTTTTTGTAGTTTTTTGATTTTCTGTATGAATCTAAATATTATTTTGATTTAAAATTAGGAAAAGAATTATATTTTATGTTGATGTTTTGGTGTTATGCTAGTTAAATTAAAAGTTTAATGAAATTTTAGTACATTTTAATGTTGTTGACTTTGCTCCGACTTGATATGGATAATTTGCAATAATTGCTTAAAACAAAGAAATAATTAATAATAAATATTTAAAATATTTAAAAATGGTATGAATTTTTATTTAGATCTTTATTGTAAATAGCTATACTAGTTAAAACTTAATTTCGTAATTTTGAAGCTTTGTTATAATTTTTTTTAGTTAAGTGGGCCACTTAGGGCCGACTTCCCCTATTACTTGATCCGATATTATTGTTACATCAACTCCCCTCTAGTTCGGCGTTGGGGTCGTCGCTGCCGAACCTGTAACTATTAATCCCTTAAAGCGACATCAATGACGAATTCGATCTAGTGGTTCTTGAGGCTTACAGAAACAAGGAAACCTCTCGTTGACATGGTATTTTCCTAGAATTTCGTTAGACCTTGTGGAATCAGCAATTTCGTAACTAATGGTACTAACTCGACGCTTTACTAAATACTATATCTTGAGGAGGTGTCAATTTCACAGTAAATCCTTTTGATGCATTACATAATAGTTGCGTAATTACCCTCACAAAAGTCTCCAGGTTAGTACTCCAAGACATTTCGACGGTGCAGTGACTGTTGTCGAACTTGGGCATTGGTAACTGGTGATAATCTTGTTGCAGTCATCATGTATTGATTTTGCTTTGGATCGTGTAATAAATCATCAATGCGTGGCAGTGGATATGGATCTGACTTTCTTAGTTCAGCCGCTTGTAATCGCAACAAACACGCATTGCTCCATCTTTTTTGGGTACCAACTGAACAAGAGGACTCCACGTACTTTTACGTTCTTCAAGTTCTTCGATAATGCCATCCGCCAAAAGTTAAGTTAATTAATAAACTGGGACAAACTGTCTCCAGTGTTGATGTCGTGTTCCGCAAACGCAGTTGTTTCTTCTCCTATCCTCAATAATTTATCCAAACGTTGTCTCTTCTGCAATATCTAAGGTGCGGTTTCGTCTTGCCGATTAGTACAGTTCGTACCTATGATGTTTAAGCTTCAAATTGATAATACTTCCGGATTTCTCCAAGAAACGGTTGAACACCTGAATCCGTATATGCAATTCCGTTTATTTCCAAAATAGTAATGGAAAGAATTGACCTATGAAAAAATAATCAAAACTTGGTGGTAATGTTATGCACTGATCAGTTTATCAGCCGATGTCCGTGATAAAGTTTTTTTTATTTGCGGCGAATTTTAAGGGTTGTTTAATAAAGCGAGAATCATCACACTTACGTGACCAAATCTGCGGCAATATTTACATTGCTGGCGGTTCTTCTGTTGTGACAACATATTATAGCGTGGAAATGGGGCCGCCTTCGTCTTCTTCGCGCATTGATGCAGGAACTCTATACGTACAGAGAGCAGGTTTGTTCTACAAGGATAGTAAGGTTTTGCATGATATCAATACGAGAATCGCCGGACCTGTATCGTAATTAGGAGTCCCTCTACCTCTGGAGCTCCACATTAAGGGCAGGAGGAGGATGGTGGTAGTAGCATCGGCCTACTTCAATCCCCCTCGTCATTGACTGTGACGCACCCAAAACGTTGAATGAAGTTAGCACCAACTCTAGAGGAACACTAGAGGAGAAGGAAACGACCATATGTGCCTTCCTAGATATTACAGGGGTTTTTGACAACGCCTTGCACAAAACCATGTTCTATGCAATGGAGATGAGGAAGACTGACCTCCCCCCTTCCCCATGTTGTTAGATGGTTGGCAGAACTTCTGAGGACCAGAAGGGTTAAAGCAAGACTCAGAAACTCCAGGGTTATGATAAATATTATTAAGAGATGTCCTCAAGGCGGAGTGTTCTCGCTCCTGATGTGGAGTTTACTTGTGAACCACCTTCTTTGCCTTTTGTCTAGCAAAGGGATGCCATGTCAGGGATAAGCGGACAAGATTGTTATTTTGCTCAGGATATGTATGAGGACATCCTTTCTGACATAGTACAGGCAGGGCAGTAATTGATAGAGAGATGGTGCAGGTCCGTTGGTTTGGGAATTAACCCCACCAAATCTACGCTGGTGACCTTTATGCAAAATGAAACTTAAGTTAATCCAGCTTGGTGGCACGCTCGTCGACTTCAGGAACTCAGTCAAATATTTAGGTATCACATTAGATAATATATTGAACTGGAAGGGTACAGTCAATTTTCAGAAGACTTGTAGGGTAAAAATAAAGTTGCAAATGTTAAATACTGCGATGGATGTATTGCATAATAGTTCGCCCAATTATTACGTATAGTGCAGTGGTTTGGTGGCGGAAACTCTCAGAGCTTATCACCAGGAAGACACTTAAGAGAGTGCAGAGACTGGCTTGTATATGCATCACAGGAGCAATGCGCACCTACCCCACATCATGTATTGAGCACTTTTTGGGGCTGACTCATCTCTATCTTGTCATTACTGGGAGGCTAAGCTAACGCTACTGCGCCTTGAAAGACTAGAAAAGGATGGTGGTCCAAGGCTCAATCACTTGACAGGACCTTACTGATACTGCTTCTCTCTCACAGAGACAGAAACAATAAAAAAAAATGCGATAAGTACATATACATATATTGTTCAATACTTGTTCATCTACTGCCATATTTCTTTGGTCTTCTGTATATCATAATTATTGTCTTATCTATATGCATTTTTAGGTCCTCCAAAATCACATCCCCTTGGCTGACTTGTTTTTCAAATGACATTACCTTCGAACTTTCCTTCGTACATGTTTATATACAGTGTTTCTCAAAAGTCCTCCCCCCCCCCTTTTATCTTTGGAGCGATTATACATAAACAAGTGAAATTTGGAAACTGAATATTAAAGGTTGTAATCTTCCCTACTAGTGATGATAGATGACGATATCGGGGACTTTTGAGAAGCACTGTATGTGTGTGTAGTAGCTTTCTGTAATGGTAATTAATTTGACAATCGTTCAGTCCACATTTCTACTGTATTGAATACTTTCTAAAAGTCGAAATATCCTAAGTCTAGAAGTATATGTTGTTCATTACAATTTTCTATAGTCGTATATATATATATATAAAGTATATTATTATATAAGTATTGGTAATTGCAAAGTACCAATACATCAATTATGGATCTAACGTCAGGCCCGGCTCAAGGCATAAGCAAACGATGCGACGCATCGGGGCGCTTTTCATTAAGGGGCGCCAAAACAGAAATGAAAACGAATTAAATACCTTCTATATGAAATATTTTACTTGTTATAAAATTTGAACTGTTATCTTTTTTTATAATGATCATCAAAAATGAGCAAAGTAGAATTGTATTTCACTTTTAATGAATGCAAACATCAACGTTCAGTTTGACTGAAAATGCAGTTCTCACGTTCATTTTATTCATTTATATTTTCAATGATTCACAGAAACTGACTCGTGATTTCTACAAAACATCATTTGAACTAAAGTGTGTTTATATTTCGTGGCGGGTGATTATTATGTAATATAATCCAAACCCAAACAAACTAAGATAGCACAAATATAAAGATTGCAGACGTACAGATTCTCCATAAGTTCATATAAGTAGTGTAGTGTTACTGAACTCTTCTTACTGTTGTGTTAAGTACCTATTGTATTTATTAAAAAACAACACGGATTATTTTGATGTTTGTAGATTGAGCAGGTATTCAAAAATTTTGCATGTCTTGTCTTATTATGTTTTGTTGTTTAAATTTTATTTAAAATAACTTAATAGAACTTTAGCTTCCTCGAAGTTCATGATGTGTTTTCCTTTTTCGCGTAGATGGTCTGCGATTGCTGATTTACTACCGCTCTGGACTTGGCGTCTCGGTGATGTTCTTTTAATCTACATTTTATGTTGCGTCCGGTCAGTAAATTTGGTAGACCCCTTTTGTTGAGAGTTTCGGCAGGTTATCTTTATTAGAAGGTAGTAGTTGCTGGATTTTTTGTAACCGTTCCAAACCTGACACCGATATTTTCTTCTCCAATGATTTTCTTAATTTGTCAGTTACTCCAGCAATGAATGGTAAACGAGCGTAGGTGGTGACTTGTTCCTTCCTCTCTCTTTTTAGTCAACACCAAACAGAAGATCAACCAACCATCGAAAACCAACCACCCGTTACTGATCGACATCAACCAACCGTAGCGGAACATAGGTATATAACGAGGAGCAGAAGACAACAACATCAGTCCTTAGAGTACCTTCTGAAGAAGTTAACAGCATGGTTAGCGCAACGTCAAGCAGAGAACGAAGGAAGGAAGAACGAATACGGCTCAACCCGGAAGATTAAAATCATAGTAAGATTTGTTCATAAAAATGAACAAAATATATTTACTGTAGAAGAACATTTCTTGGGATTTGTAGAAATCGCTAACTCTACAAGGAAGGGATTGTCAGAGTATCTCTTGAGGACTCTAAAAGAATTAAAACTAAATTTCAACAATTTACGAGGCCAGGGGTACGATAATAGATCCAACATGAAGGGCAAAAACAATGGAGTACAAAAACATATTCTAAATTTCAACCCCAGGGCGTTTTACGTCCCCTGTTCAGCACATGTAGAATGAAGATTGCAATATGCTATTGTTTTATGTGGCGGATCGTGTAACTGCGATCGAGTTTTTCTGTTACATAAGAGACCCATACGTTGCATTTTCAATATGCCTATTAAACAGTCATGTAAACCAGTATTTATTAAACATAGAATATTAACTTTACCATCAATTTCTATCTATGAAATGTTAAAATTTGTAAAAATAATATTGACAGTTTTCCATGTCAAAACAACTACCACAGCTACAACACAAGATGAATTAACTCTCTATGAATTAAACCTATACTATAAATCCAGTATTCTGTACAACAAGCTGCCAATTACAATAAGGAATATGCCTTTTAAAGTATATCTAAGATCTGTTAAGTCCATACTACAATCTAACGCGTTTTACTATTATTATTATTACCATACTTTAAATTTGGTTATAAGCGATGCCGCTAAAGTTAACGCAGGAACAATAAGGTTTTTTAACACTATTCACGAATTATACAAGTTCTTTAGTGCTTCAACCAAACGATGGAATGTACTCGAAAACTATCTAACTAAAAAAACTCTTAAACCTTTATCAGCCACTAGGTGGGAATCAAGAATTGACGCCCTGGAACCACTCAGTAGTGACATTGGGAATATCTTAGATGCCTTGATTTATGAAAGTACTCAGTTTGATAGCGGAACAAAACATGAAGTATTAAGTAGAATAAATATAGTAAGCAAAATGCTACAAAATCCTAATATGGATTTAAGTAGCTCCCTTGATTCTTTAAAAAATCTAATAACATGTATTCAGGGGTTTCGAACGGATGAACACTTTGATGTCATACTTGAATCTGCAAAACAACTAACTGAACAGTTGGAGATCCCCCCCCCCCTCAATTGAAGGACTTCGTACTAAGAAGACGAAGAAAAATACCGTTTGATTATGAACACACGGACGGAATACCAACAGATCCAAAGTATAACTTTAAAGTGTCATTTTTTTCCCATTTTGGACACCACTTTCAATTCCCTTAATGAGAGATTTGAACTTTTAACAGAACACGTTTCAAAATTTGATTTCTTGTGGAGCCTTAAAAAACCAATGACCAGGATGAAGAAAATGTTAAAAAACTTTGTGAAAATCTGGAAAACGTTTTAACGGATAGAGAAGAAAAAGACATTGTTGGAAGTGAATTATTCAACGAGATTATGTTATGTTTCATTACTTTCATGTTTGACATTTGGTTTTTATTTTAAATAAATGTAGGCACATTTTATTGGCAATTTGTTGGTAAATGCCAATTTAGATGGCGATGCCAGCGGTGACGCGCGTAGAGTTCAGCCGCCGTGCGGCAATCGGCATAGGCTGCATTCGCGAGTTTCAGAGGCTCCTGTGGACTCGAGTTTTAACTAGTTTGAACTAGTGAGCACTCATTTTGTTCATTTTTTAAAGCTCTGCAACTTTCTCAGCAACGGTATATTCCTATATATTAAGCGAAAAGAGATAAATCACAACGAATAACTTTTTTCCCCATTCACATGCTAAAACTTGATAAATTTATATATATTGTTTGTAGACTAGAATGCTGGGGAGGTAAATTGTAGGGCTTTTCAAAAGCTTTTTCATTCCCCGCCCTCCTAGAATTCCAGAATTCCATGAGTTCAAAAAATACAATTTAAAAATAAGCTTTTCTTAATCCCCGCATCAACCCTCAAAAAGTGCCGTTAATTTCTAATCATTTTCCTAGATAAGGTATTTTTTTGTCTAATTTGACTGGACTATACTATAGGGGCGCTCAAAACTTTTTTGCTTCGGGGCGTCATTGACCCCAGAGCCGGCACTGCTAACGTCATTTTAAACAATAATAATATAGTTTATTGGACTGCATTAAAATTAAGTATAATATATACAATGTTGTAGTATAAAATTAAATTAATATATCATTATATATCGAACAGTGAGAAATTGCAGCTTCAAGAGGAGTAACCAGTAGATTGATTGTATGAACAACCATCCGATAAAATAGGCACCTCTACTAAATATTAGTAGTGAGTACGGCCAAAAGAAACAAGATCACAAGAACCAATGTTAGACAAACATAAGATAGAACTACAATGCGATGAATACTTCAGTTAGTGTTCAATGTGTACTTATTAAATTGACAACAAACATTGTTTAATAGAATCCGATCTAACACTATTATAGGATGAGCATATGTCGTAAGAAAATGACATTTTAAAGTTTTCACGAAGGAAAGAAGGAATATCTAAAGTGTCCTTCCTTCTTATATTGATATTATGCACATTCGTTCTGAATTTGATCTTAATTATAAAGGTAAGGTGGAATTTTTGTTGTTAATATTTATGATAGATGGAAAGCGAGTGGAAGACCCTGCGCCGCTTCATACACAACCAGCCTGCCCTCTCGACGAAGTGTGAGACATGCTGACGTCGTCCAGCACCATATATAAATCTCAAACAGCTATTTTGCACTACCTGTACTTTTCGATTATCATTATACAGTAAACAGTTATTGTAAATTACATCACAGTAATTGAATTTTGATCATATTAAAGACTCGCACAAAATTTTCTTAGACGAATGGTCGAGGATATGGCGATTAGCGTATAAAACTTTAAGAGTGAAGTAAGAATTTCTTATGAGGCTGTTGATGTGCGGTGTGAATTTCAAATTTAGGTCTAAAAGAAGTCCAAGATTCGTTACGGTTTCAACGAATGGTAATCGAAAATGATTTATAGTCAGATTAAGTCGCTGTAATGCATCCCTACAATCGAAAGAAGATTATAATGAAGAGAATATAGATAACAACTGGAGAAACCTCAAGACAAAATTAGTTGAACAATGCAGGGAACCACTACGTAGAGATGGGGAAGTTAAGAAAGAATGGATGACAGCTGAAATTTTGGGCCTAATGGATGAACGGAGAGGATATAAGAACACAGACAAACAAAAGTATTCTGTTCTACAAAAGAAGATACGACTAAGAATCAGAGAAGCCAAAGAAGAATGGTATAAAGGAAAATGTGAGGAAATAGAGAAGTTACAAAACAGGCATGACAATTTTAACGTTCACAAAAGAATCAAAGAACGTTAGGTATAGTCACAATATATTGGTAAATGAAGAAGGTAAAACTATTATAGACATGAAAGAGAAACTGAAAGTATTGAAAACGTACATAGAACAGTTGTTTGATGATCAACGAGAGGTAACAGACGGTGTATATGACGAAACAGGACCAGATATCACAAAAGACGAAGTGGAGCACACCATAAAAGAGATGAAAACAGGAAGGGCTACAGGTCCTGATGAAATACCAACAGAGGTTTTAAGCTTATTAGTGAGGACAACATACGAATTATAGTAGATCTTTTTAATAGTGTATACAAAACTGGAATAATACCGAAAGAATGGTTAAAATCAACATTTATAGCTATACCCAAAAGACCAATGCGAAGAACTGCTCAGATCACCGTACAATAAGCCTGATGTGTCATATACTTGAAATATTATTAAAAATCATTCATCGCAGAATATATACAAAATTGGAAGCAGATATCGGACAGACACAATTCGGCTTTAGAAATGGTTTAGGAACTAGGGAAGCATTATTTTCACTTAATATACTAATACAACGATGCCTGGACGTGAATCAGAATGTCTATGTATGTTTCTTGGATTACAATAAAGCCTTCGACACCGTTCAACATAAACCGTTAATACAAATGCTTAAAGATAAAAACACTGATTCAAGAGACATCAGAGTAATAAGTAACCTTTACTACAAACAGGAGGCAATATTACGCATCAATGGTAGTCAAACGGAAGCTATAAAAATAAAAAGAGGAGTTCGGCAGGGTTGTGTTTTGTCGCCATCCTTGTTCAGTGCATATTCGGAGGAGATTTTAAGAAACACTACAAAATGAGACAGCTGGAATAAAATTAACGGCCTCCCAATCTGTAACATTAGATACGCCGATGATACTGCGATTATAGCAGATAATATTAATGATCTTCAGAGAATTGTGAATAAAGTAGCAGAGGTGAGCGAAGAGTACGGATTAACTCTGAACACGAAAAACCAAATTTATGTTAATCGCAAAGAAACCGGTCGACAACATTAATCTCCACATAAAAACGAAAAGATAGAACGAGTGAAAAATTACAATTACTTAGGGACTAACATCAACGAAACAAATGACTATACCAAAGAAATCAGAATTAGAATAGAAAAGGCAAGAACCACTTTCAACAACATGAAGCGTGTATTGAGCAGTCGTGACTTAAATCTAAGTTTGAGAGTGCGTATACTGAGGTGCTATATTTTCTCGATTGTCATGTATGGGGTGGAGACGTGGACCCTGAATAAGCAATCCATGAATAGAGTAGAAGCCTTTGAGATGTGGACGTATTGACGAATTTTGAGAATATCATGGACCGAAAAATAACCAATCAAGAAGTGCTTGAGAGAATGGGTAAAGAACGTGAAATAATATATACAGTTAAGACGAGAAAATTGCAGTATCTAGGTCATGTTACGCGTGGAGAAAGATACCAACTACTACAATTGATTATGCAGGGGAAGATCCAAGGGAAACGGAGCATCGGTGGAAGGAGGATGTCATGGCTGAGAAACCTCAGAGGATGGTTCGGATACAGCTCCAATCAGTTATTCCGGACTGCAGTATCAAAGATTCGTATTGCAATAATGATTGTCAACCTTCGTAGAGGAGATGGCACGTAAAGAAGAAGAATGCAATATCACGATCTTGTTTTTTACCGAACAGAATTACTGAACTTAATTAGGATTAATGAATAATTGATGTCTAAGCGCAAATCTATAAAGTATACTGAGATTCAAGTTGATTTCCTTAATAAATTTAAGCCGTTTGAGTAATTGCGTATCATCAGCATAAGCATAGACTTTACAATGGTTGATGCAATTGAAAAGGTTTGAGGTATATATGTTATAAAATAAGGGACCTAATATACTGCCCTGGGGCACTCCTGAAGTCACTTTCGTCGTCAAAGATAAGGTGCGTTGAACACTAAAAGCTGTTTCTGTCAGTGAAGTAACTGGATATAAGTTTGAAGACAAATGAGATGCTAAAATTGATTATGATCGAACAGAAAATACTTTGTTAGACCGTAAAACACGGTAAAAATACCATAGTTTGTTTGAAGAAAAATACTAATGGGTAAAAAGTGTTTTAAAACTTGTCAGTTGTATTAAGCAACCAGTTTACTTTCATTTTTTTTTGTTTATTTAATTACCTTTATTAAAAACGGATTCGAATATCGTGATTAAAGAAACAAAAACATTGTTGAAACTTGATATGATTATTTATAACTACAAAGCAATAAATATGTTGATTACTGATTGATGTGTTTACAGTTTCGTATTTAAAAGTGAAGGTATAATGTAGTGACATACCCACATGTTTACTTAATATACAAACCGTTCCCGATATACACTTTGACAAGCACACAAGTACTTACAAATTATTCAAAAATGTTTAAAAAGTATAATAATCTCTAAAAATACTACCCAATAACGATTGTACGATGACGTATGATTCTTAATTGAACATGATTTTAAAAAAGCTTTGGCGCATTCTATCAACTAAGAAAGAAATGTTAAAATGGTTTTAGTCCTTATAAAAAAATTGATCAAACATAATAAATGTAGATGTAACATCTTAAATATTAAATGTAAAACATTTGATTGTGTGTTAGTTTACGAGTAATAAAACATAAAACACATTCTTCAACACGAGATGGAGTCACAAAATGGAGGAACTAATTAGTGCTCCACTAGTATGGTGTATGCTAATTTTGAAGTAAATAAATACAAATTTTGAAATGGCTGAAAATTTTAAATTAATTTTTCCACGACTATTTACCAAAGTGACAGTTTCCGTACAATCTAGTAATCAAGAAATATCGCCCACTTTAAAAATTAGGGTGCACCTGTTACGATATCTATATAGGTGATTATGTGCCTGTCTGTCTGTTTATTACTTATATTTGCCCAAACGGAGCATCACTAAGGGTTGAAAATTGACTTACTTGACCGAAATTTTACGGAGAGTAACATAGGTTAGGTGCCATACCTCCCTGACCTCTCTGAGGGCAAAACTAGGCCTACATGGGCAACACCGGGTATCAATGCTAGTATTGTATAAAGCACACTAGTTTGTTATAGAATGACGTCATAACATGGTCGCTCAACAGCTGATGATGCTTTGTCAGTAGTTATATGATGGGGTTTCTGGTTTCACTTTTGGGGCGAAATATAAAATTCGGTAGTCGTTGGCCATCTTCGGATGATTTCGGTCGCCGTCGGCCATTTTCGCGTTTGGTTTTTTGTCGTCAGTGTTCGTGAGTAGGTCAAGATGCCCGCGTTGATGCTCAGTAGTGGTCAGGGGCGTGCGCGCCTATTCTTGCGCAGTCGTTTGTTGTCGTCAATGTTTGTGTCCGTGAGTAGATCAAAATGGCGACGTAGATAAACAATTTACATTTGTTATGAATGATTAAAAAAATTTAAAAAAATCTTGAGAATGGTTAATTATGTTTTCAGTTTGTACTGTTTATAATACAGGTCCATTTATACAGGTACAGACCTGTATTATGAACAGACCTTTTTATGCCAACAAAAAGAGAAGATGACCGACGGCGACCGAAAGCTCTCGAAGATGGCCAACGACCGAAAAATTTTAATTTTGCCTCAAAAGTGAGCTTTTGTCGACTTTTTGATGTCTTGACCTAATTTATACTGTGCTTAAAGTTTATCGAGAAATGCAGAAATGTTTTTGACAGAATTGTTGGTATATTAAAAATGGGAGAAACCGCAAACAGAAAATAGATTGATATATTAATTGGAAAAACATTAAGACATCTACTAATTTAGAAGGAATTAAATGAATTCCATAGGACACCATAGAAGAATTGGACTTTAATTGAACAGTTTGAAGTAATAGAAAATAAAACTGTGATCTGCTCAATACCGTCGTTGATTACAAATATATTTATTACTATTCACTTATGCATTCTTCTACATATTTGCTATATTGTTCAATAACAACAAAATAATACAGGGTGTAACAAAAAGGTAGGTCTTAAATTAAACCACATATTCTGGGACTAAAAATAATTCGATTGGACCTAACTTACCTCAGTACAAATGTGATTGCAAAAAAGTTACAGGGTATCAAAGTTATAATTTTTTTTGTAAATAAGTAAGATTAAATAAAAATTTTGGGAGCTGCGAATAACTTACAAATTCATTTATACTTTATTTTTGTTATTCGGAATTTTTGTCGGTTCGCAGAATCGACATCTTTCTAGTATACTTTTTTGAGCTCATCACGTCAAGAAATAAAAATCTTCAAACAACAATCCAATATACCGAGGGCAAAAAAGTTATGAACATTTTAATGTACGCGAAGTGCTGCTGGTAGCGCCCTCTACAATGTAAATCAAAACTGTAATCAGATTTAGATTTGTCATGCTGAAAAACTGCTTAATACCAAATTTCGTTAAAATCGTGCTTTTATTAGGGGAAATATTACCAAAAAACTTTATTAAAATTATAACTGTAACTGTAGGTTTTTTTGCATGCACATTTGTACTGAAGTAAGTTAGGTTTAATCGAGTTATTTTTAGCCTCCAAAATATGTAGTTTAATTTATGACCTACTTTTTTTTACACCCTGTATATCATCACATACCATCAATAATTTTTTCTTAACGTTGTATTTCGTATTTAGTGCAAATTTTACCTTTTTACCCGAAGTTAAAGCATGGTCATGGGAAAATAGTATACACCAAAATTCGTTTCAGATCGTATTTGGAAAAAAAGCTTAAAGAATAAAATTTTTCTTTTTTTCTGGGAAAATGACGTTACTAGTGATTTTGTAAGCATTGCAATGTACTATATCGGTGCAAATTTAAGAAAAATTATTAGAGCCGTTTTGAAAAAAATCGATTTTTTAAATTTTGCACCACTAATTATAGAGACGAATTAAAAGAAAAACAGAACCTTTCAAGATTCATATCACATTATTTTGTTCGGTTGGTCTCTAAGTAAGAGTAAATTTTTACTAAGCGTGATTACTTGTACTTTCTCTCTAGGTATGTAAAGAAGTAAAATATGAAATCACGTATTGACCGATTTGTGCTTGAATGTCTTCTGCAAGAAGTGTTTTATACTATTTTCTGTTTAGTCAATTGTTTATATAGCGTCTACAGATATTAATTAATGCTTGTTTTAAGTAATATTGAAAACAATAATGTAGTTATACTCCCCACGAAGGTAAGAAACGGCTTCTGGACCCTTATTTAGTGAAAGGTTTTATGTAAATGAGAAAAGACAACCAGTTCAGGTGTTTGGCAACGTTTTGCATCCAAAATGCGGATGCTCTCTCGGGCCAATTTCTTAAGATACTGTTTCCTCTTAATTAATTTTGATAGTTTTAGTGAGTTGTTGAAGGTGTTGTAAATATTTACAACTACTCTGTTTTTCTTACAAATCTATACAATCTGTTACAATTTTTCAAAAAAAAATTAGTTAGGTTATAAATTAAAGGGTATTTTTCAGTTGCTTTGAATACAGGTACTATTTCACCCATTTGTAATGCATCAGACTACTACGCTTTCTCACTAAAACAGAGGATCGGACGTTTCAGTGTTGCCGGTTTATCGCCGGGACGTTTCATCGCTGGGACATTTTATCGCCGTACGTTTTACCACCGCCTTTTAATCACAATTTTTTTATTACTAACTTTGTAATAATAAAGGCTATTATTTAGTTAAAAAAAAGATGTATCTACGTTTTGGAGATTTTTTTAATTTGTTTCTCAGTATTTGACAGTGTTTTAAGAATACTTTTAACTAATTAATATATTACATAAACAAATATAAAATAGAAATGTTGGAATTGAAGATTGTGATATCCATCATCACAATGAATAAGTGACTAGGAAAAGGTATCTATAGTCGGCTTTGAAAAGTCGTCGATGAAACGACGGCGATGAAACGTCTTAGCGATAAACAGGCGGCACTCAAACGTCCTAGTCCCTAGCATATTTCTGCGTGATCTGTAAGCTTAATCAAAATTGGTTTAAAACTTATTCAGGAACAATTTAATTTCAGTATTAGTCTTATTGATTTTTTTATTTTTTATATAGTTTAATATTATACCAATTTCACAAAAATAATTATATATTAAATCTATAATTTCTTTTTAATTTGTTTATTTTTTTTGCTTTAATTGAAACATTAATTAAATTGGTGTAATTCTTAATCATATTAACTAAATTTCTTGTTGTTTTTAAAGTATTTAATTATAACCACGATGAATTTGCCTGCACAAAATAATGTATTAAAGCTAGCTCTATCATAGCAACATTCAATATTATCAAAATACCAATTTTCTAGATATACATCGTTCTTGTTTACTTTCCTTTTATTTAAGAAACTTAGAAGAAGAAATTAAAGATTAGTGTAAGGAGGAATTGTGGTGGGAAGAAGAAATGTGTAGGATTTAGCCTACGCAGATGATATGGTTGCTTTTATAAAAATAGAAACGATAAAAGAATGATAAAAGTAATGAATGGATATTTAGAAAAAAAATTAAAAAGTAAATGTAGAAAAGACATAAATTATGAAGTTTAAGCAGAAAAAAAGTAGACTAAAGAAAGGGAATGAAAGTGGGGCAAGGAAGAAATAAAGATAGTGAATAAAAATAAATAGTTAATTAAAACAAAAGGAATTGAAACAATGAGGAAAGTATGGGGTATAGGAGAAAGAGTACTTGGAAAGACTTAGAGAAAAGAAGGTGGATATTTGAGAGAATAGTAAAAAGTGTGTTGATGTATGGAGCGGAAGTATGGAAATGGAGAGTGGGAGAAACTTGAGGAAAGATACAAGAAAAATATTGAAAGCGGATACTTAGATTGGAGAAGGAAATACCAGATTAAATAGTAAAAGAGCAACTTAAAGTGGAAAAAATAGGGATACAGACAAAGAAAAGGGCAATAAGGTATTAAGAAAAAGATTGGAAACAGGAAAGAAAATAAGATATAAAATATAAAACTAGAGTACAGTGAAATAAGGCGGAGGATAGGTATTCTAGTGATGCTGGGAGAAGGAATAAGAGTGAATGAAAAATGTAGTGGAAAAAAAATTGATAAAAAAAGGCAAAGAGAGATAATAAGAATGGAATGAAGAAAGAATTAGAAAAAGTTATTTTTTTTCCGTTTTATTGTAATTTTAAGCATTGCAAATTTGTAAAGAAAAACTGAATCATTTATTAATGTATTATAAGACAAATAAATTGAATTTAATTGTTTTTATAATTGGAGTTGGTAAATAAATAAGATGGAGTTTTATTATACGCCAAGGATGACGTTACGAAACTACAAACATGTTGAGATCTCTGGTGAGAACAGACATGTCAAAAATAATGAAAATAAATTTAATATGTGTAGTTCTTTACAGTGTTCATTATATTCACTCAAAGTCTTGATATTTATATCTTCTTCAAGCATTGTCATATCTACCTAAGAGACATACCTATTCCTTCATTTTTTAATTTATGTTCCTGCAATTCTTCTTTTCAATCATGAAACAACCAGATTTTTTTAGGATTTGTTTAGTTATGTTTACACGGTATTCTATCATACAACTAAGAACTACTTTTTGTGTATTGATTAATTTAGTTTTATTGTGTTTTTTTTACGAAATAGTGTGCGTCAATTGCTTGTATTCTCTTTTGTCTCTTTTTTAACAATCAACTTTGGTGGTAGTTTAGCTTATGCTGAGAGTTTACCAGAAATAGCTATTGTATTGGTTATTCTTCCTTTCTTTTTCTGTTGACAAATAATCCTTTAGAAACCGTATTTTGTCATCTAGTTCAATATTTACTTTTCTTAATAGAACAATTGGTGTAGCAATACATCATTTTGAAGATCTCAACGAGTACTATCTGACCCCTAATTTTGCGTGAAGATTTTCATTGATAACGAAATAAAATTATTATTTACTTTTACCTTAAAGAAATGGTAGCCTGAAAATACAAATCAAAAAATTGAAATTTTGAATATAATTTTTGTTTCTTGATCAAATATTTACTTCAAGATAAAGATAAAAATGATCGTTAGATACCAACTGATAAAGGTACTTACAGAAATTGTTTCTCACTTGTTTCAAAAAAACTTCTAAATATCTTTATTTTAAAATTAATATTTCTGGAACTGTCAATGTCAATGTCACATCGCATGATTCGGGTAGGCTGAAATTTTTGACCGCATTCGTGGATCAGTACGCCGCTGCGCCGCCTCACCGCCGCGCCGCCGTCTAAAGTCATCTATAATACCTGAAGGTGAACGTTTCCAATAAAAATAATAACATAACAGCCGCTTACTAGATAAATTTGACTAAAATTCTAACTATTTTCGTAAGTATGTATTTTGTTTTTGGTGAAGGTTTCAAAAACACGATAATTATAAAAGTTTTCCGGAAACGACACTATAGTTTAAACAACACAATAAGTTGTTGTATTTAATTTAACCCAACTTCTAAAAGAATGAATAATCAAGTATAACCAAAAAAATTACAAGGTTCTAGCCTACATGATTCATATACGATGTACTTAATAAACATGATTTTTTCTCAAAAATCGTCGGTTCTGCGAAAAATCAAGACACTTTGTTTTGTTTTAAAAAGAATCAATCTATATCAAATGAATTTTAAAATAATCGAATATAAAACAGAAAAAAGTTCAGAAAAAACAAATTTTAAAGGGTGGTTTGGAACTATACGAGAATACCGAAAATATTCATTTAATGCTGTTAATGTTGTTCGATTTTAAATTTTATAACTTTTTGTTTTTCAAGAAAAATTAAAAATTTTTTTGGGTAAAATTTAAAGGGCTATAACTAAGCAGGGTTGCTCATATTAATTTGTTTCATATGATAGACCCACATTTTTTTTCGACAAAGAATTGTTGTTATTTGTGAACTGTCAAGACTATTGTTTATTATTTCTATTTTACGTATACGATTGTTATGTGAATAATAATTTATTGATTAGTTGACATGAATAAGCTAGAAAAAACTAGTGAAACGTCGCCATTTCTAATTGGATAGAATTTTATAAATCTATAATTTACTTAATTATCAACAAAATTTAGAAATAATCTACAAAAGTTTGCTGTTGTTGGTGACATTTATAAAATGTTTGTTACATAACTTTACAAACATCAATATAGTAAAATTTACTAGTGAATTCTAGCATGGCGAATCAGTTGTTAAAACACTAAAAAACACAACAGGTACCAAAGTTGCTTAAAATTTATCCGTGTTCATATTTAAACAATCTTGTAAATTTATCTATAAAATACATTTAATCAGTAAGTTATAGCAAACATTGTTCTTTAACAGTGAATGTTAAGTAGAAACATAATCGCTTGTTATAAAATTTATTAAGTTACTAGTATTCTAGTGTTGCCCAGAAACCGGTCGATTCATTTGTAGCCTGTAGTGTTTTGACACTTTTGTACTCTATGTACAGGGTGAGCATATTAGCGAGTTACCTATTTCAGAAACCACTTGCGTCAAAATTATATGATAAATACAGCCAAGAGAAAATGATGGTAATTATTTTTGAGTTTCTAAAATGGCCACCAAATGATATTTAAAATTAAACTAAAATTATGTTATTTTATTATTTTACAGCAGGCGATTCAAGATTTTTATTTTGCTAATTATAGACTTATGTAACTGCTTTTACATACCTGTTGACAAAGCTGCTTAATGCGAACCATTGCGTACGTGATCGCTAACACGAGTCGAAACTAGATGTCGCAAAACATACAGTTTGAATGTGATGTGCCCTCCAGTAGGGAATATAGTTGACCGCACGCATTTGTACGATAGTGAACTTACACTCGAGTTCTCTCACTCCCTAGAATAGTCCCAAAAGAACAAAACAGCTGTCAAGTGATTCTCAGTGTTTGTTTGCTCTTGCGATTTTACAGCAGGCGATTTGAGATTTTAATTTTTGCTAACGCTTATGTTGGCTATAATTGTCGAGGGATTTACTTATGTAACTGCTTTTACATATCTGTCCTCAAAGTTGCTTAATGCGAACCATTGCATATGTGATCGCTAACACGAGTCGACACTAGATGTTGCAAAACTTACAGTTTTAATGTTATTTTATTTTAGGTTAAAAAAGGTATTTTGTTTTAATTAGGTATTTAAGTTTTCAGAATCTTATGGAGCCTTCTGGTATTAGGGAGTGTGCTGGATGGATCAATTAAGACTCTCTGTACTTTAAAAGTGCCGACGTTTCAGACAGGAATTGTTTGACCTTTTCGATGCTATAAAGAATTAGAAGCACACTTTTTATTAACTGTCTTCATTTTGGTCTAGTTAACACCACAAACAAAAACAAAAAACATTTGGTGTCAATAAATTTAAATTCTTGTAAAAGATAAACTTAAACTTTAACTCTCTTTTAACTCTGTGAAAAAATGATAAGCAAAAGATTTTTAATATTTAAAACTGAAAACGGCTAAAGTATTTATAAATTGAAAAAAGAAAGCAAAGATACAAGACAAAGTATAGAAATATACAAAAAATGGTGCATTAAAATTTTATTTATAGTAAGTAGTTCATACAATTTTATGTATTTATTTATTATATATTAGGTATTTATTGTTGTATTACATTAATAATAAACAAAGTACCTAGGTGCGGTAAGTTACAATAAATTCCATTATCTAAAATAATTACACCTCTTTTATCTAAAAAAATACAATAAATGAATATCGACAACTTGTATTTTATCTTGGAGGTGCGTTTAATTTCTTTTATTTCCATTGGTTGTTTTTAACACAGCGTAAATTGAATATGACGCTCTCTAAATCTACAAATAATTAAACAACAATTACGAAATAAATCAATATGTAACGTTCGAAGTGTAAACGCTCCTCAGTGTACACACTTCCTTAACCCAATTTCGCGGGCATTACTTTGTATTGGTTTCCGGCGTTGATAACTTGATACTGTCCACGATTGGTCCGCTGCATTTGAACGCTTCCGGAATGTTTGTTCTAAATCAACCGTTCACGAGGAGAAGATAAACTCTATCTAAAAATTTCCTCCCTTGAAGGGTAATCAGTCCGATGGTAAAATATATGATACCGCATAAAGTGGCTTTTAAAATTTGCTAAAAGGTTGTGCTCCACGTGAACTGTTCTATAAGCACGTCCTGCATTCTTCAGGCTAGGGGACGCTTTACATCAGAGAGGGTGGTTTATGTCTCCCCTATTACGAATATATTCTCTTCCGGTTGTTCCTTCGTCAACTTGTACGGCTATTGCGGGTCTACTCATGGCTTTTGGAGACGTTGTGCCGAAATAGCTACCCACGAATACTCCGTCAGATTCGCAGACCACAGTGGAGGCTCATTCTGAACCGTTAGTACCATTGAGAGCAAGAGTAATACTCCTACTGCTGCGTAGAAGGTCAGAGATTTTAATATCTTTTTAATTGCGCGTGAACCTGCAGTCGACCTATCACTCCAGTAGAAGTCACCCCTTGACACCAACTATCAGGCGCGAACGTAGAAAATTTATTGCGGATTATTTGTCGCTCGAATGTGTAATTGCATAATATACCTGGAACGTTAACTAGTTATAGATAAAAGTATTTAATACCTACGTGGTGTATAAGTCGTGTAAAATTTAAACCTCAATCTTAATTAAGCCAAACGCATTTAGTTCCATTGACTTTCCCGGTACGAGCTCGTTCCCCGACAGGCCAAAATGAACAATCGTTTAAACTTCGCGGTGACTGAATTAGTCGTAAAACTTCCCTTACACGTCTTCCTTAAATTCATGTAATCTGTAACGTTACTCAGTACCATAAATCGACACATTCTAGGTTCACCATAGGCGTACCTTCAGTACGCGAAATATCAATTGCATATACGAGACAGTGCCGTAGCAGTGGTAAATATTTGGGTAATTCTCTTTACTTTAACTTGTAATTCTATGTAGCTCTAGTCATTTTCGTGTTACCTGAATGTTTAATGCTGTACGTTACCCGTTTTAGCTCGTGTGTATTCGTAATATATCTGTGTCTATTTAATGCTGTGAACTATCACAAATTCGTTTGTGTATTGGGGTGAATAAATATTGTGTGAAGGTTTCTCTGACTTTATGTCGAATTCTTTCGTGATTTGTTTCCCTTTTTCTGTATATTCTGCTGGACAGTTAGCTGCTGACCTTTGGTTCTGGGTCAGATTCTTCTCTCCAGCGTTACTCGAACCTGGCGCCCTACCTTTTAATTTTTTTTCATAGGTTCTAGGAATAACGTTGACTTTCCTAACCCGCACCCTACCCCCTGAGGGGCATACTTTCCTAACAACTGACCGTAACAAATAACAAAAAATAAATCTTGTGAAGCAAACAATGTAAAATACCTTAACAAAGTTAATCAATGATATAAATTTTACAGCTTTAATTCTTATAGTTCTCTGTGACTGTCGTAATAAAATAATCAATGATTTTGAAAACAAAGATCTGTTCCAACAAAATCAACTTCATAGATTGTATTAGTGTATTGTTCACTTTCATAAGTCATGTTGTCCAGCTTGACTAATGTATAGTAATGCTGTTGCCCCAGAAATTATCTCTGTTGAGATTTTATACCAACGCAGATCTTCCATCGACAACTAAAAGTCTATGATCAACACCTCACCACTAAACAATTGTGTGTTTTACAAAAGATGCTCTGTAGATGTCCAGACATGCGATGCTCTCAATACCTATAAAAATACACAAAATAATATTGCTATATATCTTCAAAATCTTTCAGAAGATCTGTTATACTTATATGAGCAAGTAATAGTATATTATTCAACGGATGGTAAATTACCATTCGTTGAATACTATACTTTATCTACGACAAAGAATCAAAAATTCGAAAAATCGAAAAATCAAAAAATAGAAAAATCGAAATATATATATCTTAATCTTAATTTTTAAATTTTTAATTGTCCATTTCGATTTTTCGATCTCCGATCTTCGATTTTCTTATTTTTCGAAAGTTTACGATTTTTGTACACTTCGATTTTCGTTACTATTATAATAATATGCGATTAACTTAGACAAAATTTTATTTAACTTTAACAACAATAAAAACACTAGCTATTTAAACATTAACTACGTCTACAAAATTCTATTTTGTGAATCATCAGTTATTATCATTACTGTTGGAATAAATGTTTAACGTAAAATTGGTGCAATTAGTGATCTGTAACGATGGTGTTTGGTGATGTAATGTCACCGTTTCGTTTTGAGCAGACGTCGAAGTTGTAGCTGTAGCCGGTTGCGGAGTAATAGTGTTATAAATCGTATTTGCCGTGATTGTCTTGTTCCTTAAAGATTCGTCTATATATCCTTCGGCTACAGCCGACGATCGCTATCCACCGTGACGCTTAAGGGCTGTTAAATCACCGCCACCGTCTACTAGTATAGTCGCACCTGATCGACGGAAACAATGACCTGTATACAGACCACTGTCTGGCAATTTCAAAATGATGCAATTTCTTTGCCCATGGCCCCAAATTTATTAATGCCAATAATTTGCGAAAAATACTTTCCATTTTGATATTTCAGAAACAAATTTGAACGCTCTATATGTGATGGACGACGCTCCAAATAGTTTTATACAAACACCATAAAAATTTCCTGTTATTGCAAATTTTCTTACAATTTTTGTTTTCGTTTTGGTACTGTCACCATAAATGCCGATCCAAGATCTTCTACATCCGTTAACTTCATAGAATAAAGTTCACCAGCCCGACAAGCACCCATTACACCCATTATGCAAGCAACCTAAAAGTTAATAATATTTAGGTATAAATACAATATTATTCAAATTATTTTCCCGTCGAACGTACATTTAGACAACTAAACATACTTAACTACGTAATGTGCAAAATCAAGTAGGTAGTACTGGACTGTCAAAATAACATTTAAATTGAAAAATGGGTGTTGAGGAAATTTTACTGTAACCTCCAGAAGTGGTTGAAATTGTATAGTTGACAGAAAAATTCGTGGATTAAATAACGAATAACAATTTTCGGATAAAATAAAAACGACATCTTCCAACAATAAAATATCTCGATCACTTATTTTTTAAATACCTACTATATAATAGATTTAGGTACCTTTGTCGCCAAGTATTTGTCATCTGGGGCTTCAGTTATAAATTGCTTAATTTGTTCGGGCGTAAAAGTTTTTGATTTTTTAGCCGTGTAACTTTCAGATTTCCGTTTAAGAAATGCCCGTAGTTTTCCAAAAGTTTCTATGTTTACTGCATGATTGATGTTAAGGGTACTTCTGACCATAGAATAAAATGTCCATAAAGATGAAACTTTATATTTGTCAGATAATTCGTTAAAATACGCCAGGAGCACATTTTCCGAAAATGATTTAACTTTTTTTCTGGTACGTCATTTCATAAAATTTGTGTACGCGGCTTCGTATTTTTGCCGTGACTGAATTGGAAGTAGGTTTAGAGTGGTCACTTTAGCAGCTTCTGTAATTTCCGGAGGTGTACACATAAACTCGTCTTCACTATTTGAACTCATTATTATTATTACTATTAACTACCTAATTAACACAACAAACCGACAGACTTTGTAAAACTGAATAACTTTGACGCTAATCTTGAGTAAACATATCCTAAATAATATTGAAAATTTTTATTTTATAATAAGCAGAGTCCCATACTCGTTAAATGTTTAGTAATAAATATAGAAAAAATGTAATCATTTGTTAAAAGTATATTTTATTGTTTTACTTCAAAATGTTTTAAAATAAAAACAAAAAAAATTGGGCGGTTGGGGATCGAACTCACGAATACGTAATACGTATACCGTGTGTCTCTGGCAAGACGCAAAATTGAAAATTCCGGATGTTATATAGGTACTCAATACGTTACGGCATTTTGTTGAAGTTAGAAAGAGAGAGCAAGCGTAGAATGTCTAATCTTCCTTCAAATGTAAATATTATTCTTTAAGTTTGTAAAAAAATAAGTATTTAGTATTTTGTGACTTTACGAAAATTCTAATCAATGTTCAGTTGCTTTCATGTTTTAATATAGCTATTGAAGCAAGAATAATGAAATACTTTTGCATAAAACCTATTCGTATTGAATTTGAGGTTAAATAAATCGTTTGTTTTCTTGTATTGTAGACTTGTGTGTAAACTATTACACATAATACATTATACAGTGGCCAATTTCATTTTCTCTCTAAATTTGTCTGTGAACTTTAGTGCTTCCTCTCCCCGAAGTCCAAGTGTCTCTACTATAAAAGGCAGGAAAAAGAAATTTTGATTTTGGATTTTTCTTCTCATCTCCCACTCATTACTGAGTCAAACAAAATGTCCCTAAACTGCAAAAGAAACGGAGCTAGATGGCTAACGAACTATATAATTGCAACTTATCTTTATTCATTCAAGGACTCAATGCGGCTTTAAACGACTTAACGTTATCTTCTCCGAGTCCAGACACTATCTGGAATGAAATGTTAAAACATCAATCATGCGAATTGAAAGATAATCGGTTAAAACTTTATAATGGAAAGAAGCCATTGTAGTACCTCTTACTCAAGGGATCCAAAATTGCAGTCTTTCAGCGAGCATATAAGCTTATTTAGCCTATTAGCCTTACGTGCTGCAGGGGTAAACTGTTGAAAATAAGGTAAATAGTCTGTTACAATGGTTAATGGAAAAGAACAATTTATTACCATCATATTAAAAGATCAACTCTAGGCTACCTCGTATTATTGGAAAATGAAAACTATGTCCAGGATGGGTTTAAATGGTTTAAAATGGTGTACCCCAAGAATCTACCCTGAACTGTACTCTGTATGCTATTGCTGTTAACGACTTGGCTGCAGATGTAGACGCGGGTGTTCATATATGTCTATATGTTGTTGACCTGTCGATCTTATTCGAGGTAAAAGTAAGGAGTGACAACACGCTAACTACAGTCGGCTATAAATAAGATAATTAAAAATTGAGAAAACCTAAGTTTAATATCTCTGAAGATAAAACTAGCTCCATGCACTTCTGTAGACTTATAACTCCGCACTATGACTCAGTACTGTTTATAAAAGACTGTGTTATTGGATGCTTGTCCTATGTAAAATTTTTGGGTATGACGTTTGATAAAAACTAACGTTGGGCTTTGCACATATCCCTGTTAAAAAATAAATTTCGTTCAGCAAGAAACATAATAAAAATTTTAATTTATACAAAATGGGGAGCAGAACAAAAATACTTGATACGTATCTATAAGGCTGTCGTGCTATCACGATTAGACTATGGATGCGTAGTATACTCGTCGACGCGTAGTAGTTTATTACGAAGTTTAGACACTGTACATCACCTAAGGCTACGCTATTCTATAGGAGCCTTTTTACCAGTCCGGTGGTAGTTTATACTGTAAAACGAGATTAATGTCGTTGAACCAGAGAAGAGCCACTTTAATTGCTAGTTACATGTCTCGGATACGGGCACACTTTGATTATCCAAACTATAAATTTCCGTTCAAGGCTCGAACTAAACATTCTACCAGGCCTACTATAACCCAACCTAGTGGTGTTCATTTTCGGAAATTTATAAACACGTTAGACATTCACTTCCCTAAATTAATGAATGAGGGCTCGAACAAAATACTACCATGGACTATTCCTGATATTTAAATAATTCTTAACTTACAACTTCTATCAGAAACGTCATACCACCCGGCTTTTATTGAACTGTGTTACGAATATCGTGAGGCAACTTTTATTTATGCTGCCCATTCGTGGACGATGGACAAGCGCACATCTATATACACGGTAGAACAGTACGCCATCTGGCACATTTTACCGTTTAATGTGGGTAGATGTGTCGTTGTCACAGACCCGCTGAGTGTTATACTAGGAATAAAAGATATGTTATTATGGATTCAATAAATCAGAGTATACAGGCTGTAATTAAACATAAAGAGACACCAAATAACGTTTATACGGACTCCAAGCCACATTGGTGTGAAGGGTAATGAATAGGCCGATAAAGCTGCCAGGTACGCAACCACACGATTAGTACTTCTTCTTCTTCGTGTGCTTTGTGTGTTACAAAATTGAATATTTCTTTATAGTAGTTTCAGTTAATAAAATTTAATGCTTACGAATAATCTTTTAGTAGGGTTGACTAATGTTTATTCTGGTATTCCTCTTGAAAAAATTGTGGATGGCGTTTGAATGACTTAAAGAGAAAATAGATAATCGACAGGGTGTCAATTAAAAAAACTTTGGGAGGACAATATCTGATGAACAACAGATGATATCAAAAATATTCAAAACAGTTTTTAGGATAGGAAGGGGAACAAAATGACAGAAGAGAAAACTCACTCCCATCAACCCCCTACGTGTCACCTACCCCAATTAAAAAAATGCAAATAGCAACCTCCTACTTAGGCTAGATCATCGGAAAATCGGTAAAAATGCTTACTGAATGTAGTATTTTCACAGGTTCTCCGATAACATATCACAAATAGGGGATTGCAATTTAATCTTTTTAGTTGGGGTAGGTGCGTTTTCTCTTATGTAATTTTAATCCCCCTTCTTATTCTCAAAATAGTTTTGAGAACTTGTGATATCATCTGTTGTTCATGAGATAAAACCTCATTAAATGTTCCTTTTAAGGCAAGGTTTCACTTCACACCTATTTATCTACCTTATACTATTATTATTTATACCATTGGATAGTATTTTTGTTAGCTTTTTAATGATGTAGAGGTTTGCCATTTAAACTTTTTTAGTTGGTGTAGGTGGAACGTAGGAGGTTGATGAGAGTGAGTTCTTTCTTCTGTCATTTTTGTTCCCCTTCCTATCTTAAAAACTGTTTTGAGTATTTTTGGATATCATTTGTTGTTAATGATATATGGTCCATCCAAAGTATTTAAATTGGAATATTAAAAATAAAACGCACTGTAAGAAATAGAACGTAATTTGTATAAACATGAAAGATTAAATCGATTGTCTAATCACGGTCGATGTCAAATATTATACGTATCTACTTACCTTTGAAACTAGTTGACTGATTAAATTTGTTCATATTGATAAATAAAAGTTTATTGAAATATCACACCATGAAAATTTTTTTCGGTGAGCCTAGAAAAAGTATTGTATATATTTGAGCAGTAGGTAAACATTTTATTCTCCCGCTCAAAGGAACAGTTTAACAATATAATTTAGTTCAACCATTTATTGCTGGGGATTTATTTTTTTGGTTGGTACCCACTTGTCATTGCATAATTACTTAATTTTCAAATTTAAAATAAAAGTGACATTTTCGGTGTAATTTTACCAAATGTCACTTTTGCAAAGTCTAGGCTTGATTATGCAATAGTAAACCTATTGTTACTTAGATTGTTTATAAATGTGTTATAATGTTTTATTGTTTTTATTTTTGTTTTTCCACCTCCCTTTTGTTTTCCACCTCTCTTGTTACATCTGTTCTGGGACACACTGTATATCAACAGAATTCTATTGATATCATCACAAAAAAAATAGAGTAAATATTTTGGATCTTTTTTCTTGAACAGATTACAACGAATTTAAAATGTTACAAACCAATTAAGTCACTTAAAAACCTAATAATATATTTCCGAGAACAAAATCTTTATTATTTGCTTCTGTACCAATTCTACTGCAATCTATATTTCTTTTCAAGTCAGCAAGCGGTGCAAAACTTACTATTTCTCATCATTTCCCTTCGGTTTCCTGTTCGTCCATTTGAGTAACTTTCCTAATACCTCTAATAATAAAATATAGAGTTACTTTCATATAAATTCTAAATGTTGTTCTCTAGCTAATGTACCTTTACAGAATGTTGGTCCAATAAGATCACGATAGATAATCCCACTCCAAAACAAAACAAAAAGTTGGTTTCATTAGATTCTAGTAGGGATTTCCTTACTGATGAATGGTGGTGATGGTGTCAAATATCTTGTTTGGTGGCATTTCTCTAATCAAGGTACATTAATTTGATGTTTACATTTCCCATAAACTAAAATCATGTGTAACTTTTCTTGATTTAAATACCTAACCAATTTTAAAGTTAAAACTACATGTGTGCGTTTAAAGTGCATAGCGCTATCTAAGCGATAAGCGCAATAACTTGAAACACGTGTCGATAAAGAAACCAAGTAAAACTTGTACAGAAGCTATACGCAACGAAAGAACACCTGATGCAGCATTTCGCTCTTATTATGAGCTCATCAAAGGTGTATACTTAGTTTATACTATTCATACGTGTTAATGTTTTACACGAGATGTCATCAGACACACATTTTACTTATGTTCATTGCTCCACAAGAGTTTAAAAGACCAACCGCCGTCTTGTACAGTTGTATACCGCACTTAAGTATACACCTCTGATGAGCTCATAATAAGAGCGAAATGCTGCATCAAGTGTTCTTTCGTTGTTTGTTATGCTTCTGTACAAGTTTTACTTGGCTTTATCGACACACGTGTGTTTCAAGCATTAAAGCTGTCGCTTAGATAGCGCTATGCACTTAAACGCACACCTGTCGTTACAATTAACTGTTGGCATTTTTCTTAGTTTATACTATTCATACGTGTCAATGTTTTTACACGAGATGTCGTAAGACACACATTTGACTTAAAAACTACAATGTCTTTAAAATAGGGATTTATAAAAATGTTTAAAACTTTTGTTTTTACTTATTAAATTTCTTTTTAAGTAATATTACAGTAAAACCTCTATTTTGGGCCACCTCTAAAAAGCGGCCACCTCTAAAACCGGTCAAGTTTTCAAGTCAAAACCAATTATACGGAAATATCTATATTAATGACCATTCTAATAGCGACCACCTCTTGATAACGGCCACGGCCACTTATTTGTAAACTTTCTTGGAAAAATATATGTAATTGTACCTCCATTTCTGATTTCATTCTTAAGTAATGACAACAGCTTAGCGTTCAAGTTTGTTCGATTTACAATCGACAGTCATTACAAAAGAAAGTGCAATTAAAAGGCTCATTGAACTTACCCTAAAATTCGTATTTTGCATACATAGTTTGAGTTAGTATGTTCAACAATGCTGTTACATATAGACGTACAGAAAAATTACAATGTCGCTAAAAAGAAAACGTTTGTCTTTTTAAAGAGAAAATTGATATAATTGTAGAAAGTGAAAAGTTCAATACCAGGTGCTAGAATGTTGGCTGAAAAATTTAGTGTTGAAGAACACAAGTTAACGATATTTTAAAAAAACAAATTTGATTTAAAAAGCTATTTGAAGAAATCTCCAATACAGAGCAGAGAAAAATTTCCTAGAACTGAAGGTTTAGAAATTGACCGAGTAGTTTACAATTAGTTTTGTAAAGCTAGGAATAAAATATACCTTTAATAAAAGAGAAAGCGTTGAAAGTTGCGGAAAATTTAAAAATGACGGATTTTGTTAGTTATTGGAAAAGTAAACACCCAAGATGCTTTAAAGGCTTTCATATCAACAAATTGCGCTTAGAATGGGTATCTAATAAAAAGCTTAGATGACGATAGAGATTATGACTTCCTGGCTAAAAAATTATTTGATAAAAAATGAAAAAGAAAATAGAAAAGTTTTATTATTTCTGGATAATGCTACGTCTCATCCCAACCGCATCCGTGATGTTATTTTAAAAAACTCAGAAATCTTAGAAGTACAATTACTATGATAACCCACCGTTTGTTCAAATTGCTTATTTTATCAAGATTTTTTATTAAGTAAACGTGCCAAAAGAAACCAAACAAGAAGCCATAAACGTGGCTTCCAGTTTATTGCCAGTAAACTCTTAGCAAGATATAAACAAAAATATAAAGAATTTAAAAATTGGCAGAAAAAAAGCATATGGTGTAACCAAAGACTGTATCTTCGTGTATCTTCTATCAGAAAGAAAGAGCCTCAATTCGAAATGGTCCATTTAAAAAACTGCTTGGAGATTACAGAAAACACTGAAATTTGCTGGTTTGATATTAAAACAATAATATTTTTTAACTTGACATTTGTAGATTATAAGTGGTAATTGCCTTTCTTAAGAAAAATAATGAGCGATACGTGCCAAAGAAGGTAAGAGTTTTAACAAAAATTTTTTGTTGAAGCTCCTGATAACCATTAGTTGTTATATAAAGTGGTTACAATTTTTGGAATTTTTAGTATTTGCCGCTGTGACAAGCTTTTCTGTTTGATTATGAATGACGTAGAAGTACCTTACAGTACTCCATGGTCAACAAGAAAAACATGTTGTTCTTGAGAATCGCCACTTTGGTTTTCGGAATTAAACGTCAAAACGTACGTCAATTTTCTTTAGAGTTTCTTTTTTCGTGTGTGTTTTTTAGGGTTTTTTTTGGTGCAAATATAAAATATGGAAGGTGATCAGTACCTTACAGTACTCCACTCATCCCAAAGTGACTCTTGAAAATGTCAACATTGTTTTTCTACCCCCAATCACCACATCCCATTGTCAGCCACTGGATCTCGAAATTGTTCAAAACTTTAAGATGGCCTGCAGAAAGTTTTTAATCAAAAGGCTGCTAACATTTACAAATACCAAAAGTCTTTTTGAAGATGCGGAAGAAAGTATCAATTTAACCAGCGCTTTAGTTTGGATATCAGTACCCTGGAGAAACGTTTCGTCTATTACAATTGCTAAATGTTTTGCGAAAGCAGGATTCTCGGATAAGGTCCTGCAAGAAAATTTCGATGAAGAAGACAAAATTCCACTAACTCAGCTTTTCTCTGTATTACTAGAAGGTAATTAACGTGTAAGCCTTCAAAATTATGCATCTATTGATTGTGATATTTTGACCTAAAGCCCCAATTTAAGTATTCAAGATATACTCAGTAAATTAGACTATAGTGAAGGCTGTGATTCGAACAATGAAAGTGTTGCAGAAAACCCGAAGTTTTACGTCAAACATTAAAGATATTGGTGAAGTGTGTGAAAAACTAAGAGATGTGCAAAGTTTTCTATTTTCTAATGATAAGAGTGAGCTAGCGGTAGAAGTACTTCAAATTTTACCAAAATGTGAATCTTCTGTTTTACAAACTAAACTTAAAAATGTAAAACAAACTTCAATTCAAAAGTATTTTACAAAAATGTAATTTAATGGTATATATAATAGGTAATTAAGTACTGTAATAGGTATAATGAGCAATTAGAGAATAGGTAGATATTATGTAAATGTATGTATTATGTATTCACTATGTATAACTCTTCCATTATTATATCGTCTAATTATTTAATATTGAATCAGCACATTTATAGTTATTTTTAATGCAGATATTTAGTACCCTATAGCGAACCGTATTATGTTCCATACTTAAAAGATTTTAATAAACAACGCATAGAAATAAATGTTTGTTTCTTCCCAATAACGGCCACCTCTATATACCGGCAGCAAAATTTTAGTGACCGCTATTTAGAGGTTTTACTGTAATAGAAAATGCGATCAAAAATACATGATTACATTTGAAAAATAAAAGTTCTCAGACACATGTCAAACCATACGTCATTTGCCGTTCATTATTATTCCAAATTCATATTTTAAAATTGGTTGTTAAGATTTTTTAGTTGAATCAGCTACTTCTTGCTTGCTCTGCTACTGTATAGCAGATTTATTTTATTGAGTAGAGTTAAAATAATTTTATTACTCTATGCATCTGGTTCTAATTATTTATGCAATGTTTATTTTATTTACCGTAATCACCTTCAATGAGTTAAATTATATGGCTTTAGAACCGCCACTGTGCTCATAAATAATTTTACATAACCCACAGCAAGTTAAATAATTGAATAAATCAATTTTGTCGATTTTTTTAATATTTAACAAAATTAAACTAAAATTTTGCTACTAACTCGTATTTAACTGGATAATATTAACAATAAACACAACACATTAAAAAGTGTTTTAAGCAAGATTAAAAGTCCTTGTCCTTTATTTGATGTAATTCAAGTGAAAGTCAAATACGATAACGAAATCATCTCGTAATTTTCATTGAACTTCAACTTAAATTACTTTCAATTAGTATTATGATAACCCGTTCTCATTACACACGATTGAAATAGCGTAAAATGAGTACATAGTACTGAACCCAAATCCAAAAACAATTGCCTAAAAATTTTGAAATTTGTGAGGATGTTCTTTGTTTCCACAACTTAAGTTATAATTATAAATAATTTTAGTTACCTCATTTTAAAACCATGAACTTGCTCGTTTCTTATGTATAACAGAATGATAAAACTATGTAATAAAATTTTTAAAAATTACTGTGTATTTTTATTCAAACAATGTTTTGAAAATTGTGAAATTTGTATTTGACTCTCTTTGTTTTAAAAAGTAAAGTAACCAAAATGTTTATAATGAAACTTTGAGAATTTTGATGCGTTGAATGTTATTTTAAAAATTGTGTGTCGAAATAAGGACAGCTAACTGATTTCAAATATAGTGATTATGTTCAACAACATAGATAATAAAATATTTTATTTTTAAATTTTTAAACTGGTAATGATTATTTTAAAACAATTTGAAAATTGTTTCAGTTGGATTGGGTGTATAGTTCAAAATTAGAAACATTTGCTAACTTACGATTGAAATATAAAATACCTATAGATTGTATTGTAGTCTGAGGTATATTATCTGAAAGTGTTCGACGTAATAGATATTAAATGTAAAAGTGTATGTGACAAACAAAAACTAACACACCTTTCTGCATTTGGTTAAACATCAGACCAGTAAACAAAAAACAAAAATACAATTTTGTAATGGTGTTTTTTAGGCATCCGTCCAGAAACCCTAACTTTACAATTATCAAAATCGACCGGAAAATCGTTGATTGACAGGTCCATCCCTTCGCATATGTCATATGACAATGAAAATTGTTGATAATGTAACATTACTGTGGTAACATTTAGCTGGTTTCACATAAAAATTTGGATCAAATTTATGTAACATAAAAATTTTATTTGTACTGTTACGGTTTTATTTTCCGTATGTAAGACGTATGTCAAGAGCCGTCTTAAAATGTGTGTCAGTAGTATGTTGCAATGAAAGTCGTATTTGGCCCGCATTTTGCTAATTCTCTATTGGTGGAAAATTAAATTCGACTGGATTTTCTAGATGTACAGCGGACATCTTTCTTTTTTGTTTGGTACACGAGTGTTTTAGCGCACTTCTTGAAGTAAAATTTTCACAAACATTATTAAATGTGGGTTTCAAGATTTCCAATTCAAATTGGCGTTTAAATTTAATCCGGTTAAATTTACCGTGAGTACATTTAGTTTTCATTTCTTTCCCGTTTGTATTAATTCTAATTGCTACGTATGCTTTTAGCACGTTGCGTTCGACCTTATGTTCTTGTTGTGTATTATGGTTGGATAACTCTTAAAGGTGCTGGAGTGGTTGATTAAAAACCTTTCTTATCGATGAAAGACAACACCACGGTTTCGCATTAATTAAGCTGCAGACAACCGGTGGATACCATGTCTACAAGGGTTGGTTATGCCGCATAATTTTATCGAGGAGTCAATCGCCTTCTATTCTTCTCCGCACACTTCTCCTAAGAGGAACTGTCAATATCGGCAAGAAGAACACCTTTATTCTCGAAACTACATTTTACCGATTACAGCTAAGTTTTAGTATTTAAGGCACTTATTCATAATAATAATGCGTATGAAGCTTAAGTACATATGACGTTTGTTTTAATCAGTTTAACACGAGCTGAGGCGCTTTATTTAGAGCGGTTGTCGCGGACACAAAAGGCCTTTTGGGTTTGCGGGAAGTACTTACCCTTTAATCCTAGTTTAAGTTTAGTTTAAATCGCCGTGTATAAGTGGTATGTGTACGCAGAGCCTTAATAGCAGCCAATCCTTAATTGGAATGATAATTTTAACTCGAGCGTAACTAAAGCTTACCTGAAATTTGACACATTAATTGCAAACCTTATTTATTGTTAAGCGAGGCTGCTGCTAACGCACGTAACTATATGCGACAGTCTCTCTATTTTTGTCACATTCTCCTGATATTTTAAGATTTGTTTGTTGTACTGAATTGTCTGTTTTTATCTATGATTTGTGTTCAATTTAGCGTATTAGATGTTAAGTATAACCTGTTGATCTCCTGTTGGTCGGTTTTACTTCTTTCTTTATCCAGCAGGTGGGGCCTTGTTAGACCAGCAGTTCTAATTTCTTATAGTGCTTTAGGGACCTACGCGACTCTTTGACAAAGCCAAATGCTGCTGATCTAACTATTATAAGTACTGTATCCTCCACGAACTTAGTGCGCTACATCGAACAGAATTCCCTTGAGTTCTTTTTCTTAGGTTGTTTGGCTAGAGCCGTCACTTCTTTTTGTTATTTTGTAAACAACAACAGTTACACTACATTTATACACTTTTAATATTGTAGATAAATCCAGCTGTTAGTTAAAACATAGTTTTAACCTGCGTGTTCGACGTACATGATAAGTTCCATTTCGAATAGTCAATCCTAATCTGTAACTTATAAAATTTAAATCCGACCTGCAAATTGAAATCTGCAGAAATTGATTTGTTCTTTTCCTTAAAATAAAGTTGCATAAGAAATCGTTGACTAAAATTTACTTCTTTGTCAGACACACTGGTGCGACTACAAACAATTCTACGTGTCTACCTAGTTAAGTTTCGGCTCTCAAATGACTTGGATTCTATTCAAGTTTAATACACCTGTTTGATTAAAATTTTATTTTGCATAGTTTCTGTTCGATTTTGGGCTACAGATAAATCTTAAGTCCCGAATGTCGATTTAACTTTACATATTTTGGTTTGCTAACCATGTCCAATCTCCTTGTTGTTTTAATCAGTTTCCCTTCTCACGACAACCAATTTTAACGATAACAAACTATCATAGTTTTGTTACGTAGAAAGTCCATGGTTTTGAAACTTCTAAATCTGTGCTTAAAGTTATTTATATTACAGGTTTAGTTACTTCAGGATACTTAAGTTGCACTCCTGGGTTACGTTGTTATAGAATAGTATGAGCTTAGTTCTATTGCACCAGTAGGTTAAGTTAGTTTAAATTTTGTAACAAGATTTTTGAGGTAATTAACATTTTTGGCATAAGTCTAAAAAATTTCCATATACCCTGTATATAATTTACAATTTTTGGTATAGTCTTTGTATAAATAAGTAAAGGGCAAGCGATCAGGTGCACGTCACGTGGTTGACGCTTCATACGACATTTTGGATTCATTTTTTCGTCGAACATTCTCGGGTCAAGAAGACGTTTTTCGCTATAAAATTAAAAAATGGCCCACGGATAGTTTAGATCTTAATAGACAACTAAGCACAATCTAGTCACACCTACGGTTACGGTGTTAGCTGTACCTTTCTTTGAGTTTAGGGTTTAAGGTTTTTCTTACGTCATTAGTTTGCGTTAAGGTGGATGCTTAGGCATGGACACTATCATTGCTCGTGTCACTAGACGACATTTCCGTTAGGGTAATATCTAACCGAAAAACTTTTGTGGGTTCTTTTCTTTGATCACGTCCTTACCTGATTAGTAGTGTCGTGTAGTAGTGGTCTTTTTCAAGTATCTGTATCGAGCTAGTGTTAGGATTTTTGTTACAGTCTTTTTTATTTGTTGGTTACTTAACTCCATATCTACTTCACCTTTCCGTTCTTTTTTGTGTCTTTTACGTTATATCTATCCTTTCCTTATTCTTCTGGTTTCTGCTTCATCTGAGGACCGGGGCATCGGCGTGAAGGGGTGCCGATGCTTGTGCTTTCGGTAAGGCACATACCCTCCGGGGTTCGTTAGGTGATTGTGGGCACAAAACCCATAGTACGAGTAGCCGGATACCTGTAAACCTTCGTCGGTGAATAAACGGTTGTGGGCAAAATTTATTTTGTGATTTTTTTTTCTTTTCTTATCTTCTCGGGTGGGGGGTTCCCTTTAGATTTTAGAGCTCCATCTGTTTAAAATAGCGGGGCGTTTCCATTAGCCACTACTGCTAAATCCCTTCATGGGAGTGAGAGAATTACAGAGAGAAGAGAGAGTAGGGAATGTCTCGGGTAACGTGTGTGTGAAGTTTCACTGAGGAGCCCGACGGCGCTTTTTCTCATCTTAGTCGCAAAGGTTTTGGTGGTGGTAGTGATTTCCTTAGTACCACTAACCTAGCATCCGTGATGTTATTTTTCAAAACTCAGAATTCTTAGAAGTACAATTACTATGATAACCCACCGTTTGTTCAAATTGCTTATTTTCATCAAGATTTTTTATTAAGTAAACGTGCCAAAAAAAAACAAAAAAGAAGCCATAAACGTGGCTTCCAGTTTACGGCCAGTGAAGTCTTTAACAAGATATAAACAAAATATAAAGAACTTAAAAATTGGCAGGAAAAAAAAACGCATATGGTGTAACCAAAGACATTCTTTTCGTGTATCTTCTATCAGAAAGAAAGAGCCTCAATTCGAAATGGTCCATTTAAAAACTACTTGGAGATTACAGAAAACACTGAAATTTGCTGGTTTGATATCAAAACAATAATATTTTAACTTGACATTTGTAGATTGTAATTGGTAATTGCTTTTCTTAAGAAAAAAAAATGAGCGATACGTGCCAAAGAAGGTAAGGATTTTAACAAAATTTTTTTTGAAGCTCCTGATGACCATTAGTTGTTATATAAAGTGGTTACAATTTTTTGGAATTTTTAGTATTTGCCGCTGTGACAAGCTTTTCTGTTTGATTATGAATGACGAAGTACCTTACAGTACTCCATGGTCAACAAGAAAAACCATGTTGTTCCCGAGAATCGCCACTTTGGTTTCCGGAATTAAACGTCAAAACATACGTCAATTTTCTTTAGAGTTTCTTTTTTCGTGTGTATTTCTTTAGGGTTTTTTTGTTGCAAATATAAAATATGGAAGGTGATTAGTACCTTACAGTACTCCATGGTCAACAAACAAAACATGTTGTTCCTGAGAATCACCACTTTGGTTTCCGGACCTGGTTATCAAGACCCTCCCGGATGATTAGGAAAAAATGTACACACACAATTTCACAAAACACAATCACATTACACACTTAATTAATATTATTTCATGTGAATACTAGGGTGGATAAGGGTTGGCATGCTTAGGTTTTTGTGGTTTTCCTAAACCTTGAAGTAAATGCTTTGCCAAGACAAACCAATCCACAATTGCACACGGTTTTGTCACCACACTGTACACGTGTATACTGATTTTCTGGGGCACCATACATAACACTTACATCAATATAATATTTAAAATGTACCATACTTTTTAATAAATAAAATAAACGTAGAAGATGTCGAGAAATATATGATTCTTACTTTACGGAATACAAAGAATTTAACAACAAGGAGATTTACAACTACAGATAAGATCAAAGGAAAGGAACACCAACTGCAGCGTCTATTTAACCAATCAGAAAAACATCAAACTCAGACCAAAACTTGACTCACACGTGTCCGAGTCAAGTTTTTGGTGTCCGAGTCAAGTTTTTGGTGCAGTTTTTGGTGTTTTTCTGTTGGTTTTACAGATAAGAGTTGCAATGTTCAACCTTGTATTTTGTACAAAAATATTTAGCTCTTTGTCTTCGCCAAGCAGACCAATTGCGTTTTTTTTTACCTACCGCAGTGGTAAATGTATTTCCTTCAATGTCGACTAGCACACTATTGGAGGTGTACCAAAAAACAATGCAACATACTTAAAGCTAAAAAAACCTAAATTATACATAGGTCACTTATTTTGCCTTTTAGCAGCAACAATAGTTGTGAATGAAGGCGGAGATAGGTATTTTACTCTAAAATGCGGGAGGATGGAAATCCAGTACATTTGCGGAAGGTTATGTGGATTAACAAAAATGAAGTATCAAAAAATGTTTTCTGATTAAACTTAACAGGTGTGGCATCCACTTCGGAAGGTCTACAATTAATTGCTCAACGACGAGAGGATTCACTTTTCCTACAGTGAATTTTATCAAATAAATTTTACTAATTTTGTTAAATTTGCATAAATTTAACACTACTAGCTAGAGAAATTAACTTCTTTCCATTTACACTAATCCTCACCTCATTTCCGTTAATTAAAAAAATTGGGACTAGTTTTCAATTTCAACCAATCAAGAAACTGAGAATACGTGAAAAGAGCCTATTGACTTTTCAACTTCAAGTGACAGTTTGAATAAATAACTTTACAAATTAATAACTGTATTTAGTAATAAATAAAATTTGTAACGCAATTTCGTTAATAGTAAATGATAGAATTAATTATAGCTACTGGTTAAACCCATATACTAATACGCGTCAGTGTTAAATCTATTCAACCTTGCCTAAAAATAAAACCAAAATTTTTATATTTAAAAGATGTAAAAACTCTAATAAATCCGTGTGTGCTGTACAAAAATAGATTGTATATTTATAAGTATTTAAAATAATTAGCCAAGTAGTACTTTAACAAAGTAAATGCGAGTGAAGGCAGGGTTTATTTTTGACATTAATCTCAACTAATACAAAGTGAAAACTCGAGTACTTAGACGAGTAGGTACAGTTTTTCATCATCAAGAGAGAAAAAATATTGAACATTAAGAGCTCCATTATTCTGACTGGTATTGCAAAAAATATGGTGCCCATTTGAAGGAACATCAAAAGATTTTCGCCAGCAAAAAAACGTCACCAAAAAGGTCGCTACACCCGAAAAAAAAATTCAGTTGCTAATACTGCAAGCCACAACAGTGTCGTAGTGTTCTACATTGCTTCCACTTTCTTTTTATTCATGCTTAGGGCTGGTAGGTAACAACTCAGCAAATCTTAGAAATTTAACCGAGGTTATTATTCCGGAAGAATACCCCATAAATAGTAAATCTTTTCTTTTTATTCGATAGTGGTTCAAACAAAGAATGTTGTTCTTTTTCAACAAAGCTGTTTAATTTTATAGAGAGCTGTGA
This sequence comes from Abscondita cerata, assembly GCA_030710515.1. NCBI lineage: Eukaryota > Metazoa > Arthropoda > Insecta > Coleoptera > Lampyridae > Abscondita > Abscondita cerata. Next base: position 471,777 of record JALBCR010000160.1, on the reverse strand, counting down.
TTACTAGTAATGCTGGTGGCACATGACTTACAGTATAGCAATGTTGTACTGATTGTTTATGATACTCTTTTCTAATATGACTCAGAAAACGTATACTCGACTGTTTTATAAATTAATAACCATAAGACCAGGTTTACGACCGACAACAATATTAGGAGATTTAAAAAAAACTACTAATTAACGTTATACAATAGCAGTTTCACGAAGTCAAAACGTGTAGCTGCTTTTTTCATTTTAGAAAATATTCTAGGTGCAGGATTGAAACAATCTTATACAAAAAAAGCCAATTTGACGCTTTTTGCACTCTTTAGTTGCGACCAGACGACTTGTACTCGTGCTCGTGCTCGCGATACTTTCAGGACTTTTGAGTAGTGTAAACGTGAGGGAAAGTCACGAGAGCAAGCCATGCGAGGCAGCGCGAGGTCATGAACTGAAAGGATCCGCCCGGTGTCGGTACATCAAAGGAACTTGCGACAAGTAAACGCAAGCTATGTGGATGATTCTGAATGAATCAGTTAAGTGTTTATATACATCGTCAACGATTGGAGTGGACTAATGATGATCTCAGTTTAAAATTCATAAATATATATGAACAGTACCCTATTTTGTAGGATCCCATCCACAAATTTTATAAAGTAACGCCTAAAAAAATGAAGCATGGCTAGCCATTTCTGAAGAACTAGAAATTGGTATGTCAGAATTGAAGAAAAAAATGACTAGTTTGCTTGCAACATACCGAAAAGTGCTTCAGAAGCTTGCAACTCCCAGAAAAACTGGATCAGGAGCTGATGATAGCGACTCAACTCCTCTGTGGTTTGCATTTTAAGCTTTTGAATTTTTGCACACCAAATATAAGCCAAAATCGACAATCAATACAGAGGTAAGTAAAAAGACATTAATAATTATTTATTAACCCGTTATTTATTTTAATTGAGTAGTTGATTAGCATATTTTAATGAAGAACTGATAACATAGTATGTTAATCTACATCACTATTATCACTGGTAGTTATCGTGCCCTAAAGTTTGCCCTCTTCAGTCATGAAATATGCCGCTAGAACATCTCTTATGTCGTGAGCAGCCTGGGTTGATCTTCGTGGAATGTTTATTAATGGTATAAACGATGTAGAAGTCGTGCTTCATGATCCAGAGATAACCTGTCAATTTTCTTCATTGTCAAATATTCCTTGAGGAGAGTATATTTGCCTGGAAGTAGAGCTTTTCCGTAAGTAGTTATGAAGATGTACACAAATCTTGACATTTATCTGGGCTTTCAATGGGTCTAGTAGCACTGGCTTTCTTAACACTCGAAATACAGAAGAAACTATTCCAAATGCATTCTCCACTATACGTCACGCCTTTGATAATCTGTAGTTGAAAATACGCTTAGTTGAACGTTTCGTATGTTGTCCAGAAAATGGCTTATTATGTGAGTATTAAGAGGAAATGCGTCGTCCGCGACGATGACGTAGGGAAGTTTTATTACTCTGAAAGATTGCAAGCGCTAGAAAAATTTGCAGCATCATTCTACATTTTTGGAAAAAAAGTTGTGATTCGAAAGACACCGCCATCTGATATGCGAACTTGACAGCCCACATCAGCGTAGAGAAAACAGTAATCTGCATCTACTAAGGCAAAAAAAAAACAATGAATTTATAATTAAAGTAGTCACTTTCGGTATTTATAGAGCATTGTACAGCACAGTGTCTCCCATGCATTGCGCCAACACAATGAGGAAAATTCAATTTCCTCTCGTATTGGGCGGCTATCTTCAACCACTCCTGCTGTGTCTGCGGCAACTAGAATAAAATGAAAATATATTTTACATACTATATAAACAGCGAAATAACTAGGTACACTTGGCACACTATTACTATGATTCTCATTATTATTTTTTATTAGTATGTATTACTAGAATTTACGTATAAAGTTGTACTTAAATCAGTAGGTAACAAAAGTTTTTAAAAAGACTTATTACTGTTTTCCATTTTGCAGGTAGGCTTAGAAGAGACTGAGTCACAAAATGAAGAAAGTAGGTCTACTGATGGAAGTACCTCACATATTGTCAACAGCCAAGAGGTATCTAATAATGATGCTTAAACGGCGGATAACATGCCAACACCCCCTCCAACAAAAATTAAAAAAATGTTCGTATCTCCAAACTCCAAAAATGTGCAGAAACGTGCTGGGGGTGAAGATTCCAAAATAAAACAAGCGTACACTGCTCTCAAAACTGTGCTCAACACGATGAAGGACGAATATGACGTCTATGAGGAGTATACAGCGATTTATGGGCAAACAAACTTGTGCTTAAGTCAAAAATGAATTTGGGATAATTATTTTCAAAGCTGAAAGTGGCTCATATACTTCCTGTTTGTGTCACAAGCACAACCCTTTTATCCATTCTCACCACCTGATTATTTAAGAGCTAGTGACAACATCTACCAAACATCCTATGTCCCTGTGCCTACTATCTAATCTGCATGATGAGAATGGTGATTTTCAATGGCATTAAAAATTCTTTTATTTTGTACTATGTTTTACATAACTTGATTATCAATATATAAATGAACATGCATAAAATAAATAACGATCTTACTTTTACATACTCTTTTAAACCTTTAATTAAAGCTGCGCATACTTTTGGAACAATAGTCGATATTGTCTGCTTGGAAACTTTGAATAAAAAACTCAAGCTTGTAAAGAAATCCCCAGATGCTACGTACCTTAGGGTGATTGGTAGCCTCTCTGCAATGGGGATTGCTTTTTGAAATGTGGTGTCTTTCTTTGCAATTTTCGGCCCTACCAAATTCAGTATGGTGTCGAAATGTGATGGGGACATACGGAAAAATGTCTTAAAATGTAGGTTATTGGCCCTCAACTCCCCCAAAAGCATTGTTCTACTGTACAGATCGCGACTCCGGAAAATCGATAATACCCACCATCTACGTTTTTGAAGACGTTTCTTGGGCTTTTTTTTTTGATAATAAATGTATCAATCGGTAACTTGCACTAGCAATTATAACTTTGTCACGATCCATTTGAAAAGTCACGAACCTGTCCTATGGATCCACTCAACTGGAAAGCCCGTAAGCAAATGAAGTCCGTCTGAACACAAACTATACGACTACAACCTGCAGCTTGAAAAGTTTTTAGATCATTGCGAGTGTCGCGAGCACAAGCACTAGTACGAGTAGTCTGGACGTTCTTTTATCAAAACACCATTTGAAGAGCTATTAGACAGCCAATTATACACTCAAAGTGAAAGTTTGAAGATGTATGGATAAACCGTTCGGATCGACGACACCACAGATTTTAATTAATCTTTGAAATTGCTTGGAACTCGTAAAGAAAGACATACTACTACTATCAACAATACGGCGATCGCCCAAATTTAGAATATTTAATGAATAACCCATAATTTTCGGCTAAAGATTTAAAAAAAAACACAAAATAAACAAAAAGAAATAACGAAATGCCAAAGGCTATGTGCAAATCGACTATATACATTACATTACCTAGATAGCAACAAAAACAAAAAAGAAACAAAATGAAACCAAATAGTAACAATGGTTAATTAACTGCCAGTCTTAATCCTGGACAAGTCGTAAAAAAAAGTGGAATGCAATTTGGAACACTATTACACTGTTGTAGTCTGCATACTAACAGTTTACAGTTGTGCTTTAGGGCATTCGTAAATAACAATCTTTCTTTGCGCGACCAATTATCCGCAACTTCTTTTTGCCGGTCACCTTTTGGCGTCCCCAAAGTTTTTTTTTTTTGATCCTAGAAAAGATGTTGTGTGCAACATGTGCAAAAAACATATTTATTGCACGATGCATGAAGTTTGCAGCTCGAGACGAAGTCACAAATAACTATACTAGCATGGAATAGTATTCCGGTTTGTAGGTGTTGAAACAATCTAAATAAAGCAAATCAACTAGTTTTTGTTCATCCTTATTGTCAAACTATGCATGGTGACCTCTATGACATAAATCCGTGTTGAGTGATAGATAACGAGGGAAATACCACAGGGACTACAAGCTTTCCAAACACCTTGGCAATGAATGTTTTTATAATGTTAGTTACATTTCACAAATATAGAGCAGATTTAAAACAGAATGACGGACCCACGCTTTTTTGAGGCACACTAAAATTACTCTGGAACTAAAATCTGTCAAGAATCATTTTAAACAAATTTGTTTTCAAGTGACATGTCGTTATAAAATTGTTTTCCGAAATCGTCACTAAAGTACAAAAAAATCGGCAATAAAGTAATTCATTATACGACGATTTTTAAGTTCACATTCTAGCCGGTAGAAATGTTTAAAATGTATGTAAATTTTAGAATTGCGCATGCGCGGTGGAAACATTTGACGTAAAAAAGAAAACAGCTGATTACATTTGCTACTTAAAGAACGTTATAAAATTGTCCGATTTTGTTAAAATTTTGGGATTTTGGAAAAAATCTAATATGTACCTCGGCACTAAAGTTTTTTTTATGACTCACATGTTTTATTTGCCTCGGCTATCGCCTCTGCAACTAAAACACATTGGTCATGAAAAATCAGACTTTAGTGCTTTGATAGAAATATAACTATTGTTTTGGGATAATCAAAACGGTTTGGACGCAAAATAATAGTTCCTGCCAATATCAACAGAGCTAGAGTCAACAATTTCGTTCAGTTTTGTTTTTGTACGAGGATGAAGCGTTTTCTTTCCGGCTACAGGTAAATGCATTCTTTTAAACAAATATTTAAATTGTTTAATTAGTCGCAGGTTTACTATTATATTATTATTGCCGTAAGTAAAAGCATTTTCCTGAAATACAACAGACAAAGAGTAACCACCATTTTGTTATCTTCTAAACCTACTACCAGAAGACGAATTCCTTCTGTATAATTAATAGGTTTTTTGTATCTTGTTGCTGCTGCTTGCAGATGACCTTTTGTTTCCGGCGTCATGTTGACCTGGTTATCATACTTTTATGTCTGTCAAATTGGAATGCATTCAGAGGATATGACGAAGTGTAACCTCGACTCGATCCAGCTAAGTGTCCTGGTTTTTAAATTACTTACTCATGCATGACTATTGTCTATAAATTTTCATAATTACGTTGGCATGCATGTTTCCTTGTTATTTTATACGGCAGATTGTAAAGTTAGATGTAATCCTTCAACAAGTTTACTGCATGTTTGTTTTACGCTAGAATATGTGTAACAATACATAATTAAGGTAGTAATTTAAACAATCACTTTTTTTTTTTTTAATTTTACGCCTAAGTAATAATCGAAGGGCTATTTCAATTCATTGTCCAATCCAGATTTAGGTTACGTATGCGGCCTGTGCCGTACTATAAATTTGGACAATATCAATTCGGATTTCAATTAAAGTATATGTGATATCTTTGTATTTACATGTTCTCTCTTCTTAATATTTTGTTTTGTCTACGATTATACATTTTTTGTGTATTTTTTAGAAATGGGAAAAGTTCTGAAAATTACACGTTTTTCCAGTTAACCGTTTGATCATTTGCATCTTTTGTCCCTACTACTTGAGACTAATTACAACATTTAGGTGAGTGGCGCCCCAGTTTCCTCAGCCCTTTAACACTATTATCCTTAACTGTTTTCTACGACCCTCTCTACAAAACGAGCTACGAGTAAGTGCTCCAAAACTATTACTTGTGTTATTATTTAAGTTAAGTTCCTATTGAAAGTCTTTAGTATTACACTGTACGGAAGAAAATCCCTTTATACCATACATAAAATGCAATATTAATACATACGTGGTAAGAAATAAAATAGACGTAACAACCATTTATAGATATGATCGACACCGTAGACAACTCCATCAACGCTGATCAAAGAGAACTCGTTTCATCAACTCCATCGCCCAAACAATTAAATAATCACCCCAAACAACCAACCCAAAAGACAACGCCATTGCCATTTGCCCATCGAAACAACCAGCTCTAACAATCAGCTGAATCGCTGCTTCCGATGATTAACAGGATTAAAACGCACCGTCTCGTTATGACATAGCCGTCAATGATCACATTCAAATATAGTCACTAAATCTTGAGGCTTAACTGTTTAACGTACAAGTGCGCTGGAGTCACGTCTCGCCTACACACATTACAAAACTTGCGACGGTCGGTTTTGACGCCTATCACCTGTCACAAACAGAACGCGCTGGAGCACCAAGCTCACACACACATTCATGCGGGAACTGCAGGCCCTAAGCGTTCGAGGTACTCAGGTGATTAACTTGTCAACCAAGCCAGATTCTAGACTAAATATTCTGAGTAATTAGAAAAATACTTCAAATTAAGTAAGATAAAATACACTATACCAAGTGATTTAGTTTGGTATTTGCCCACCTGTAACTTTCTTACCTTTGGGAAAAAGTATAATAAACCATATATATTTGCAAATCCGATGACAAAACCTATCGGATAGGATGCTCAATTTATGTTTACAATGTCATTTGTCAGAAAGGTGACTGTCAACTTTTTTTTTTCAATTGACACCCTGTATATTTTTTTGCACCATTTAATAGGTATTCTATTTCTAATTCCGAGGTCGCTAGACAAATGTACCAACAACGGTATCTAGAGAAATCGTTGCCATCTGACAAATTATTTGCAAAACTAGCAAAAGAATTGGGTGCATTTGAGAACTTGAAGAAGAAGAGAATGCATCCATTTAAAATTTGCTTACATCAAGCTTTGCTTCCTCGAGATTACGACCAACGGGTAAATTTTATAGCCTGGATTAACTATGCCAACGAAGTTGGGATTTTACATCTTATCATGTGGTCAGACAAATCTCGAATTCATAGCAATGGAAAAGTGAATTGACACAATTGCCACTATTGGTCAGAACATAATCCTCACTGGTTTCGAGAAACCAATTGCAAAATGTTTAGGGAATAAATGTGTGCTATGGCTACCTTAATTGAAATTATATTGAAAGATGGATTGGAAATTGCAGTTTAGAAGTAAAGTGACTCCCCAAATCTGCGGATCTCACGCCACTAGATTTCTTTCTGTGGCCATACCTTAAAGGGGGGTTCATAAAACACCTGTAGTTGATTTGGAAGATCTGCAGAATAGAATAAAACATGAATGTCGTCAGTTGACTTAAGAAGTTCTTTTGCGTGTCTGTAATCAGGAGATATTACATAGGGCAGAAATGTGTCTTGAGATGAATGGTGCACATTTCGAGCATTTGATGATATTTTTGCTAAAATTTTTAATACATTTTCTTAACAATTGTTTTCATCGTCATCTACTTGTTACGCATCTCAATAAACTTTTATTATTTTTCTGATTGTTTTTATTATTTTATCACAGTGATACATACTTGGAATAAGAAATAGAATACCTATTAAATGGATAGATGTCATCGCAAAGATAAATTATTGATCCTATCCGATAGGTTCTGTCATCGGATTTATGTATATATGGGGTGTTAATTAAGTATGTACCTTAAATTAAACAGACGATTTTTTGAGTAATTTTAAGATAAAAAGTTCATATAAACCTAGGCCCGTTTTCGACTTCTTTCTAAAATACAGGGTGTTAAAGTTTTTAAAAAATCTATATTTAATAATATTTCAGAAACGGCTTGGAATATTTGTTTGAAATTTTGCATTTTATAATAGTTAATAACAATGAACATTTTGCTGTATGTTGCATTTAAAAAAACTATTGGTACGCCACTGCTTTTTCACAAAATAAAATTAACATTAGATTCCTCTTTCAATTCTAAAACAAAAACGTCTCTCCAGTTTTTCGTTAGATGCATCGTTATTGAGGAAAAAAATAAAATCAGCTTAATTGCGTAACCTAGATTTTCAGATAAAAATTGCCGCGCCATTAAAAATTCAAAATTTCAAAAAAATATTTCAATATTATTAAATATCGATTTTTAAAAAAATCTTTAATACCATGTATTTCGGAAAGGAATCGAAAACGGACCTAGGTTTATATGAACTTTTTATCTTAAAATTACTCAAAAAATTATTTGTTTAATTTAAGGTACATAATTAACAAACTGCATATTGTTTGTTATATTTTTCCCAAAACTAAAAAAGTTACAGGTGGGCGAATACCAAACTGAATCACCTGGTATATTATTAAACAATTGCTGCTTTTATGTAAGAACTAAAGCTTTCACGGCGCAGTCATTGTTGGAACCAAAAAAACAAAAACGTTTTCTGAGATTGGACAGTTTGAAATGGTTTCACCACCAGGGGTTTCATCAAGGCGGAAAAATTGAAACAAAAAATGATAGTTTAAGGTAGACTTTTAAAAATCAGGTGCTCAACCAAGCCAGATTATAGACTAATAGAAGTCTGAATACTTAGGAAAATACTTCCGTATATACGGATGTACTAATTATTTCAACAATTAAGTAGAGTACAGTGAAACAAAGTCAGTTATAAACGGTTTTTTTTTGTTTTTGATTAACGCAAAATTTGATTCGTAATTAACTATTTGTGCAACCAATTGAATAATCTAAGAAAATTTATATGCGTTTAAGAAAATTATTCAAGAACATTTAAGTGTTGGAAGTTTTAGCAAACGTCAAAGAACATTATGGAAGAAATTAGTCAATTAATTAATTCTTTCAAGTACATTGTGTCACATTGACTTGTTTTCGATCGAAACTGTAATCAAGAGTTTCTAAATTTTAGTTTCAATTGAGTTGTTTGTGTATTTTGATGAGTTTATTGAGGTGAAGGTAGTACACTTTCTTTACCGATTGACAAAATATGAACATTACCCGTTGTTACATAATCGTTTTCCTAGAAACTATGAAAGGTAAAGAAATAACAACATTGCAAACAATTTTCCAAGTAGTTTGGAAAAACCTTTTCATTTGTTTTTACATGTGTTTTTAAGATTTTCATAGAAAACATTGGAACTATAATATTCTTGGCAGTAAAAACTAAAAACGTTTATGAATTGAACTTGGCATTGATACTTTAAATTAAATCGTGCTCGGCCGAGGACAAATTAATTCGAATAAATTATTTCAGTTTTAATAAAAATATTAGAACGCGTTGAACACGTGTACCCCATAACAAATATACGTTTTTATAAATAAAAACTGATAAAGCTTTTATAGTTTTGAGTGGGAGACGCGAAATTTACTTGTAGAATTTCGTTTGTATAAAAATCAATGAAATTTGAATTTTGAATATACGTCAATATTAATTTTATTGATAAATGATGTAAAAATTGAAAACTTATTAATATTAGTTGTTGAAATGTTATGTAGATGGTTCATGCTTTTTACGTTCTGAAATAGATGCAAACTGATTTACGTCACTGTGATAATGGAAAATTCTTACTATTTGTGAAGTAAAATTATTTCAAAATCTCGGCACTAAAAAATTATTGTTCTTGGTAACAAAGCTTCTACTTGGTATAAAATAATTATTAGAAAACTAAGTAATGCTTAAACAATTTATCAATAATACCATTTTGGATACAAATAATTTACTTTGAGATAGAGTTTAAGAAATCTAGTTAATATTTTAATAAGATTTTACCGACTGTTACAGGTTTGTTGATAAAGGACACCAAAAATAAATTTTACATACAGTTCCGAACACCTTCCCGTAGCTCTAATGTCGCAAAGTGGGTCGCAGGGATTATTTATATAGATATTATCAAAGGCTTCCAAAACTGTATAGGGCGTCACCTACACGATCCCAATTACTCTTAAGTAGTAGGAATCCAAAAAAAGAACAAGCAAACGTGTAAAACACATTACAACACTATGGGAGGGTATCGCAGAGAACAAAGCTTAAAATTCAAGAAATAATCAAAGTATCATCACAAAGCAAAACTCAGCTCCATTCAGCGTTACACCATGTTCTATGCATAGACCCCAAAGTTTGTTACAGGAAATTAAAATAGATGTAGGTTCAAGCACTGTTTAATTGGTTATAATCATAAAATAAACATAAAACAGTAAAAACTAAGAATATCGTGTTCTCTCTTTTATAATTCACATTTATATCGGCGACACACAAAATAAATAATTAACAAAACATGGATAACATTTTATACAACGCGAGACGAGTTCTTATCACTTCTTGTATGGCGATCTTAATTAAACTAGCTTAGCATGAAAACAGAGCGTGGGAGCTCGTACTTAGAAATTAGTAGTTAATTTTGTTATCGCCACTTTAATCTTTAAAGTAATTTGTCAAAGTAGTTAAAGTTACTTTGATAACAACACATACGAGATGTGATAAGATACCGCCGAGTAATAGTAATTTGTCTTGCGACAAAATCCTTCATAATTAATGATATAATTACCTTGTGGCAAATTACTTAAGCTAAATAAGGTACGTGTACTAGCAGTAGCACAGTAATGCCTTCCTTTAGATCGTTCGACATCAATAGTTTCAAGTTTATAGTCAACGTACTTAGTACTTGTATTTTGGGAAATTGGACAAACACGATAAAATCGAATCAAATCACTGTCAAACGGAGAATTCCATCAAGATTTTAACATGCAAGGACACATATACCTAGACAAAAAGATTGGGGTGGCCCAATGTGCTTTACCAAATTATCTATGCATTGATTTTTGGAGTACAGATCCTCGTGCACAGCAAGTGTCGTTGTATTAACCATCCCAATTAAGACATGATGACGCATTAATGATCTCAGGGGACATCAGAGAAATAATGGACGTAGAAGAAAACTAAACAAAAGAAAGAAAACCACAATAATGAAAAACTGTAATTAGAGAAATTCAAATGTAGACGATTCTTAACACGAGGCAAAAAAAGTTAGAAGTCTTAGCTGCGAAACGGTATTAACGAAACCCGATCTAGGTTAAATATTATTTCATTTTTAATTAAATTTCTATTCTCAATAAACGGATGGTTAGAGAAATTTCGGATTAATACATCTCAACAAATTAAAATTCCATTTTGCAGTTTAGTCTGTATTAAACAAACCGCACTAATTTATAGTTAACCCAGGAAAGAAAGAAAGTGTACGGTTGCAATTCGAATTAAAATTCGACCTTGAACGAGACAAATCTAAACAGGGCCGGACCGGGCACTAACGCATCTACGCAGGCAAAAATTTACAATTAGCAAAGTAAAGTCTAATAAGCGTGAATTATATCGTAACAAACTATTATACTAATGGTGAAACTGTAATTACGCGTATCACGCAGTCGCAATAAATCTACTAATAGCGTAACACAAACTACGTTAATATCAAAAAAAATTATTATTAAGGATTCCCGACTTAACAACACGTAACAATACATTTAAGAAATTCTCACACGCAAAATTCATTTCAAAAATAATTATCAGTCTGCATATGCACAATAATGTTTTTAATACCTCTTTAACGGATTTACCACAAAGAAAAAGAAAGTACAGAGTAACACTTAGCTGTTGGTTTCGTAGACAGTATTCGCACACTTTCCAGGTTTACGAGTAACATAAAAATTCATGTGGCTTTCCGTAAGATTTTAATCGGTGGCTTAATAATGTTCATAGTTGAATAAACAGTACCATAATTACGAGCACTCGATCCCTCCAACAGAAACCTTTTCGGTGGAACGATATATGAAAAATTAAGGCCAATAGTTGAAGTGGCTGTATTAAGAAAATACCTTCAGTAATATAATCGTTATACATACGTAGATCTAAGGTCAAATACAACTTTTTACAAATTTATTCAAACGGACAAAATATATTACTTAGAACCCCCAGTTAAAAACGTTTGCATTCGATCAACTATTGGGCCAAAAGAAGGAACTCTGTCAAAATTCCCACTTGGTTCATATAGGAAACCGTTTGAGGAAAAATGAGGGCCAATTTTTTGAAGCACTTGGTTCCAATAAATAATGCTGAACCAGTTCCATATGTGAAAGTGTTTAATTAAAAAATCCTTATATGCTACCGTATTATTTGATACATTCCATTGTTAACGAAGATCTGAACTTATTACTATAGTGAATACATTGATATGTAGATGATACGTAGATACGGTGATTTGTAGATGCAACTGAGAGCGAGCAAGCGACACCTTGTTTCTGCAATTATAACTACACGATGCGCACTTAACGCGGTTTGAAAGGCTATGTGTTAGTAACATTGATAAACAATTATATCACATTTGTGCCATACCTAAGTAAAAGCTACAACATTTAAAAACGAGACTGATTCAAAAGTGTTTATTATTAAACTGACTGTTTTTTTTAATAGATTGAAGTAATAGTTAACAAACTGATTTATATAAACAATATTAAAATTATGAAATAAAATAATTATTTTTTTAAGTATTTATTTATTTATTTATTCGTATGGTACATTTTAAATATTGTATTCTGATGTAAGTGTTATGTATGGTGCTCTAGAAGATCAGTATAAATCTGTATAGTGTGGTGACAAAACCGTGTGCAATTGTGGATTGGTTCCTCTTGGAGAAGCATCATAAGCACTAAAAACTTTAGATGATAAGCAATTTCATAATTAAAACGTAGTATAAATATCTAACAACGTACCTACCAATTACGTATATTTTATGTTAAAAAAAGTGTGTATATTAAATGATTTGAGCTGTTTATTTATCATATGATTAATTAAGTCGTAGATTACTTAATATTTGAAACAATAAATCCGTCTACGCATAAAAATTGCTATGGTAGATTATTAATCATTTTCATACACATACTAATTACAAACAATTAACACTTTAAATAATCGCTTCTATCTTGTAATTAAGACATTAAGTAGCTCGGTCATATAAACATAGTTTAAATTAATTCGTTTTTTTTAGTACTTTAACAAATTAGAATTTAACAAGATAATGAAATTGCAATTTTAGTTTTATTTTGTTTTAATAATTTAAATTTTTACAAAGTCTAGACATCTTATTCATCACATGAGGTTACGATTTTTATTTTCGTATTTAATTTAAGTTTGGAAACAAGTGTTTTGTAATTAGTTTCAACGTGGTTGCCAAAATAATAATAATACGAATCTGAAGTATCTCAATGTTTGGGTACCGCATGGGCTGAGAAAAAATTCGTCTCTCCCTATCTCTCTCTCTCTCTCTCTCTCTCACTTGCTTCGGCTGCTAAACACGAGCCTGCCATTTTGTACAATGTACTCGGGATGTAAGTATGACAAACCATCAAAATCAACATATAAAAATATTAAATTGTAATTGGAAATATTTTTATGTTTAATTGCTAGATATTAATATTGGCCAAAAATGACTATTAATATAATACAGTCGAAACCGGTAACAATAATTAAGTAATAAAAGAAATTGGAATTTGACATTTAAATAATTTAATATAATTAAAAATATCCAATACAAGAAATGGATCTAATATTTGTATTTAATACGGGTATTGCTTATTCCTGTTCACACCTTTACTAGGACTGTCTTCATCAATACATTCCAAAATAGCTTGTTTAGCAGCTGTGTGTAGCAATGAGTCGAACTGGTTGAAACAGAACAAACATTGCAGAAAGAATTTGCATGACCTCTTTTCAGTCCACGTTAAGATGTCTTTCCACAATCCTTGGTCTCGTGTTTGTCTCTATGAAATACAAATCCGGAAGGTTAATCTTAAAAAAAGATTTTCTGCTTTTGATGGACTGTCACCCGAGTCTGGTTTCCCTGTTTTCTTATTTTTTTTATTTGCTTTTTTGGCTCCTTTTTGTCCCCTCAAGTCTGACCGGACCAGAATGATGTGCTACTTAATCTAAACTTAGATCCGTCTGTTGAGCACAGAAGGCTTTTTTTCCAGCCCAGAAAAATCTCGTTACACAAGACAGGTTTAAGGTCGAAAGCGCTCTCAAATGTGATCTGGTCTTTGACGATCACGTTCTAAGCTTAAGTAACTACCTCACGTAGACTTGTAGGAGTAGGCCTTGATCCCCGAAACGATGATTAAATGCTTAGATCACTTCCGGTCAATGGATAACTTGTGACTAGTTCTCTGGATTAGTTATTATTTTCCATTGGCATTATTAAATACTGGAACTTGTCGCTGTTGTGGAAAGTTAAAAAAAAAGTTCTTCTGGATCTGCGACTAGAATGTTAACTACTTCTTGAGATCCCCATTGAACGTCTTTAAATAAATCATCGGCAACCTGAGTGTATTTTTCCTTTTAAAATGTTTGAGATAACATTACTATTACTTGGTGTAGACTCGACTATCCTGCGCCTTTCGCAATTTTAGAAGTTTGTCTCCATTGAGCCAAAATCTCTGTGTTCAGGAATTCCGATGACATCGTTCCTTAAAAGTTTTTGCAGAATCTCTTTATCGCACTCGACTACCTTAACATGAAGGTTGATTTATTGGGTCGATTTTGACTTGAACTTTATTCTTGTCGGGCTTTGACAGCTGGATAAAGAAAAACCGTATTGTTGCTTCCATTGTTCACAATAATACAACAATAATTGTTGGAGCTTCTAAATGTGGGATTCTTCAGACCGGAAAAATGGTATCCCTAAAATGAGCGTGTTGTGATCTAGCCTAATGTATAATTTCTGACTGATAACTAAAGGCGTTAACTCAATTTTACACTCACTTTTAATTATCTCAAATTAGTACAATTAATCACATACTTTCAGCGATTATTCATAGCAATCTAACTCAACTGATTTGCTTGACAACATGAGCTTGTTCACTGACCAAAAATGAGTAACAAATTAAAAAACATGAGTAGATATAAAATCGCACACTGTGCGTATTCTGAACAAGTGCAGACGGTGGTCTCAATATAATCATACTTAAACTCCACAATTACTATAGCCGGTCAAAATGTTTACACAAATGACAAGTGATACTAAGAAACAACAAGAAAATATTTTTATTAAAAAATTAAAATACTTTCTAGAATGGTTATTGATTTGACTAACTATTCAAAAATTTCGGTAAAAATCGGTCAGTTAAAAGTGCATTTAACAAATTATTATTAAAAAATAATGTAATTGCTTAATATTTTTGTAAACTTCATCAAAAAACCAAAAAAAATGAATTAAAAATTAAGACATAGCAACTTGTTTCATTATTACTTTTGTTTAATTAATGCAATTTAACATTAAAGATATTGTCACAGGTTTATATATTATTTTCTGAAACCTATAAAAATATTGGTCGGATGAAATTAAAGTAATATTCCGTATATAATGTGGCATATCAGAAAAGAGAGTAGAAAATTCTTTTAACAAAACCTTATGGTTTTAAAAAAAATCTAAAAAATAATTTTAGAAAAACTAAAAATTATCTTGTAAGTTGTCTTTTGTACTTGTAAAATACACTAAATATACCAAATATTATTAAAAGTGGTAGTCTCTGAGATATTTATGCTTACATAGTTAGAATTAGTTAAATATTAAAAAAAATTGGTTAGAACAGTTAAAAAAAATGGTTTCATTTGAAGTTATAGAAAAGTTGATTTACTACAACTTTTGTTATATATTTTTCTGTTTAATTATTTCTTGTTGTTATTGTTGAATAAAGGTGACATGGTTATTGTAATTGTATAGGAAAGTATCTAATAAAAATTGATAAACAAAAATAGTGGAAACTACGGAAGCGCTCAGCTGCCATAATTTTTAACGATCATTTTTTTTATTATTGATAGGAAGCTACAAAAACTTATGTAAATTTATAGAAAAAGTGTAAATTTGGATAAATAACCGAAACAAGCAACTAAACTTTAGTTGAACCAGAAACATTAGCCGTAGGAAACAACCTTTTAAAAAGTTTAAAAAGATGTTTCTGTAAATAATACTGAAAATGTCCTTCTCGGAAGTGTCATGTTTTTAGGTGACCGGTTATATCCAAAATCTAGTTAAACTCTTGAATAATATAATCAGACCCTTTAAGTAACATTAACTCGTAAGAAAAAATAACAAAAAGCGGTCGTTCTGATGTCGGTCTTATACAGTGTGACCAGTTAAAGTCCGCAGCATAGGAATTTTTTTAATTAAGAGCTTTATTTGAAATTTAACATTGGCATCAATTTGTGCTTTGTTCAAGATTAAAATTAATCAAACAATTGTAGCCACGTGATCATCAAAATACCAAATTTTTTTCTAAATGTTATTAATGAATAAAATCCCTTAGTCATACTGTATTCTCAAGAACCGCTGGGTTAATAAAACTTGAAGTATTTCGGTTTTTTTACAATGACGGAAATTTGGATAATTGCATGAATTGAACAAACAATAATGAATATTTCAGATTTTTTAATTGCTTACACATATTCTGTTCAAATGAAAATTTTTCTCTCATTTATGTTGAAACAATTTGTCTATGGCACAAACGATTGTAATTATAAAACAATTTTGCAAAACACATAATAGCTATTTATGTTGCCAGTGACTAAACGTCTGATTATAGGTAACGGGTGTGATAATTGCGGGACAAATGTAGCTAGCATACAATTTTTTTTCTAATTTTGAAAAAGAAAGTTTAAAAAAGAAATTTAACTTATTTCGAATTAAAATTTTAATCTAGTGTGAGGGAATTACTATGGTTACCTACCATTCTCAATATTTACTTTTCGTAACTAGTTACAAACAGTAAATCATTTTGACACTTACGTTCATTATGCTTTAGGAAAGTAGGTTTATTTTTTAATAATTTATAAAACATCTGTTTTTGTTAATTTTTTTTCTCGTATTATTTAACAATAAATATACTGTAACTCATTTAGGGCTATAAGTTGTTGATGACAAATTCGACACGTTTGTACGCGCTTGTTTTGATAATTTTTTTATTGAAACGTGTTAAGGGAAGAATAAACTAAAAATTGGCATAAAAAAATTAGGGCACATACGTCCTGTTTTCAAAAAAAAATTTATCAAAAATTTACTGTAACTCATGCTGGGCTATAAGTTGTCGATGGCAAATTCGACACACTTGTACGCCTTGTTTTAATAATTTTTTATTGAAACGTGTTAAGGGAAAATTAAATTAAAAATTTGCATTAAAAATTTTGGGCACATACGTCCTGTTTTCGAAAAAAAAAAAATTTAACAATAAATATACTGTAACTCATTTAGGGCTATAAGTTGTTGATGACAAATTCGACACGTTTGTACGCGCTTGTTTTGATAATTTTTTTATTGAAACGTGTTAAGGGAAGAATAAACTAAAAATTGGCATAAAAAAATTAGGGCACATACGTCCTGTTTTCAAAAAAAAATTTATCAAAAAATTTACTGTAACTCATGCTGGGCTATAAGTTGTCGATGGCAAATTCGACACACTTGTACGCCTTGTTTTAATAATTTTTGTATTGAAACGTGTTAAGGGAAAATTAAATTAAAAATTTGCATTAAAAATTTTGGGCACATACGTCCTGTTTTCGAAAAAAAAAAAATTTAACAATAAATATACTGTAACTCATTTAGGGCTATAAGTTGTTGATGACAAATTCGACACGTTTGTACGCGCTTGTTTTGATAATTTTTTTATTGAAACGTGTTAAGGGAAGAATAAACTAAAAATTGGCATAAAAAAATTAGGGCACATACGTCCTGTTTTCAAAAAAAAATTTATCAAAAATTTACTGTAACTCATGCTGGGCTATAAGTTGTTGATGGCAAATTCGACACACTTGTACGCCTTGTTTTAATAATTTTTGTATTGAAACGTGTTAAGGGAAAATTAAATTAAAAATTTGCATTAAAAATTTTGGGCACATACGTCCTGTTTTCGAAAAAAAAAATTTAACAATAAATATACTGTAACTCATTTAGGGCTATAAGTTGTTGATGACAAATTCGACACGTTTGTACGCGCTTGTTTTGATAATTTTTTTATTGAAACGTGTTAAGGGAAGAATAAACTAAAAATTTGCATAAAAAATTAGGGCACATACGTCCTGTTATCAAAAAAAAATTTATCAAAAATTTACTGTAACTCATGCTGGGCTATAAGTTGTTGATGGCAAATTCGACACACTTGTACGCCTTGTTTTAATAATTTTTTATTGAAACGTGTTAAGGGAAAATTAAATTAAAAATTTGCATTAAAAATTTTGGGCACATACGTCCTGTTTTCGAAAAAAAAAATTTAACAATAAATATACTGTAACTCATTTAGGGCTATAAGTTGTTGATGACAAATTCGACACGTTTGTACGCGCTTGTTTTGATAATTTTTTATTGAAACGTGTTAAGGGAAGAATAAACTAAAAATTGCATAAAAATTAGGGCACATACGTCCTGTTTTCAAAAAAAAAATTTATCAAAAATTTACTGTAACTCATGCAGGGCTATAAGTTGTTGATGGCAAATTCGACACACTTGTACGCCTTGTTTTAATAATTTTTTATTGAAACGTGTTAAGGGAAAATTAAACTAAAAATTTGCATTAAAAATTTTGGGCACATACGTCCTGTTTTCGAAAAAAAAATTTAACAATAAATATACTGTAACTCATGCAGGGCTATAAGTTGTTGATGGCAAATTCGACACGCTTGTACGCCTTGTTTTTTTAAAATTTTTTATTGAAACGTGTTAAGGGAAAATTAAACTAAAAATTTGCATTAAAAAAATTAGGGCACATACGTCCTGTTTTCGAAAAAAAAATTTAACAATAAATATACTGTAACTCATTCAGGGCTATAAGTTGTTGATGACAAATTCGACACGCTTGTACGCCTTGTTTTGATAATTTTTTTATTGAAACGTGTTAAGGTAAGAATAAACTAAAAAATTGCATAAAAAATTAGGGCACATACGTCCTGTTATCAAAAAAAAAATTTATCAAAAAATTTACTGTAACTCATGCTGGGCTATAAGTTGTTGATGGCAAATTCGACACACTTGTACGCCTTGTTTTAATAATTTTTGTATTGAAACGTGTTAAGGGAAAATTAAATTAAAAATTTGCATTAAAAATTTTGGGCACATACGTCCTGTTTTCGAAAAAAAAATTTAACAATAAATATACTGTAACTCATTCAGGGCTATAAGTTGTTGATGACAAATTCGACACGCTTGTACGCCTTGTTTTGATAATTTTTTTATTGAAACGTGTTAAGGTAAGAATAAACTAAAAATTGGCATAAAAAATTAGGGCACATACGTCCTGTTTTCAAAAAAAAATTAACAAAAATTTACTGTAACTCATGCTGGGCTATAAGTTGTTGATGGCAAATTCGACACACTTGTACGCCTTGTTTTAATAATTTTTTTATTGAAACGTGTTAAGGGAAAATTAAACTAAAAATTTGCATTAAAAATTTTGGGCACATACGTCCTGTTTTCGAAAAAAAAATTTAACAATAAATATACTGTAACTCATGCTGGGCTATAAGTTGTTGATGGCAAATTCGACACACTTGTACGCCTTGTTTTAATAATTTTTTATTGAAACGTGTTAAGGGAAAATTAAATTAAAAATTTGCATTAAAAATTTTGGGCACATACGTCCTGTTTTCGAAAAAAAAAAATTATCAAAAAATTTACTGTAACTCATTTAGGGCTATAAGTTGTTGATGACAAATTCGACACGTTTGTACGCGCTTGTTTTGATATTTTTTTTATTGAAACGTGTTAAGGGAAGAATAAACTAAAAATTGGCATAAAAAATTAGGGCACATACGTCCTGTTTTCAAAAAAAAATTTATCAAAAAATGTACTGTAACTCATGCTGGGCTATAAGTTGTCGATGGCAAATTCGACACACTTGTACGCCTTGTTTTAATAATTTTTGTATTGAAACGTGTTAAGGGAAAATTAAATTAAAAATTTGCATTAAAAATTTTGGGCACATACGTCCTGTTTTCGAAAAAAAAATTTAACAATAAATATACTGTAACTCATTTAGGGCTATAAGTTGTTGATGACAAATTCGACACGTTTGTACGCGCTTGTTTTGATAATTTTTTTATTGAAACGTGTTAAGGGAAGAATAAACTAAAAATTGGCATAAAAAAATTAGGGCACATACGTCCTGTTTTCAAAAAAAAATTTATCAAAAAATTTACTGTAACTCATGCTGGGCTATAAGTTGTCGATGGCAAATTCGACACACTTGTACGCCTTGTTTTAATAATTTTTGTATTGAAACGTGTTAAGGGAAAATTAAATTAAAAATTTGCATTAAAAATTTTGGGCACATACGTCCTGTTTTCGAAAAAAAAATTTAACAATAAATATACTGTAACTCATTTAGGGCTATAAGTTGTTGATGACAAATTCGACACGTTTGTACGCGCTTGTTTTGATATTTTTTTATTGAAACGTGTTAAGGTAAGAATAAACTAAAAAATTGCATAAAAAATTAGGGCACATACGTCCTGTTATCAAAAAAAAATTTATCAAAAAATTTACTGTAACTCATGCTGGGCTATAAGTTGTTGATGGCAAATTCGACACACTTGTACGCCTTGTTTTAATAATTTTTTTATTGAAACGTGTTAAGGGAAAATTAAATTAAAAATTTGCATTAAAAATTTTGGGCACATACGTCCTGTTTTCGAAAAAAAAAATTTAACAATAAATATACTGTAACTCATTTAGGGCTATAAGTTGTTGATGACAAATTCGACACGTTTGTACGCGCTTGTTTTGATAATTTTTTTATTGAAACGTGTTAAGGGAAGAATAAACTAAAAATTGGCATAAAAAAATTAGGGCACATACGTCCTGTTTTCAAAAAAAAATTTATCAAAAATTTACTGTAACTCATGCTGGGCTATAAGTTGTCGATGGCAAATTCGACACACTTGTACGCCTTGTTTTAATAATTTTTTATTGAAACGTGTTAAGGGAAAATTAAATTAAAAATTTGCATTAAAAATTTTGGGCACATACGTCCTGTTTTCGAAAAAAAATCTATTTAACAATAAATATACTGTAACTCATTTAGGGCTATAGGCATTGCTTATTTATGATTACCAAGAAGCGTAAGTCATCTCATTGGTAGGTAATTTATTAAAAGCATTGCTGCCCTACATGCATCATCAAAGATTTCTATGTTCGTGATGGATTAGCTTTAATTGCCGGTTGATAATTACGGGAGAAAATTTCATCGTAATCTTTAGGCAATAACAAAAGTTTCCTCGAGTCGATAAGTGAAAATTAAATTACTTTGTATTGGAAAATGTATTTAAAACGTGACGAAATTACTGTAATGCAGCTTAGGGTGAAATTTAATAAATGTGACAGGAATGCAAAGGAAATATATTTCTTCAGATCATGTTCCAATTGGAAAAGGCTTGATGTTTCAGATAAATTAGTTCCTCGGGGAAACGCTTTACGATAACGGATTGCCTTATTTTTAGAAATATTTAATTGAATCTCAAATTTATGCAGATGAGTTTTCTCTGCGAAACTGATCGGGACGATTCATGTTCAGTTTATTTTAAATACTAATGTTTAGCAAATTTAATTTTCTCTAATATTAATGTGTTAAACTTTAGCAGGAGTTTATTGGTTCTGTTGCCGAATGCACGTACGTGAAACGAAGAACGGGAAAAGGAAAATTACGAAAACTTTTATAAATGAAAACCATGCAAGATGACATCAGCAAAAGTATTGGATATATGTACATTAACACATATAATATTGTAAAAAATTCTAGTAATGATATCGAATATGTCGGATTATTTGAATATTTTGCTCTCAACTTAATTTATTATTAAAAATTAGCTGGCGAAAACTTTAAATTTAATTTAACATTATTAAATTACTCTCATCTCGAGTTGTGTATTTGATACTAAAAGCTTAAAGTCGAAAGTTATTAATACTTTTAAACGTTAGAAAATTTGAGAATGATTTAGCGCCTTATCTTTAAGGTATCTACCAAAAACATTGTCAGAAGCTTCAGCAATCTTTTCAAACCTTCCAACTTCTGTAACAAATTAAATTAATCTTCTTCGTTTGATAATCGGCAACGCGGCATTTAGGGTAGCATTTGTTATTGTTTAAGGAGGATTTATTTGAGTGTCAATCAAACTCAGATTCGGTATTACTTATCTAAATTAAACGGCCGTGTATTAGCCTCGAATGAAAACACATTGTTATTTATTCAGTGTTTCCATTAATATTAGAAACGCCGTCTTCATACCTAGAAATACTAATTACTTTTGTTGTTTTTTTTTAAACCGGGATTTAGTTTTATTTTAGTTGTAATTAAGTTTAAACCTCATCCTTATTTTTAGAGAGACAAAATTCTATGACAATTATCTAAAACCTTAAACGTACAATCTTGACCTACCCTAGTAAAATTTATTATTGTTTTATTTAAACAAAATTAAGATTGGTGGCCGTTGTTGGGGCACATACATCTTCATTAGTCGTTTGTATAATTGTAATATTTACCTGTGTCGTACATACCTCTACGTCCTACAAGAAATCCCCCAAATAATGGTAGTGCAGTCCTTAAAAACGCTTGTGGATGAAAAACACTGCTTATTTGGAACAATTTTAAATGAGATATTTGGAGAATTTCCATCCAACAAAGGAAATTTTTATTCCAGAATTGTGTACTACATTTTTCCCTAAGTATTGCATATTAAGTTAATCAACAAAAAATTAGCTATCGTTTGAGACCAACACTAAATAAAAACATAAACAAAATGTAGTTACGACTTTTTTGCTTAGCACGGCAGCATAAGACAGTTCAGAAGAAAAAAATTACAACTTTTTAGATTAGAATATATTCAAGTAATACTATAATTAAGTATTAACAATTATTTATGCATTAAGAGCAGAATGAAGCAGTTTGCTGCTCGAACCATCATACTAATGCACGAGGCGATAGTCGTAGGCAGTAAGATGACAAGAGCATCAAACTGCAAATTACCTGTATGCTTGGAATACATACAACCTAAAAATGTATAGAAAACAGGTTACAGTTAATCTAAATTTAACAAAAAGGTATTTGTTTGTACAGGTCCCACAACTAAAGATGATTCTGGGTCGCGCAGATACGCTCATTGCGCTCTGGAACAATCATCGTCAAATGTAATAGCTTAAAATTGCTTACCAGTGGCGGCGTAATTAATCGTTGGTACATGTACAAAATCACACTTAAAGTATTATGTTATTTTATTAATTCAATAATTTATACATTTCGAACATGTAGAAAATATACTTATATATAGGGTCACTTGTAGATTGAATAGTTCCTTGGAGATCTGATAGAAACAGGGTGTGAGTAAATCTTAATCCCAATAAAGTATTATACAAAACCAATGGATTTTGAGATTCGATTTTCTAATTTTCCTTAAAAAAGTTGATGTTAATATTAGCATCCGTAGTTTTCTGTAAGATCGTTGCCAACTTTGTGAAACTTTTGATGGAATATTTCTGTTCAACACTATGGTCTTTCGGTATGGAATAAAAAATATCCCTTAGATTTCCATCACGTGATAATTTCAAAGAAAACTTGTAAAAAATAATTTTTCAAAATCAGATGTGATAATTCTTTGAAGTTTTTAAAATTATCACATGATGGAAATGCTATGAATATTTTTATTCCATACGGAAGACCATAGTGTTGGGCAATATTCCATCAAAAGTTCCACAAAGTTGGCGTAATAAATTTTTGAAAATTACATTTTAACATAGTAACATCAACTTTTTTAAGAAAAATTGAAAATCGAAATATCTCAAATTCCATTGAGTTTTGTATAATACATATTAGGGTTAAATTTACTACTTACCTCTTTGTTCTATCAGATCTCCAAAGGAATGTATCCAATTACCAGTGACCCTGTATAATATTATGTAATAAAAAAATTAATCAGTATCACTAAATTCATCGTCCTGAACTGTTTTCTTCTCCCAAATTTATTACTATTCTTTTCGTTTGAATATCAAGAAAATGTTGAGTTTTATTTTTAATAATATTCTTGCAACAATTTCGCCAAAGGTCCTCCGTATCATTCGAAATTTCTTCTTCCAATAAAGCTTTTACTTCGTTAAAATTGAATGTCACGTTTCTTTTTGTGCCCAGATCAATTCTATTGGATTTAAATCAGGATGATAAGGTGGAAGTCTGAGTATAGTATGATTATTTTTGTGTAATAGGTCATCAAATTTGTACGTAGTATACTGTTTTTTGTGTTGTTTAATAATATCGTATAACTACGGTTTGAACATTTGCGGAGTAAATGATAATTTTTTTTCAAGTAACCACTTTACCATTTCTTCTTTATTTAGAAGCACTGGATGGAACTCGATTAACTTGGACGTTGTGATAAGGCGCGTTATCTATCACTAGTACCGAATTTGGCGGCAAATTTGGTAAAAGCTTCTCTTGCAACCATTTTTCATAGTTTGTCGAGTTTATATCGTCATGATAATTCCACTTTTTATCCCAGATTTAAAACCAAATTGCGATACCATCTAGAAAACCCCATTTCACCACCCGCATGCACAACAATCATTTGTGGTCCTTAGATATGTTACACTTTAGCCCATTTTCACTACCATCACTCCATGATTTTGATTGAGTGTGTCCACTATGAACATACGTTGCATCCATATACACAATGGGGCGTTTTAATTCACGATAATATTTTATTCGTTGCACGTAGGAAATCCTCAGTGCTCGAATGTCGTTCCTTTCTATCGGAAGTTTTTTGTTGTTTTCAGTTTTACGCCACTTAAAATCAAGTTTCGTAAAAATACACCTTAACGATGATGCACTACCCTTCCAATCCAAATCCGCCATAAGTTTATTACGCAAAGTATTTAAATTCACTCTAGCACTCTCTGTTTTATGGAAGTTATATATAATGTTGCGAAATATAGTTTTTTTGTATGGTTGTAGATGTGTTACTAGAGATTCACGTAGACGTTTTTTTCCGGGACTCAAAAATTGAGGTTTCCCTTCTACGTCGGCTTCCTTTCTTGATAATTCTGGACACCGTAGCAATAGACACCATAGTTGCTGCACATGTTTTTTCTTTAAGTTCTTTGAATGTGTTTGAAGGATTATGAAGGTTTTAAAATAACTGTACACATTGTACACAACCTCGCGCGTATCACTTGTCCGTGCTGACCTAAGGTAGGTGTAGAGCTCATAATCACGATATCGTATCACACAATTACTCTTGTTCAAATTTAAAACAAGAATGAACGCAGTTTTCCGTTGACATTTAAAATTAGTGTAATTAAGATTCCGTAAGTAATAAAAACAAATTAAGTAGAGAGGTTCACTTTCACGTAATCGCGGATTGATGTTTGTATAATAAAGGATAATTACCTAATCTGTTTGAAACATCCTAACATTAGTTGATTAAAGAAAGTTAAGTGTAAAATTTCAATAGGTATTAAGAAAATGTGTTAATAATGATGTTTGTACACGTACAATGACGTAATATACATTTGAAACAGTTTACCTGCGACGCTACTGAAATCCTCGAATTGGCGCGAGTAGAATGTTTCAAAACGGACGAATGCGCATCTGACCTCCAAATCATCTTTAGTTGTGTGATCTGTATGTACATTCATGAAATTTAAAACTTGGACACCATAATTTCTGTAAACAAAAGTTTGCACATTGTGAAGCGGGCTTAAGGGTATCATTTACAATTCTAACAGCAGGTAGTCTCAGCAGGGGTTATCTTATAGAAGGACTGTAGAATGAATCATTACACTAAGCACGTTTTAGAAAATAGGTAATTTACGTTGCTTACTTAATTTTTTCTTTAAAGAATATATTTGAAGGTATCGCTAATTAAACACCATAGCTCGATTAATTATCGAATCAAAATTTTGTTTAGGAAATGTTTACAAAATAAAATTAGAAATAATTTTGATTTAAAAACGTCTACAAGCAATAACTTTTAAATTAAATCAAAAACTAAACATGGTTATTTGGGTTGACTGATTATTACTTATTTTTAAATAAATCTAACCTACTAATTATTGTAAGTTATTAAAAAAATCATTAAACTCTATTCATAATATTTAGTCCTTACAAAATGTATATTTTATGACGTTTCATTTTTTTCTGTAGTTAATATAAAAAGTGAAAATAAAAACTAAGGCAATTCTTATTGTCAACGTATATATTTAGTTTTTGACAAGAATTTATTACATAATTATAATTAAGATACCAAGTTATAGTTTAAAATTAAATGAAAACTTTTTTTTTTAAATAAAGGTATTACTATATAAATAAATATAAGAAATCAATAATGGGTGTGACCTCCATTATTATTGATACATTCTTGGAGGCGTCTGCTCATTGACGCTATCAAGGTATCAATATAATTAATATTAATCGTTTCCCATGCGGTATCAATGGCTGCAATTAGTGCATTACGGTTTACTGGTATAAAATTTGGCCCTTGTTGTCTTCGGATAACAGCAAGTATTCGAGCCCAAACATTTTCGATAATGTTAAAATCTGGGCTTTTGCTGGCCAGGGTAACAGCTCCAAGTTATTTTCTCGTATCCAATTGCGCACAACCCGCGAAGTATGAATAGGGGCGTTGTCCTTTAACAACAAAAATACATTATGAAAATGTTAATTCAACAGATCCCGAACTATTTTTTGGAGAAAGTATAGTGAAATAAGAATACTTACTTGTTGGAAAATATAATCTTCGTCTGGATAAAACACTTCGACTGAAGGTTTCATAATAGTTTCCAAAATATCTAAATACGCAGCAGAATCAAGACGTCCATCGATAGCTCAACAAACTCTTGGACCACGCGCGCTAACCCAACCCCACACATTTACAGAAAAATAACCACTTCGTTTTTAGGACATATGTGATTATTTTCGTAACGAGTTCCTTCCATTCTAAAACTTTTAGTGGTCCATCGTTGCGGCTATTGAACGTTTTTTCGTCGCTAAAATCACTCGATTCCAAAATTCCAAAGGTTCGTTCACATATCGCCTTGCAAATTCCAGACGACGTCTCATATTTTCGTCACTAAGAACTTCTTTCGCAGCAGCATTATGCTTCTTTATTCCCATCTCCTTTAATCTTTTTGTGCAGTTATACGGCATCCGGGAAAATGTGTATCTGTTATAGCCCTGGGTATGTAGCAAATGGTTGTTCTGTTACGTAATGAAACAACTCGAGATCTTGAGCACGTGTAGATACTTTAGGTCTACCACTTCCGATGGCTCTTTCCATAGTGTGTTCAAGATTCCATTTTACTCGGTAATGCCCTACGGTTCTTTTTGGTATATCTAACATAAGTGAAATTACAAACAGTAGGTAATTGTTTATTTATTACATACTTCTAATGACCAATGTAACAACCCTTAGAGCAATATGACTCAAAGGAAGTAAATTAAACAAGCAAGGATATTCTATTGTTATTGAAACTTATTCAAAAAGTAAAAGCCATTTCCTTATAATGCTAATGGACAGGATTTTCTTTTAAGTATTAAGATTACAATAGAGGACTTATAAACTTTCGAAAATATCTAATTATAAATATTTACACTGCAATTGCGCTTTTTCCTTAATAATTTCTTAGCAATAACATACACGTTCTTGGTTTTAAGTTGTCATAAATTTGATATGATATAAATTTGTGTTTCTAATATTACATCACAAACTAATCTTTATTCGCCAAAAAATTGTTGCTTAAGTTGTAAAGCTTCGTACACACCTGAACAACAAACCGAGCAACAAACATAACAACGAACCGAAAGTCAAACAGAACGACAAACGATCTTTTATGATTTCCACAATCCGAACAACAAACGGAACGTTTGTGCTGTTCCCATAATTATTTTCAGTAGTTTTCAGTTCATATATATTTATTATTGAGAAGAGAAAATTGCGGAAAACAAGAAGATAGTGCAACCAAATTTTTACGCACAAAGAAGAGTAAAAAATTATAATTTACTTCGCTTTTTTTTTTTTTGAAATTTCCCGCCCAAATGATGCTAATAGGGACATCATTTTTTCTTGCATTCTTAAACACTGATTAATTTAAAACATTTTTCTTCTGTCAACTCCATAATATTACCTAAAACACAACAAACCCACAAAAGGGAGGACAAAAAATAAATAATTTAATTCTCCCGCATAAGTTTGTTCGCCGTTTTGTTTAGATTCGTCCAAACCTGCAAACGCATTCGCGCGCATTTTCTTTGATGGAGAAAAAACCGACAAGTTGCGGGAACGCCGCAAACCGTTCGTGGAACAATCAGGACTTGCGAATCTGTTCTAAAATTCGTACGTAGCACCGTCCAAATTAATGTTCCGATTGCCGTTCGGTTCGTTGTTCTGTTTGTTCCTCGGTTTGTTGTTCAGGTGTGTACGAAGCTTTACAATAAGCATATTAATATGAACTATATCTTATGAAAGGAGAGTTATGTAACTATAATTAACGACTTAACGTTACGTTAGTAGATTCCATTTACTATTTACACATATTTTCTTGGAACATTCGATAATTAACTATCGGGATATGATGACCCTATACTTCGCAGGTTGTGCGCAACTGGATACAAGCAAATAACTTGGAGCTGTTACCCTGGCCAGCAAAAGCCCAGATTTTAACATTATCGAAAATGTTTGGGCTCGAATACTTGCTGTTATCCGAAGACAACAAGGGCCAAATTTTATACCAGTAAACCGTAATGCACTAATTGCAGCCATTGATACCGCATGGGAAACGATTAATATTAATTATATTGATACCTTGATAGCGTCAATGAGCAGACGCCTCCAAGAATGTATCAATAATAATGGAGGTCACACCCATTATTGATTTCTTATATTTATTTATATAGTAATACCTTTATTTAAAAAAAAGTTTTCATTTAATTTTAAACTATAACTTGGTATCTTAATTATAATTATGTAATAAATTCTTGTCAAAAACTAAATATATACGTTGACAATAAGAATTGCCTTAGTTTTTATTTTCACTTTTTATATTAACTACAGAAAAAAATGAAACGTCATAAAATATACATTTTGTAAGGACTAAATATTATGAATAGAGAGTTTAATGATTTTTTTTAATAACTTACAATAATTAGTAGGTTAGATTTATTTAAAAATAAGTAATAATCAGTCAACCCAAATAACCATGTTTAGTTTTTGATTTAATTTAAAAGTTATTGCTTGTAGACGTTTTTTAAATCAAAATTATTTCTAATTTTATTTTGTAAACATTTCCTAAACAAAATTTTGATTCGATAATTAATCGAGCTATGGTGTTTAATTAGCGATACCTTCAAATATATTCTTTAAAGAAAAAATTAAGTAAGCAACGTAAATTACCTATTTTCTAAAACGTGCTTAGTGTAATGATTCATTCTACAGTCCTTCTATAAGATAACCCCTGCTGAGACTACCTGCTGTTAGAATTGTAAATGATACCCTTAAGCCCGCTTCACAATGTGCAAACTTTTGTTTACAGAAATTGTGGTGTCCAAGTTTTAAATTTCATGAGTGTACATCTTTTTAGAAAGGAGATTCAACCGGAAAAGAACGTATAATTTTGCGAGAAATCAAGATGTAACTTTTGCAAATGCAAACAAATTATTGGAACCGACAACTCCAAACAGGTAAAATCCCCAGAAAACTTCTCAATATAGGAATGCATATTTAGACGCATTAGTGTAAACGCGGCGGCTTATACTGCAAGGAACAAACTGCTATTTATGAAATAATCCCGTCACAATACCTACAATGTAACATCTGAAGTCATTTAAACCACAGCGCCACCACTACCACCAATGCCCCAAACAGAACATTTACATTTTAATTTATTCTCCTTCTTGAAGTGTCTATCCTCTGTAGATATTGGCTATCACGTAAGTCTAAATCATTTTATTGACTGCTGTTCTAAATAAAGCCGTTGATGTTTCGCAGCCATGACAGCCGTCTCCATTCTGCTGACTTACGACTCTCTATTTTCCCCTCTAGGAGGAGTTCGAGAAGGTGGTATTTCCCATTTCGCATGATATGTCTCAAGTATTGCAATTTTCGTAGATTCTCTAGTTTTTTGTCTATGCGTTGCAGTATCGTCTCGTTTGTCACATGGTGTGTCCATGAGATTCTGATCATGCGGCGATAGCACCACTTCTTAAATTCATCTATGCGCTTACATGACGCATTGGTAAGGGTCCATGCTTCTGCCTCATACAGTATGGTTGAGAGTACGTAGCACTTCAAAATTCTTATCTTAGTTTGGATGTCGAGGGATAGGTTGCATAACACGTTCCGCTTCTTGTTAAATGTACTTTTTGCTTTTTCGATGCAGTATCTTATTTTTCGAGAGTAATCCCAGTCCCTATTTAAGGTGCAGCCAAGATATGCAACTGGCTAGGCTATTGTAAGGGATACATAGTTTACGGTAAACTGTGGGTTGTTGGTGACGTTTTTACTGATAACCGATACGTGTGTTTTCTTACAGTTTATCTTCATGACATATCTACTGCATGCAGTCTCTATATGGTCTATCAGTCTCTGGAGTTCTTCAGTAGTCTCTGCTATAAGGACGGTGTCATCCACATATCTTAGGTTATTTATTACTTCTCCGTTTATTATAACTACATCTTCTGTGTTGTCCAGTGCTTCTTAAAATAGGTTTTCTGAGTACACATTAAACAGAAGGGGCGATAGTATATATCCTTGACGCACTCCGCTTCTTATGTTAAACTCTTCTGATGTTTCGTTTTCGATTCGATAGATAGCTTGTCAGTGGTGCGGGTTTGTTTCCAGCGGACGGGGCTATCGAATTACTGAAACAGGTTAGTAAAATTATGTAACAGTCGTGGTTTTGTTGCTTTTTAAGACCACGCTTAATATTGTAGGTTAAAATAACTCTTGAGCGGTTTATCTCCCTAAGGGTATATATACGGGGTTTGTAGATGCGACTTTATAAGTGACGAAAGTCCGTCGTAATGTACACCGGATAAACTATAGTCACCCGAGTACAATGAAGCCTTGTGTGTGTGCAGTCTACGCAGTAGGAATTGTACTCTTGGATTCGGTGCAGATCAGGCTGCGGCTGTAGTTAAAGTAAGCGGACTAAGCCAGGCACACCTTTTTCCAGTGCTACCAAGTGAATCAGCTGTACTGTAGGGGTTTGGTGGTAAATATGTGATAGCTGTAAGAGAACTGATTAATAACGAAGGTTTTGTAGGTGGTTAATACGGTTTTGCTACTATCCGAATGTTAATCAGCAGTGGAGGTAAGCTTTGAAAACACGGTTAGTGAAAACAACTAAGACGTTATCACCAACGGAAAAGTAGGCAATAACTACACGGGGGTAACAACTAAGTGGGGGTGGGCGCACGACGATTCTGAATCATGTTGTAGGATAATTCTTATCTCGGCGACAAATTTATAATAATCAATTGTCGGTTTCTTACAGTTAAATCAAAGTTAATTCCTTTAATCAACTATGTAATTAAATCATCCGATTCCAGGAATTTAATTGCTGAATTGGTTCGCAAAATTAATCCAACTGGCTGTCAAGTACTATGCGCATCTATGTTGTCATCTATTTTTTTCTCAAGCAAAATGGAAATCTGTCATCTCTCTCAGACAATTGAAATAAATCTATTGAATACGGGAGATTAATTTGATCCGAGCGGATAGAATTGACCCTGATATACAGTGGGCACGTCCTGAAAGATCAAAGTTAATCCGCGATTTAATTGGATCAATGTCAATCA
This sequence comes from Abscondita cerata, assembly GCA_030710515.1. Lineage (NCBI taxonomy): Eukaryota > Metazoa > Arthropoda > Insecta > Coleoptera > Lampyridae > Abscondita > Abscondita cerata. The sequence goes on along the minus strand of JALBCR010000160.1, from coordinate 440,123 downwards.
TGGCCAATTATAACAATCTAGTTCAAGTGTTTGGCAATTTTGAGATACTAAGCCCCAATTATACTGAGGGTAGATTTCAAAGATTCACCCAAGCGAGAAAACCAGATCACAAAATTGGGTCGTGATCTGCGCATTAAAACCGCGAATTATCCGCGGGATTCTTCTTCTTATGGTGCCTGTCCGTATCAAACGTTGGATATCATATTGGCGATCTTCATTTTGTTTGTAGCAATCCGGAACAGTTTTGCCGATGATTTTTCATACCATTTCCTCAGGTTTGCGAGCCAAGATATTCCTCGTTTTTCTGGGCCTCTTTTACTGTTGATCTTGCCTTGGAGGATTTGTTGAAGCAGGCAGTATCTCTCCTTATTCCTCATTATGTGTCCTAAGTATTCGAGTTTCCGGCATTTCACAAGTTTCACAATATTTGGTTTTTTTCTCATTCTCGACAGGACTTCCATGTTACTTACTTTATCTGTTCATGGTATTTTAAATACCCTCCTGTACAGCCAGATTTCAAAGACTTCTAGTCTTGCCGTTGTTTCTTTGTTGACTGTCCAAGTTTCTACGCCATGCAGGAGTACCGAGAATGCATAACATCTCAAGAGTCTAAGCTTGGTGTGAAGGTTAATGGGGTGGTTTGTGAATAGTGGTCTCATTCTATTAAATATAAATCGTGCATGCTCTATTCGACATTTGATTTCTTGTGAGTTGTCCCAGTCTTGGTTGATGATGGTGCCAAGGTATTTATATTGGGATACTCGTTCGATTTGGCTATGATTAATACACAGGTGTGATCCACTGATGTTCTCCTTAATGACTATTAACAGTTTTGTTTTGCTAGTGTTCATCTCCAGTCCATATTCTGCACTTATGTCGATTACTTTGTTTATGAATAATTGTAGTCCTTTAATTGTGTCGAAAAATATGATGGTGTCATCTGCATATCTGATGCTGTTGATCCGCATACCATTGATAGGGATTTCTTCTTCTATGTTATCAAGAGCTTCTTTGAAGATTTGTTCTGAGTATAAATTAAATAGGATTGGTGAGGGTATGCATTCTTGCCTTACCCCTCGTTGTATTTTGACTTCTTGTGTATGTTCACTCTCTACTCTTAGAACTGCTCCTTGTTTCCAATACAAGTTTATGATTGAGGTATTTCTTAACTATTCCTATTTTATTGAGTATTTCCACCATTTTATTATGTTTTACACGGTCAAATGTCTTTTTGTAATTGATTAGACATGCGAAAATGTTGCAATTCATGTCTCTGCTTCTTTGGAAAAAAATCGCGAAATTAAAACCGCAAAATCCGCCAAATTAATTATATTGCAATTTAATTAAATCCGCGAAATTTGATCGCAACCTAATTAATTTAATCCCCGAATTAAAACCGCATATTAATTTAATTGACCTAATTAATAATTGTAAGCTTTAGGGTTGGAATGCCTTACTTGTCATTCTTTAGTGTGTATATTGGGGTATATACCTCAATCTCTTCCACACGTTTTGTACGGGCGTAACAAACTTATTTCATAACTCGGCTACAGATAGTGTTATCCACTGCTCCGCATCCTCCGTAACGATCGCTTAGCTATGTTGAATAGCTTTCTGGTTTCCACCCTGAGCTTACTCATTGTAGGACTCTATCATGAAGTATTCCTGCTCACTGATGTTACGCTAACAGCCCAACTTGCTTTATGGGCTTCGATGGTTGCGTCGTTTACTTCTCTTACTACCTTTCTAAACACAGGTCGCTGCTAGGGGGTTTGTTCAATTGCACTATACTTAGATTCTGCTCTAGTAGCATACCAAAAGACGGCCAATTGATCTTTATGGGTTTTCCGGTTGGAGTGGCGTTCACCTCACATCCTTCTAGGTTAAACCGGATGGTCTGACATACAGTAGTTGCTAGATACCCTCTAGTTATTGACATACTCTCTAACAACAACAATACTCAAGGAGTACCGAATCTAAAGTTCTACTCACAACTGAGTAAATCTGACAGCTGTCAGTTGTAATTAAAAATTTTAATTTTGTATTAAAAATATAAAATATTTATTCAAAATTATGAACATTTTTGCTTTAAACACTTCTTAATTAACACTAAAAGCTACTTCTTTGTTCTGTTCCATAATCGCGATTTTGATGATTAACACTTGTAGAACTGCTACTCTTATCTCCACGAATTTCTTTATTAGCAGTGAAAGCTACTGCTTTGTTCCGTTCAACAATCATGGTTTACGTTTGTAGAACTGCTACATCCACTTTTCATAATTTTTTTAGCAATACTAACTTTATTCTGTAGAAAATCCTCTACATATCCTTCAACGACAGCACCCCACCGAATGGGTCTTGGTGTAAGGAACATGGATCAGGAAAAGATTGCCTTTGTCTGCTATATCGGTGATACACATTTTTAATAATTCATCAGACCAGCAATTGCGACAACAACCACAAGCTACACCAAAATTTGCAAAAATTTAATACTTTATTCACATACGTCAAAATGTGTACGCACTTTTACTAACAAAAACGTGTCATCAGACGAGTTAAGAAGAAACTTGTTGGTCTCATCTCTTGAAAAAATTAATGATTTTTTTGCTTCGTATCCAACATGTTTCTGTTTCAAAAATGCAGTGAATTTGCAGTACTTCCCTATGTCGACATTTTCATTTAATTCAGTGCAGCTTTTAGCATTGAGTACTTCGCCCAAAGAAAAGACGACTTGTGACAATAAAACAATTTATAACTTACCCATACGGTACATGAGTTACCTTTTGAACAAAATATGCCAATAAAACCTCTTTCGAGTTAACATTCAAAGAGTTCTTCGCTTTACACTTGACAAGTAGATCATATTCTTCCTGGTAGATATGTTTTGACTTTACCGGAAGCACACTGGAAACTGCGACTTACACGTCCAATTAGATAATTTTTGGAAGAAATTCCATTTTTATTAATTTTAAAAAAACAATGAGACTGTTTATTTCATAACTATAGCAACCACAGGTTACTACGAAAACTGATACATAGAACCATGCTAATGTTCCAGACGGATGTCTACTGAATTTCTTAAATTTTTTTTACAATGCACCTGTAAGATAAAACGTCGTATATCACATGTGAACGAAATGCCATAATAAAGCTCGTGAGAAGTGTGAAAATTCTTATTCGCATATACAGAGTGAGTTTTTAAGACAGGATAGCTTGATTACTCCTAGGTTAATAAAGTATCAATTTTTGGTATAGTATATGTATTATAAAAAAGATGTAAATTAAAATAATAATATACAGGATGTGCATTTTAAATTTTAAAGTTATGGAAGTTTGAAATGTAACAAGGTTAAAAAATCACAGCTTACTTTCAAGTATTGTCTAATAATGTACCAAATCCCTATTCATATAATAAAAGGCAAGTTTTATATGACTTCTTAAAGAAGTTTCCTGCAAAGCTTATTTTATAAAGAAAAAATAAAATAACTTTTAACGGCTTAACGGTATGTTAAAAATAAAACATATTTGAAAAGCATAGATCGTTATTTATCTAAATATGTAAAATATACACATATTTCCAAAAATTCAGTCTAGAACCACCCTGTATAACCGATATACCCTGAATATAACAAAAATACTTTTAAAACCTGCGCTCCAATGCACCATTTACAACGCCGTTTGAATAATTTTGATATCTTTAAAAACATAGGAGTAATCAAGCTATCCCGTCTTAAAAACTCACCCTGTATATTGATGCATTTCTATTACTTATAATCTAATATAATACAACTCAATTATTTAAGTACATTTAGGTTAGAGTTTATAAAAAAAGAAATATATTTTTTGCCAGCATAATTTATTATATTTTGGCAAATATTTTATTAGCTTTATGTATGGAATATAAAGGAAGCTTATGTTTTTTCAAAATATTTTCTACTGGAATCTTATTAGAAGTTTGGTCTTCCTCTTGATGGATAAGTATGGTAATTACGTGATTATGGATGCAGTATATTAAGTTCGGCACTAACCTAATATTCAATATGGGTGCTTAATTAAGTTCTGTAATGGCAACATCCCTTTAAGGAACCATGTCGAATTTAATTAGATTCTAACATCTTCGAATTCGATTTCGTAGTACGGTAAAATATTTTACGGAGAACACTACGCTTATGTATCCCTCATTTTAGTTAGAATAATAATTCATAAAGCACGTAGGCAGGCGTCACAGGATAAACGGACAGGATACGTCCTGCGCTCTGCCAACCACCCCCGCCTGATGTTCTAGTATATAACCGACGTCGAGCGTCCCCGAATCCCATAAGCGCATTTCGCTTTATAACAGAAAACGTATTTGATTTTTTTTTGGATAAAAGTACGTGTTGCTTATTGAAGCAACAGATTTATATTTGATATATTTTTTTAACAAAAAAAAATAATAGATATAGTTGCGCTTTGATAACAGTTAATAAGAAGATACGAAAATGTTGTGTTTTTTTCCTCCAAAGATTTTATTTTGTTGTGGAATTTTGTGGTTGCTGTTTTTCGATGCGGTAAGTGAATTATTTAAATTAATTGAATTGTGCAACGTCAATCAAATTACTCGCTGTTGTGCAGCAGCAACAGATGTTGCTTATTTTAATTTCTAAACACGCCTTAATGCTCTAACAATTTTATGCAACACATTTAGTTTATAGTTCAAGAATTTAATTATGAAATTTGAAATTAAACTCGTTGTAACATTTCTACGTTAAATTTAGGCATGTAGAGAATGCACGAATTTTATGTACTTTTGATATTCCAAAAATTCAACGACTAAATATATTTTATTTACTTAAAATTTCATTTTTATTAACCAGAAATTATTCCTCAATTCTTCTAAAATTTCTAAATATGTAAATTGATTAAATTACCTCGTTTTAATGCCACTGTAATCACGTAAATCCGTATAACTTTGTAGTAAGATTTTGATTTGTCTGAGACGAGCTTCAAATTGAATGAGAAGCTTTAGTTGAATTATATAAAACGAGACGCTAAGTTTCTACTTGTTTCTTTGTATTACAGAAGCTTAATTAGCCAACCTCTGATATCATAAATTTCATGAAAAGGAATGAAAACGATGATTAAGAGCGTATATATATTTTCACCACAAAGACAAGTCGCGTAATCTTTTGAAAGTTACAAATTTCTATTAGAAATGTACTAATTAAATGTATTATATTACGTAATAACTGAAACAGGAGCAATAACAAAACTTTAACTCACAAAATTGTAATTGCATTATAAATAATTTTCAGGAAATTAACAGAATTATAAAAAAAAATTTTTAGTTTTTTCTGTATTATAGGTAATAAAATATTTTTTTATATTGGAACATTTTTAAATTATATCCGATTAACTCAATTTAACCAGAACTTATTTTAAAATTTTTTTCATCACGTAGTATTCCGTGATATTTTCTTTGCTAATTAATAAAATTTTTTCAGCGGTTTTGTTTAATTTTTGAAAACTTCCAGTAGACGCCATCAACTAAATTTTTAAAAATTTTTTCAAATTCTTTTTTTAATAGCTTAAACATTTTTTCAAAACCATTTGTTTTTTTGTAACTTACTATTAAAAGTAATAAGTAACTAACCTATTTGTGGTTTTCAAAAGTTTTATTAGATTTATGAGTTTTCCTAAAATATGAGTGATACAAATCAAAGAAATGCACATTCAGAGTGTTCAGGTGATTAGTATTTTAAGTGCCCACATTTACTACAATTTATTTCATAAATTTTTCCAATCACAAAATATACCATTGAGTGTCGACAACACACACATGTTCTATTTTTAGATTTTCTTCACAAATTTTCCACTTACATGAATGCGGCTTGTCGTTATAATGTTGAACATAAAATATAATTGTAGATAATTATTGTTGTGAGAATTTCTTGAAGTGGGGTGACGAAATTAAAAACCACTACCTTGGTTTTGCCCAACTTTTTAAGATTTCTTGAAATTAGAGGTGACAGTCACGTATAACATACTAAATTAAAACCAACAATCTATAAAATACATTAATCGTTTTAATTAATGGCAGTGACGACAAAAATTTATAAATTAAATATTATATAGGTTTATATTAATTGTCAGTTGGTGTACAAGTGTGTCTTATTAATTATACTTATTTATTTAGTTTATAAGTCGTAACTGCCATTAAGCAAAAAGATTAATGTATTTTATAGATTGTTGATTTTAATTTAGAATGTTAGATGTGACTGTCACGCTCTAAGTTCAAGAAGCCTTGAAAAAGCTAGCATAAGTCGGGCGAAACGTTGGTATATTAAAACCAGGGTAGTGGTTTTAATTTCGTTCCTCCACTTCAAGGAAACCTCACAAGTATAATTATCTATAACTTTAATTTTGGACAAATAATAAATTTAATTCTATAAAATATAATATAGATTTTACAGTAGTTATTAGCACCTATTACGTATTATCATCTAGTTCTACAATAATTATTGATATTGTAAAATTAGTGAACTTTTTTGTCAAGATGTAGTTTGAGGGTCCAGGCAAAAAAAAAAGCAAAAGAACACAGTGTCGTGCAAATATTATAAGCCACAACCTTAACATCAATTGTCACAAATTTTAACAAACACCTTCATATTTCTTGCATCTTAGATAGTTCCTAACCGACGTTGAAATGTTGCCCTGAAAAATATGTTTACCAGAAATGAAGCAAAAGTTTCTGTCAAGATAGTATTGTAACTCTTAATTTTGGAGGAGTAACAAAAGTTTTTGCAGACTAGTCTGAGACGTTAGAGGGTGATTTCTTAAAAGAAAATATATCTTCCACTTACTTTTGATAGTGGGGTGTCTCTATCGATTGTTTTAAGGACGCCACCCTTTTCAAAATAAAATAAAATTCTACGAGAAGGGAAAAAATAGTACACCGCAGGATAAATAAATAAAACCCGTTAACAGATACCGGACATTTTAAGTCCATTTACAAACATTAGAAATAATCTTAAACTACTATGTGCTATTGCGACGTGCGCCAAAAAATACCAAAGCGGCAACATAATTCTTTATTAAACTTTTGTATTTAAAATTATTTATTTTGCAATGCTTGTCAATAAACTATAATCTTGTTTAAGTGCTTCAGTCTCGGATTACAATTTTATTGTTTAATCATTTATAATTTCATTCTTACTAAGGGCAGATAAGTTCTTTTGTCACTATTTACAATATTTTGTAAACGAAAAGGTTTATAACTTCGGCGTCGGGGATTTGCGTTATTTTTGACCCACCGTCATCCGTAACTTAAATTTAATTTACATTTTTATCGAATGTATCGCTACAAACCCTTAGGCACGTTAAATTATCAACCTCTAGTTATCACCTGAACTACATCTTTTAAAAAATTACATCTCCCTCTTAATCTTAATTAATCCAACACAAAAAAATGCAATAGAGATAACATCGTTAATCTCCATTAGATTTCTAAACAAATATCTTAATAAGCAAAGCAAATAATGTACGCCTTGGAAATAGTATTTTGAAGAAAACACTGTAAATTCAATTATAAACGCTAGGTATTTATAGAATACAAAAAAATTTGTAAAAATACTAGTAAAATAAGTCTAACTCAAAACTATGGTAACAGTATACATAGGGTATTTTAAAGTTACACTGTAGGAATTATAAGTATGGGTTTTCTGGATAAAAAAAAAATTAATGTAAACAAATTAATATATTAGGGTCAAATTTATTTACTTAATATTAAATATATCAAGTATACAGTGTGTCCAAAATTCGATGCTCACCATTGGTATTTTGGAAACGGTAAGAGTTACAGGGTCGGTTAAATGGAACAATATGGAGGTATTTATCTTACCTCTTCAGACCTTCTCTTGTTTTTCCAAAGAAATGCGTTGCCTACTAGATATTGCAAAAAAGTGAAAATCGGCATTTTCTTTAAACTTGCGTAGAATCCACACTATTTATCCTATCAAAAATATGTAAATATAAAAGTTGTAGACATTTAGATATTGAATAATATGCGTCATTAAAATATTTTTTTGCTTGCATCAGTAGCGAAATATGACCCAAAGTTGCATTTTTTTAAATGGAAATGATAATTTATTTTTATACAGTTGAATTACTTGATTTTTTTCCTTTTCAACGATATAAGGTTCGAGCTATTTATCTTGTGTACTTTAGAAGATATAAAGAAAAATCATTTTTGAGGCAGATTTATAATGTTACCAAGTTGTAAGCAATAATAACAAAAACATAACGGGTGGATAACATCGTAAAACGAATGAGTTTTCCTATAAAAGATTCTCAATAGTGCGGCCATTGACTTCTAAACATTTTGTATAGCGTTTTTCAATATTTATTCGGCAATTCATTAATTGACGGACGCTAACTGAATTAAAGGCCTGCATGACGCTCTGCTGCAAATCATTAACGTTCTCATAATTGACAACGTATACTAAATTTTTTATGTGTCCCCACAGGAAAAATCTAGTATGGACAAATCTGGTGATCGCGCAGGCCAACGTATGGGACCGTTTGTTCCAATCCAACGGTTTCCAAATCTTGCTGATAAATATTCAGTGACGATCCTGGAATTATGGGCCGGGGCGCCGTCTTGCTGAAACAAAATACTTCTTTCTTCTTGAATAGGTAGCTCGTCCAATGCATCTTCGACTTCGGCTTGCAGCAGTTGAAGATATCTAGTCGAATTAAGCGTTTGATTATAAATAAATGGACCTATCAAACGATTTCCCAAAATACCGCACCACACGTTAAATCCGAATCGTTCTTGGAAACGCGATTCTCGAACTATTTTCGGATTTTCATTATTCCAATAATGATAATTATGCCGATTGTAAATGCCGTTGTTTGTGAATCTACTTTCATCGCTCCAAAGAATTTTTTTAGAAAAAGAATTATCGTTTGTAACTTCATCCAGGTACCATCTACAAAATGTAACTCTTCGAGCATAATCATTCTCTTTGATATGATGGCATATCATTGGCTTATAAGGATGAAATTTCTTCTTTTTTAAAACATAATGTACTGAACTTCTTGCCATACCACTGTCATTCGAAATTTTTCTTACTGAAACGGAAGGCTCAACATTAACAGCGGCTAGAACAGCTATTTCAGCATCCTCATTGTCTTTTGATAGGTTGTAGGACGAATGGCGGTGAAGAATCCACCTTGTCGAAGATTTTGCTCGAGTCGGGAAAACAAAGTTCTGTGAGGTTGCCTTCTTTCGGGGTATAAGTTGTGATATTCATTTGCTGCCGCAGTTGAATTACGATGGCATCTTATGTAGACAACAAACATGTCCGTTTTTCATGGTTTGAAAACTGCATCATCAATTTTGAATATGAATAGCTTACTACAACAACTACAAGTTCTGACACGATACTACTGTAACAATATTATTGACAGATTTGATGTGCAATTTGTTTGTTTCTTAAAAATTTGCAATCATGGATAGTGTGATGTGCTTTAAAATACATCTACAGATCTCAAAAACGATTTTTCTTTATATCTTCTAAAGTACACAAGATAAATAGCTCGAACCTTATATCGTTGAAAAGGAAAAAATCAAGTAATTCAACTGTATAAAAATAAATTATCATTTCCATTTAAAAAATGCAACTTTGGGTCATATTTCGCTACTGATGCAAGCAAAAAATATTTTAATGACGCATATTATTCAATATCTAAATGTCTACAACTTTTATATTTACATATTTTTGATAGGATAAATAGTGTGGATTCTACGCAAGTTTAAAGAAAATGCCGATTTTCACTTTTTTGCAATATCTAGTAGGCAACGCATTTCTTTTGGAAAAACAAGAGAAGGTCTGAAGAGGTAAGATAAATACCTCCATATTGTTCCATTTAACCGACCCTGTAACTCTTACCGTTTCCAAAATACCAATGGTGAGCATCGAATTTTGGACACACTGTATATTAAAACAATTGCATGTGTCATAAAGTTATATAAATTAAAAATCTTGATATGCTCTTATAAACGTATTTATTATTATTACTTATACAGTAATGTTCAAATTAAGTAGAATTGTATGGTTATCTTTAGTTTTAACAAGGAAACTGTTTTAGTTAAATGGGTAATTGTGTACAGATTTTTTGGGTAATTAAGATTCTGATGAAATAAGTCGAAAATTTTTAGCGCTTTCGAAGAAATTCGAAAAAACTCGTAAATGTTATGGAAAACATTTTTGAAACGTGTACCTTGCTTGTTTCGTTAAACTACACTCATAATAATTTAAAAAAAAACAATTATAGTTCTAATACCTTTTTTAATTTTAATAAGCGCCATATTGAATATTATAGTTTATGTTTTAATAATGTGCAGCAATCTAAATCTTAAGTAATAAATTGCTCAGTATTCGATAATGATTGTGTTACACTAAATAATTGCATTACATTATCATGACTTTAAACTAAATTGATTAATTAGTAACTATCTAGTTTCTCTCTAAATGATCAATATATTATGTTTTGTATTAACTTAAGATGATGTGTATACAAACGTATGCATTATTAATAACTTAAAATTGACAACTAAAATTATTGTTTAGATTGAAGTCATGCCAACATAACGCATTTGTTTTCATGGCCTGGTTACTATGATACAATATTCCTGCAACATTTGCAAAATGTCAAATATGTCGAAGATGTTAAAAGTATCATCATCATAATCATAATATAGCAATTAAAACTTTACAAAAACAAAGAACAAAAAATTAAAATGGAATATTTGAATTTTTTTATGAAACTATCACTTTAATTTAATTAATTATATTTTATTTTAATAAAACATGGCATTTTATGTTTATAATGGCATAAGCAAAATAAAATTTAAAGAAAATATAATTCATATAGTGATTTTGAGGATGGAATTGCTTCCAAAATGCATGATGGGTTACAACGTTGGACAGCTAATTTTAATTAATTTAATTTAATGTCTTTTTACTTAAATTAGGTAATGACACTCAATTCTAATAATCCTTTAATAAACATTTATGTTTATACACAGGGTGGCGCAAACTTCTGACATCGGAAAATAACTTAGTTAATAAAAAAGATATAACATTTAAAATTTGTCACATTTAGTACAGTTACTGAGGACACGTTTTTAAAATATTTTTGATTATACAGAATGTGTCAAAAAGTCGTGGTAACATAAACTTACTTTTATTTAAAATACATCGTATTTTCTTTAAGGTTCAAAAAGATCTCAACAAGAGCTTTAAAAAAATATACCATGTCAATGTATTGTACAGGATATTTTAGAAGGTATAGCTAATTATCAGCAAAAATGATACCTACTTTAACGGTCTGTTACAAAGTAACCTGAAATAATTTAACATATATTTTTATTAATATGTTATTTTTATGTGTTTAATGTTAATTACTTTTATGTGAAATTATTTCAAGTTACTTCATAACAGAGCGTTAAAGTAGATGTCATCATATAGAGCGCAGCTTAATGTTTAGGTGTCATTTTTAAACAAGTAATTTGTCTGAAACAATCATATAAACAAAGGGCGACAAGAAATTAATTTAAAAATAAAAGAGAACTAATTATCATTACACAAGATTATCATCAAACTTATTTGGACTTAAGAAGCAGAATTTTAGAAATGTGCAAATGAAGAACCTATTTCTCAAAATCTTACGAAGAGAGTATAGTTGTATTTTATGCCTTATTTAAGGAAGTTATTAGAGAACGAGTTATTCACTACCAGGAATAAGTGGAAATCAACCTGAAGTTATTTCTAGAACTAGTAATAGTATTATTACTTAATGACCAAAGCTTAAAACGTTCTAGCAGCTAATTTAATAGATGGTTGATGAGGATAACTTTTAATGAATTAGTAAAGGGTGGACTTGAGAAAAAACAACATGCCTGTAGCATATCTGAATAAAAATCTATCAAAAATTTACCAACAGATGTAAGCAGTTAACAAAAAATCGATTCTTCTGTCATTGACATCAACTAAGCGTTGGTTTAATCTGTTCAGAGATTGTACAAGTGCAAACAAACACCGACAATCACTTGACAGCTGTTTTGCCTTTTAGAATTTTTCAGAAACAAGTAAACTGTAAACTGCTTAAACATCTGTAAACAATTTTCTTAAAACTTAGTTTTGCTGTAAAAAGATACAATTACGTCACTGCACAAAATCTTGTAACTTCGAATACTAACAAAATTTAAATCTGGTAATAACATACCGTCCCAGTGAACATTAACTGGAAATAATAGGTAAACAACTTTTACTTTTATGGATTCACTAGATTGTTTATTTAATCTTGTCAATTTTTATAAATTAATAATCTATTAATAATTAACTCTTCAGTACTATGACCAAGAACTTCCCGTCCTAGGCACCAACTTTGACGTAACGTTGTAAATATTCTGAAAAAATGACAATAACGGTTATTATTAATACTATCATTAAAAGTAAAACAAATGTAGCGACAATTTGTAGTATATGTGTGCCCTCCTGTATGTAATAAGTACAGCCATACAGTTGAACAAAATAAACTTGAGTTCTTTTCCACTGCTAAAGAGTTTCAAAAAGACGAAACAGCTGTCAAGTGATTCTCAGTGTTTGTTTATTATTATACAATTTTTTGCAAATTTACTGCAGTCGGTTCGAGATGGTTAAATTTTCCCAACACTTAATTGGCTATAATAATCGAAGATTCGACTTATTTAACTGTTTGTCGACAAAGTTGCTCTAATGTACCGCAATAAATTGCGCTGTATGAGCATTAGTAACTGTCTATGAAATCGTTCTAGACATCAAAGGATGCCAAGGTTGATGTACGAGGATATATTGAAAAATTCTTAGCCTACTATAGAACCAAACAAAATTTCAATGTCAAACTATTTTATTACTCAACATATTCTCCTCTTAATTGGATACATTTATTACAGCGAACCTGCAACGTCTCTAGACCTTTCAAAAAATGTTTCTTCTTGCTCTGCAAACCAGACCTCCACAGCTTCTATTACCTCCTTGTTGGAAGAAAATGTACGACCTTTTAAACTTTTTTTCAGTTGAGGAAAGAGGTGATAGTCGGACGGAGCCAAATCGGGTGAATAAGGGGGTGTTCTAGTAATTCAAACCCTAAATCACGAATTTTTGCATGGCAACATGAGATTTGTGTGCAGGGCGTTGTCCTGCAAAAACAAAACACCTTTGGATAGCTTTCCGCGTCTTTTCTCTTTAATATTTTCCCGTAGAGTGGTCAGTAATGTCGAATAGTAATCTCCAGTTATTGTTCTACCCTTATCCAAAAATCAATCATGATTACTCCATGGCAATCCCAAAAACTGAAGCAAGAACTTTTCCAGCAGATTTTGGACACGAAACTCTTAGGTCTTGGAGAACCAGAGTGTCGCCATTCCATCGATTGTTGCTTTGTTTCTAGATCGTAGAAATGTACCCAAGTCTCATCCATAGTAACAATTCGGTTTAAGAAGTCACATTTTTCTCATGTCCAAATTGACGTGAACCATATGATGAACGCGATCGTATGAAATATTCAGTACTTCAGATATCCGTTTTAGCCCAATTCGACGATCTGATAAAATCATATCATGAACTGCATCGATATTTTCGGCTACTGACACAGAAACTGGCCTTCCTGATCGGTCATCATCTTCAATGGAAAATTTACCTCTTTTGAAGCTTGCATTCCAATTTTTGACGGTCGCATACGAATGACATTGATCACCAAGGGTATTAAGCATATCTTTGTAAATCTGCTTACCTCTTAACCCTTTTAAATACAGGTACTTGATGATGTTTACTTTTTGGAGATAAACCCGAATCTGAGTACTTCCTAATGACAAAGGATCTCACTAGAGCTTGACGACCTTTTCAAGCATTTGCAATCTACCTACAAAGATTAGCCCTCCGTTATTTAACGTAGATGTTTGTTTTAGGTAACTCTTAGGATGTCGTGATTAAAATCTAAAATCATAGGGCAGATTTTCGTATTTCAAGTTAAAGAGAAAACAAATAGTTAACATTAAACGATTATCGGAACAGATACAGAAATCGAGATAAGAATTCAGAATTAGAAAAGTATGAAAACAGAGCAATGCTACTTGCATCAAGGAGACTATCCCCTCTTCATTACCTTTAGATGGAATTTTTTTTATAACCTTGAAAATTAGTAAATTTTGTTTTTTTGTTTGAAATGACAATAAAATTGCATAATGTGATTAAATCAAGTGTTTAAAAGTTGTAACACGGGATATGTTTTATAGGCAGTATTTCTGATTAATGTCCCTTAAGAAAAGTATTGATTGTGTCGCACTGTGTAGTTCTGGAACTAATTATAGACCAACGATTTAGTAAATTAAACAATTGTTTATTGCCTATTTAAATTAAGTTAAATTTTATTTTCACAGAAATTGTTTTTTGATTAGTATTGTTAGTTGTCCAATTTCCTTATCTGGGTATTTATCATTTTTATACAACCGAAAAATTAACGTTTGAAGTTTGATGGAAACTTGAAATCCTTACTCAGCGATGTTGCGCTTTTAAAATTTCCCTACCATATAAATTCCTCGCTATTAAAAAGAATTTTTTATTGACTTGCCATTTCGTGGCGTTATTAAAAAGAATTACTTTGATTCGACTTCTCGTCTTTGTTTCTATCGTTTTACGTTCTGCCACAACTTCCTCTGGTTTATCTCAACAAGCCCGGGTTTACCGTCATTCGTAATCTTCAGGTATTTATGTTTTTGTTTTACTAACTGTGTGATCAAAACCGAAATCAAAATGGTTTTGAATTTCATATTGTCAAATATAAAATGCCGTGAAGTGTTTTTGTAAATACGTGCATATTAACTTTTGGTAGTATTGAATTGTCATTTTGTTCGTAATTTATCGCTTTTACGTCTTGTTAGTTGTAGACGCTAATGGCGTCTAATTGCAAACCATGGTATTGACCAGACTTAAAGTTCTCTTAAGTTTTCGTTTTTATTATTGATACTTATTCGTGTTTTGTTGATAATGAAATAAACAAATGACCGTTCAGAATTATTAACATCCTTAGGGAAAACAGTTTCTAAATGTGAAATTATGGTTACACATACTATTGAAATAAAAGCACATATAATTTTAAATAAAACATTTTTATTATACTCCATTTTACGATTTTCTTTTATTACGATTTTATATTCATATTTATTTTATAAATGAGGTTACATATTTGGTTTATACATAACATTTGATGCGAGTACAAAATATTACATTTTATTTCAATTGGTTTATGTAATAAAAGTTACACCACGTGATAGTCACAGTATATCGATATATAAAAGCATCATTTTGAACGTAGAAAATTTCACTGCTTTCCAAATTTTATGTTTTCCACGTATGTGGAAGTAAATCATATCTGGCACCTATACGATTTATTTATTGTCTTTCTACGACGTTTACCAAGGACAAATAAAATTTGAAATGACGACACCCTTTAACATAATGTAAGTTTAATTATCTCAACAGAAACGTGTGTGTTATCGGAAAACTATTTTTATTGTAAAAATGTATTTATTTTATGTTTCGTTCGCTTCACTTTAATAAGATAAAAATGGAACAAGTTGGTAGTGACAGAATAATATGTACGGAAGTATTCTGTGTAGAAGTTTTATTGCAAAGATAAATGTGAACTTGTGCTGTCGTAGTTTCTCTAAATTACGTATTGCTTTGGACTAATGAAATTTTTCTAAAAATATTATATTTATATGTTACAACCTGATTTTCTAATTATCGTCTAAAATATAAACCCAAGTACACCTTTTAAATTTTTACGATTTTGTCGCGTATTTATTTTCATTTTTAATTTTGTTGTCAATTTTTGGTAATAACTACCAAAATTTTTAAATACTGACATTTGTCATGATCAGAATTTGACAAATAAATAGAAAAGTTCCAGTATTAGATATGCGAACCATTTGATAAATGTCACAAAGATCTACAAAACAGATGTCCCTCTGTGACTAATAGTGAGCGCTCATGAATCACCAACTAACTACTTATCTAAGTACTTGGCATATCTGCTCTAACCACATATAGGAAAAACCAACAACTATGTTAAGAACTCGGCAGGTTTTGTTTGCAAAATTCGAAATACTAACAACAAATTGGAGACACAATGCAGTAAAAGAGACGAAAAGACTTAAATTGAACATCCTGGGTATCAGCAGAAACTCATTGGCCGAACAATGGTAAAATTGATATTGATGACTGCACAGTATTCTACTCAGCTTAAACTTAGAAGCAGGCATACCAAGTAGAAGTAACAAACTTGAGGAAAAATAGAGTGTTTCATTTAAGAAATTCATCCATGAAAAAGTGAACGACGTGAACAAATATTAAGATAAAATAAAACATATACAGGAAAAAAATATTAAATAAAAACAAGAGTAAGAAAAGGAAAAAATAGATAAGCGAAGAAATCATACAATCTATGGAACCAAGACGTAAATACAAAGGAAATAAGAAAACTAAATACAATGAATCAAATATCAAAATAAAAATAAAATGAAAAAGGTTAAAGAAAAATGATTGAAGAAACAATGCGACCAGATTGAAGGAATAGAAAAGATATACGACACATTCAATATGCATAAAAAGATCAAAGAACTAATAGGAACACTACGTAGAAGCAACTACAATAACAAAAGACGAAGATGGTAATACTTTGTTGAAAAAGGAGGATAAATCAACGAGATGGAAAACTTATATATAGACACTTTTTGATGACGTTAGACCGGAGGACGATACAGTAGACATTAATAAACAAAATTCAGGTTTTGAAATCTTAGAATCTGAGATACGCAGTAAAATATTTAAAAACAGTTCAAGCAGAACTAATAAAACTACTAGATGACAATGGCATAAAGTTTTGACAAAGCTTTTTAAACAAAGAGACTTTCCGAATGACTGGTTAAAGTCAGTTGTGTACCTCTTCCAAAGAAACCAAACGCGTCTCATCGCTCTAACTTCAGATTAATATGCCTAATGAGTCAAATCTTACTTAAAAATAAGCCTTAATAAAATATATAAAAAATGCGAAGAACATCTCAGTCAAACACAATTCGGCTTTCGCTGCGGTCCTGAAACAATGAAAGCAATATTTTTTGTTAATGTGTTGTCACAGAAATTATTAGATCACGGAAAAGAAGTAATATGTGTGCTTTATCGATAGAGTTCAGCATATTATAAATTAATCGAATGCTTGACAAATCCGACTTGAGATGTATTAGAAAACTATATTGGATTCAGAATGCCGTTGTAAGAAAGAAGAACATTTGAAACCGGACTGGTCTTCAAGCACAACATCTGTATCATATAGCCCAAGATAGACAACAATATGAAGATGAAGTGATCGCAAACCTCTGTCACGAGAGCATTAAATAAAGATGAACAAACAACCCTAAGACATCCTTGTAAGCTTTGACGTAGTCTTGGTTTTTATCAAAATGTCACTAAAGAAATATTTTGATATTGTGCCCTTCTGCATACGATAAATAAATAAATAACTTTAGCATGCTTTTTGAAGTCTCGCCGGAAACTACTTCATTTGGAAAGAAAAGTTTTTCAAATAAGTGATTCGATTGGCAATGGAAAACTCAATGATAATCAATCTCTTCATGAAAAGTTTTGAAAAGAAAACCCTTGAGACCACAGAATACAAGCTACCAACATCGTTCCGACACCTAGAAAATACTTTCGTATTTTCAAAACACGGCATAGAAAACCTTAACCAGTTTCTTCGCCACCAGAACAGCCAACACCCCTGTATCCACTTAACTATAGAACTGACTTTTTGATGCGTTGGTAAAAGAACGAGGAAACAAACTTGTTAGACAGTTTACTGAAAACCTAGACACGTGGGTATCAGCATGCTTTATAAAACCATCACTTAGACAAAAACTACGGTATAATCAAGATCCTAATGGAACAAGTTAGAAGGATCTGTGAACCAGAGAAACTTCAGGCACAACTCAAACATCTGAAAACTGCCTTTGAGCTTAGAGGGTATACTAGGAAGGAGATCAAAAGAACAATGAGGTCCAAGAGATCAAAGCACTGGGATCTGAAATTTGATTTACTACCGCCCACGCATGTCTGTTATTTATATCCAAAGTCATAGATACCAAAGTAAGAGTTTCAAAAAGGCACAACGTCAAAAGTATCTTCAAACCGACCAAGAAGATTTTAGGAGACCATCAAATCAACAAAGGACGAAACAGACCCTCTTTTAGCAGCCGGTAACAGAACACGTGCTTAGCATTGGAGATCACTCATCCTACACAGATACAGTTATCATAACAGATTGGTTAGGAAAATCATTGAGGTTGGTAAACATCCAAAAAAAGCTACAACAGAAAGGAAGAAACCCCGAAGCTCAAACAGTACCAGAACCTAATTTTAAAAAACATTGCCCGAAAAATTAGATTTGAACCAGTATAAATACAACCTTCAAAGCAAACCTAATCAGTCTACATCTAACATCGAAGATGGAAGGACCTTTAAAGAAACTGACCGCTCTCGTTGGCAAAACGTTAGCAAGAATTTCTAAACAATGACCTTTGAAATATTACCACTCAAATCTTTTCTAATCTAAGTATATTTTAAATGATAGTTGACCCCCTGTCCACTAAGGCACGCCCATTTAGAGTTTTAGTTACCTTTCAAGCTTATTTTATGACCACGACAAAATTATAACCTCAAACCTCCAAAACACGATTATTGTTACTTTGTGTTATTCAGTTTAACTGATTTTGGTGGATCAGTGCAACATTTAATTGTCACAATACTAATCCATGATAGGCATGACACATGACATTGTCATCCTGAAAGTAGCTCAACCTTAAAAAGTAAGCGTCGGTGTTGAGCTTAATTCACGCCCAGATTATAGTTGTAGAAATCTACACTACGACGACTAAAAGCTTATGGACGACAGCACGGCTCTGAGAGTCAAGATAATAGCAAGGATGCCTGTTAAAACTTCCAGATTAATTCAACGTTATGGGTTACATACATCAGTTTTAAAATACTTCCGTATTATAAAACCTCACACCAGCTCTACAAGTAAAGTTTTATAATATTGAAAATCGAAATTCATACGAACATGTTGTGCATTACTATTTTAATAAAGTTACTAACCATTTCAAGTTGTCAATAAAGGCATGTGGAAAACTATTTTAGTTTTCCGAGTGGTCGCCACAGTTACAGATCTTTGTCATAGAAATTCATAATACATGTAATTTAAAATTGTGGCACTGTTGCTAAACTGGTGGTTTACATCTGCCTGTCAATAGAGTGATTGTAAAATATTTGTTTGTAATTGAAAATATTTTCTCAAAAGAAGAGATTACAAAGCAAAGCAAAAAATATCTAGTAAGTAATTTAGAAAGTGGCAACTAAACAGAATATAAGAGCACTTCTTACTCGATCTCTTGGTTTTACGGAATGTGCATTGGTCTCTACTTCATACATACTGAATGGTGCAACCGATCTTCAGATCATGTCTATAGCAATGCTTGCACAAACGCAGTTGTTTGAGACAGATTCATGTGATTACTGTAGTAAGAGTGAGAAAAATGAGATGATTAAATTTTTCTTAAGTACTATAGTACTCGAATTTTTTAGTTAAATAATAAAAAATATGCATCATCATCCATTGCTACGGTTTGCTAAAAAAATTTTTTTTACATTGTCACTGACTGTCAATTAAAGTTCTTAACATTTTTACACAAAGTCAAAATCAAGTGTTCCTTTCTTGACTAAATGTCTTTGAAAAAAGAGGGTATAGACAAAAAATATGAACCTATTTCAAGTAACAAAGAGGGTCTCATCAGTTCAAGTAACTTATAACCAAATCTAAGACCACAACACTAGCACTCTTCACAGAGTATCACACTCCACAAGATTATACAACCAGCCCATAATCAAATTAAGAAAATTTGATAAAGAAGTGGTTTAGATGGTGTTGATAAAGGTAAAGCCTTACATGATTAAGATAAAACTTGCAACTGTACCTGAATTTAGACTCTTAAATTAGAGCATTAATAATTTTGAAAGCAGATCTTGTAATTACTATTAATCGAGTGTATTTTGGTTAAAAATACAATTTCAACACATTAAAGAAGTTCAAAATCTAAGAAAGATTAAAGTAAATCACATCCCTTTTATTAAATGGAGGGTGCAAAATGAGTAAAAACAGCATTCCAACCATCTGAAGGTAAGAAGGTGAAAACAGATATCTGAAGAGGTTACCATACCTAGATTACCTGCCGTCTTAAAAAGGGCATAGATTTTTCCAAAAACACTTTCTAAAACTGTATGTAAAATCGTCATACTGTAGGCAAAATATTGTAGAAGAACTTATTGGTTCGGAGTGTTGGTCAAAACGTTTCCAATAGTACTAAATGTGGTAAAATTGGAAAGGAAACGTGTTCTTTTGATATGCATTTACCCCGATTAGATCTACTCTAAATTATAAGCTATTGGAATTGTGAAGAACTTCAAGTTTAATAAAATTTGTAGACAAATTCCAAGCTTGGGTTTGGGAGTTAAAAGTCAGAAGGTTTAACTCTTTTGAGTTTTTATAAAAAAATTTGAAGTAAAAAGGAATAGTTGATAGTGATGTAAAATTTAGAAAAATCCCAGTTTCCTAGATTCTATATCCGTAAAAAATGAGAAAGAACTTGAACTTGAAGCAATCGCTTCATTCAATGCTACAGTACAAGCGGATAAAGATAGTAGTTACTCTTTAAATCTATTGTGAATATACAGAGTGATTTGCGTAGATCGTGCATTAAAAGTTTTTTAACTTACAGATAAATCAGAAACTTGAAATTTAGTACACGGTCATAATCGATCATTTTTGTTCGACATATGTCAAAAACGGTCAAAAATAAGGTAACATGATTTTAGTTATATGAACCCAGAATTATATGGACGATCGACCCATATAAAAGGAATTATAGATTTGTATTTAAATTAAGAAAGTTGATAGCAACGTTTGGCACACCCTGTATAGCTGAAGGTCTGAAAATGTTTTAGGTAGTACGAAAATGATCAATTATGGCCGCGTAATTTTGAAGTTTTTGATTTATCTGCAAGTGAACCAAATCTCCTCACAAATTAGCGGATCACAGCATAAATAGAAAAGATTGAAACAGAACACGTAAGGTAACATGAGATTTTCCAGAACTACGATAAAGTTTTGGAAGAAGAAATAATCCGAAAAACTGCAACTGAGTAAAATAAGGAGCACTTTTTATCTTATAGTCTTGGCTTTAAGGAAAGTGCAAATACACAGCTTCTCTTTCTATTTAATTTATAAGTTCTGAACGGTACGTTCATGTTTTTTGGGATGCTAGCACAGATTCAGTTGTAACAATGCAATTATTGGAGAACTCGATTGTAATGTTGAATAATAGAAAACTAATTTTTATTCCAAAATCAAGTTTGTTGTCTCTATAGGGATGGGAAATGATGCCGCAGTATATATTATACTAACGACAAGTAACAAAACTTCTCAGGGGCACTTTAATGTTTGAATTATGTTTGAGTGACCTTGACGCCATTTTCATTGATAAATATACATTTAACGGATATTTTTACAAATACTACGGTAGGTGCATGGGTGTAATGTTGATTACCGCATATTTGATTTCTTGACATACATAAATAAACATTAATGTACATACGTAGCTCCTAAAAGATAAAATATGAGTTACAATAGGTTTCGTTGAATGAGCCAAATTATAAATACACTTAGTAATACGCCTAATGTTTTTACTAAAATAAATAATTTTCTTACTTGTACTTGAACACAAAGGCTTCAACATTAAGATACGCCTCTGCACAGAAATGATTATTTAAATTGTTCATGAACATATGATTCTTAAAATACTTGTTACAAACTTGGGGCTATTACAATTATTAATCCAGTGTTTACACTTGCTTTAAAAACAGCAACAATTTGATGATAAGTTTTAAATCATCTGTTATTTAAATTACCCTGCTTCATTACTTAGAAATAAAAATAATTTTACGGTTGATTTATGCAATTTCCGATAAGCACTTGCACTTCTTAAACATACCCCAAAACGTATATTTGTATGTATACTTGTGAAAACACTGAAAGTAATTCTGAAATTAAATAAATAGTAATTATATCAAATAAATAAATTAATAAATGCTCACCTAAACTTATCACTTAAAACTAGTCAATGTCAATTAATAATGTTAAATTAATACTACAAAACCCAAATCAGCTATACGCCATTTTGATTAATGTGCATTTTGACGTATATCTGTTTTTGAGTAAAACATAAAGTTTTGCAACTGAACGTTAGTATGTATACCGTGCTATAACCAAGTCAAAAACAATTTTTAACCTTCGCTTATTCTTAATAGCAATTATTCTATCTAATCACATTGCTAAAAAAGTTTTGCAAGGAGAATGCAGTAAGTTACGTAAAATTGACGGAAATGTTACGGTCTCACCTTCATAAAGCTTAAAGCTTAAGGTTTTACGAAGGGAGTAAATTTAATAACCAGTACGGACAACTCAGCTTAAGCTCTTTAAGGATTTTATGTCAATTTCATATAATATAATATTTCTAGAAGTTCTATATTGTAATTCTTACTCTAGATATTTGCACGAAACAATTTTTTTTGTATTCTTCTTCAAGACAAAAACTTTTAAAATTGATTGTAAGAAAACTTTTTGTTTGTCAATTAGCTTTAGATGTCACTTTCATCTTACGCTGCCATTATTACTTTGTTTGCTTATTTCGATTGTGTCCTAATTATAAAGTTAATTTAAAATTCTCTTTAAAATCAATAACTTTGTTCCTATTTGCTAATGTCAAAACTAAATTTAAGAAAATTCGTTGTAGCGGAAGCCCTTTGAGGTATAATCTCTGTTTCTATACATTTTACTGCGTACGTTTATGCTACAAAGTAAAATTTTGCTGATTTTGTTTCGGAACGTTATGCTGTAGATGAAGCGGAATAATCTTGGTTAAACAAAGAATTTTTCTTAATATTACATGGAATAGTGGTTGTTAAAGGTTACGATCTTACATTAGATAAATTATTTGCTGAGCACATTGTGCATCGGAATATAAAATTGAATATTTTGTTACGGGCGTTCAATAATAATTTGTAAATTTATGTAAATGTACTGTGACACAATTAATACTCGGTTATATAGCGGATAATAAATTTTTCGTTTTGTAAAAGAATAGTTGATAAATATTCAGATCATCGGAAAACTTTAGATATACATAGTTTTCAGAACGTTCCATATTTAATAGCGAAGAGATTTTGAATTTAGTTTTCTTTTCAGTGATCCTTAGTTTTAGGTTGAACATATATTTTTTTTATGTACGCATTTACAACGCGAGAAAATGAAATCTTGATTTGCAATAATAGGGACCGGCAAAGGGTAGCGAAGGAATTGTCTCAAAAACAAGTGTTTGAACATTACTTTACTTCAGCATAACAAAAGACAATAACAATACAAAATCCTAAGCTATAGATTAACAGTGACATTAGAAACATTTTGACACTTAAATCTAACCCTAAATAACTGACAAGTGACATAATTACTTTGAAGACAAATTCAACCCGTGACTAAAATCCGTTGTTGTGACTATA
The DNA here is from genome assembly GCA_030710515.1 of Abscondita cerata. Lineage (NCBI taxonomy): Eukaryota > Metazoa > Arthropoda > Insecta > Coleoptera > Lampyridae > Abscondita > Abscondita cerata. Next base: position 416,376 of record JALBCR010000160.1, on the reverse strand, counting down.
ACGTACAATGCCACATCTTGTCAATGTGGATTTAAAAGGTATCTTAGCATCGTGCCAACATATACGATTAATTGTGTTTTAAAGATGGCAGTAGAAAAAATGTATTAACTGTTGATATGAAATTGTTATTGTGAAGGTTTTCCGAGTCGAAAGAAGAGATGAGACCCGCAAAACCACTTTCTGGTCGTGGTTCACACAATATTTTTTATCCTACAGAAAAAAAATCTGAACAGAATTCAGTAGGTTTTATTTAAAACGAAGTATTATGTACAACCAATTTATTTTTTTAAATATTGATAATGAGGCTTACATATTGGCCAATTAATCTAGGCAAAATTCCAGATCTCTTGGATTTTTTCATCACCAAATAACTTTCATCTACGTTATATTCCTCGATGAACTTCTCTATGGTTATTAGTAATGGTTAGTTTCCACGCATGGACCTTCTCGTAGGAGAATGTAATGGGGTTGAATCAAATCAAATCAAATTTATTTGTCTTTTTAAAATAACAAAGTGATTCGGTTCTTTCACAAACTTTTTAAACTTAAAACTAAATACGAAATTTAACTAAAAAACCTTGAAAATCTTTTTCCTTTTTATCCTTGTCTAATCTTCGTTCTTCTCTCCTGCACCTGGTTATGTTTGTATTTTTTTTTTACTATCTCTTCTTTCATCTTTCTTCCTTCACCTCTTAGCTTTTTTTTATTTGTTTTTTTCTTCCGTATTCTCCTCTTTGATAACATGCTTTCCTATCTTCTTTACCTTATTTCACTTTTTGTTCCTCTATCTCTTTCTAACATATGTACTGCATTTTATTCTCTTTTCTGTTTTCCATCTTTTCCTTCAGTTTCAATGCTCTATTTCCTGTTTGAATTATTATCCTGGTCTTTTATTATCTAATCCTAAAGTCCATCTCTTTGAATAACTAATTCCTGTTTCCTTCTTCAACCTCCCATCCCTCTCTTCTCTAAACTTTCAGTATTTTTCTTTTCCTCTCCTCCATCACTTTCCTCCTCTCCAACACTTCCCTCATCCATTGTTTTCCTTCCCCTTTCTCTCCTAGTAGTAACTTCCATTCCTTTTCCTCTTGTCTTGTTTCCCTGCATCCCTCTTTCATATGTATTATATTTTCCCATTCATCCCCACACAACCTGCATAATCTCTCCTCATCACTCATCCAATATTTATTTTCATTTTCTTCATTACCCATTCTGAACCTTGCAATCATTCTTATTTCATTCATTCCTTTTCCCTCTGTTATGTACCTTGGTGTCTTGTCTGTCATTATTTTTATGTATTTCTCGTTATATTTTCCTTCCTTTATTTTTGCCCTTCTTTCCTGCTTCTGTGTATCTTTATCTCTTGCAATTATTTCCTCTTCCATCTTTCTCCCCTCCTCTCTTAATCTCTTTATCTCTTCTCTCGCGTATCCCACTCTTTCATAGTATTTTCTTCTTTCTTCTTCCCCATATTTTACCTTCTGTGCCTCGATCTCTTTCCAACATTCATATAGTATTTCATTTTCCTTCCTACTTCCCATTTTTTCTTCATACCTTACTGCAATTCTTCCTGCTTGTATCCTTATTTTTTCTATTTCTAGCTCTTCTTCCACTATATACCCCGGTGTCTCCTTCTCTAGTCCTAACGTCCACCTCCAGTATTTCTCCTGTATCTTCTCCAGCTCTTGCCATTCCCTCCAACCCCAAATCTCCGCTCCATACAGTACCACACTTCTTACCAACTTTTCAAACATCCATCTCCTTTTCTCTATATCTTTACCAAATATCCTTTCCCCTAACCCCCATACTTGTCCTACTATTCTATTTCCTTTCATTTTCATCTCTTTTATATGGTCTCCATCTTTGTTATCGTATCTGATGTTGTAACCTAAGTATCTATACTTGTCTACTCTCTCTACCTCCTCCTCCCCCACCACCATTTCACTTCCTTTCTTCTTCCTTTTCTTTTTTAAATTCCATAATTTTTGTTTTACCGACATTTGCTGCTAGTTTTTCTTTTCCAGGTATTTCTTCATAAATTTAACTACTCCTCTCATCTCTTCTTCATTTCTCGCTATTGCCACAATGTCATCCGCGTATGCTAAACCCATATCTTTTTCCTTCCTACTACTATTCCTCCTACTTGATTTTTTCCATTTCCTCCTCAAGATCACTAATGTATATCGAGAATAAGATTGGGCTTAGCGGACATCCCTGTTTTAGTCCTTTTCCGTCCTAAATTCTCTACCTAGCTTCCTCCCTACCCTCGTTCTACACCTTGTTTCTTTGTATATTTCCTCTATTGCATTTTTTATATCTCTGTTTATTCCTACCTCCTCCATCCTTTTCCATAATCCTCCTCTTTCCACCTTATCAAATGCCGCTTTAATGTCTAGGAATATTGCGTACATCTTTCCTCCTTTCTTTGCTAACTCTTTATTGATTATGTGCTTTAATATGTATATATTGTCTATCGTTCCTCTTCCTTTCCTAAATCCTGCTTGCCAATCCGGTATTATATTCTTTTCTTCTATTTCTTTTTCCAATTTTTTTCTAACTATTTCCGCATATATCTTATAGCCCGCATTCATTATAGTCACTCCTCTATAGGAAGTATTCTCTCGAATACTTCTCTTACTTTTTCTCTCATTCCTTCTCCGATGTACCTCCATTGTTCTCCTTGTATTCCATCCGTCCCTTCTGCTTTTCTCTTTTTTACTTTATTTATTGCTCTCTCCATTTCTTCTTTTCCTATTCCACCCTCTCTGTGTCTTATCCTTTTTTTCCAACTTCTTCATTTCTTGCTTTTTTTTCACTCTCTCCTACTAACTTCTTACAGTGTTCTTCCCATTTTTCCTCATCTATATTTGCTTCCATCCTTCCTCCTTTTTTCCTCTTTTTATTAATGAATTCCCATACTTGTCCTTCATTTTTAATTTCTCTAATCTTTATCTCGTTTTGTTTTTTATGTTCTTCTTTATTTTTTGCACATATTCCCTTAAAATTTACTTTTAACCTTTTGTATTCATCTATCTCTATCTTTCCTTTTTCCACTTCCTTCTTCCTTCTTTCTTTTCTTAATTCTTTTTTCCCCTTCTCGCATTCTCCGTTCCACCAATCTTTTCTTTTTCCTAATTCTTGTTTTCTTAATCTATACTTTCTCTTCTCTGTTGCCATTTCCATCCTGGTTGTAATTCTCTCCATCTCTTCCTCCACCTTTCCTTTAGTATTTACTTCCTTTTCCATTTCCTCTTTATATCTTTTTATACTCTCTTCAGTCCATACTTTCTTTTCTCTCCATACCTCTTCTTGTTCTTGTACCTCTTTCTCTCCCTCTTCCATCATGACTACTTCTAGCGGCTGATGGTCCGATTCTATCTCCTCTCCTATTCTTAGTGTTTCTATGTCCTCCTTACTTTTTTCGTTTATAATCACATAATCTATTACTGACTGGCCTCTTTCTCCTACATATGTAAATTCCCCTTTTCCTTCTTCTTCCAAATTTCCGTTCATTATTGACCAACCTCTTTCTTCACATAGTTCTATCAAAATTTTTCCTTGTCCGTTTATTTTCTTATCCATTGATATCCTATTTCTTATCGCTTCATTTACCATTATTCCTCCCTCCTCTCCTATCCTAGCATTCAAATCTCCTCCTATAATCAACTTGCCTTCATCCCTTTCTTCTATTGCCTTTTCTATAATTGCTTTCGTTGTGTTGGGGTTGAAATGAAACTAATATTTCATTATTGCCGACGTTTCGACCAGTGAAGGCTGGTCTTTCTTAAGGCTGTGAAAAATAGTTTACAAAAAGCAGCAACCCAGATTGATCTCACTGGACCGGTTATAAAACAATAGCACCGTAATAAATATGGAATCATATAGGTAACAAAAATTATAAAACTTATAAACTAGTATCACTGTTTGTCATTAATTAAAATATAAATATAAAATTGTAAAAAACTCGAGACCAAACATATACTATGACGAACAACATAAAAAGATCTAAACACCGCCGTTTAACAAACATAATTCAGACGGCATTTCAAACTAAAAAGTATTGTACTGCTGTCTTCTTGGATGTACGATAAGCCTTTGACATTCTTATTCCCAATTTAAAAATATATAATTCCTTCAATTCAGAATTTAGGATGAAAGCGATGTTAATTTCTTTAGTGGAGGTGAGGATAAATAAACACTCTTCAGTATTTAAATCGCTAACGTTTTGCTCACAATGCGTGAGCTTAGTTTTTTTAGAGCGGCCAAGTTTAATAAAAAAAGTAATTAAAATGCAATATGTCAATACGTTAAAACATAGTAAAAAAAAAATAAAAGATTTAAACGCAAACAATATCTACAAGCTCCCCAATCCAAACGCAAAGAAATGGATTTAAAGTTATCTACAATTCCATCTGGACCTACGGTTGTCAGTTATGGAGCTGTGCAAGTAACTCTGCCGTTGATATTATTCAGCGCTTCCAGTCAAAAACCCTTCGCTGTATGACAGACGCTCCATGGTATATGACTAACAAAACTCTTCATACGGACCTTGGTATTTCCTATGTAAGAGAGCAAATTAACCAATATGCTGTAAAGCATTAAACTATTTTGGAACTGCACCCCAACGAACTTGTGACACTTCTCAAAGAAGATCCTCCCCTTAGACGTCTTAAGAAGAACTGGGCGTCTCTCTACTCACGTCTTCACATGTACATATCATATTATAAACTCATAGAGTGTAAAAATTATTCTTATTTTATTTAATCGTATGATACATTTCAAATTTTGTATTGTGTGTTATGTATGGTGCCCCAAAAGATCAGTATACACCTGTACAATGTGGTGACGAAACCGTGTGAAATTGTAGATTGCTTCGACTTGGCAAAGCATTTACTTCAAGGCATAGGAAAACCACTAAAACTCAAACATGCCAACCCTTACCCACCCTAGTATTTACATGTAATTATATTAATTAAGTGTGTAATGTGATTGTGTTTTGTGAAATTGTGTTGTACATTTTTTCCTAATTATCCGGAAGGGTCTTGATGAACAGGTCCGGAAACCAAAGTGATGGTTCTCAGAAACAACATGTTTTTCTTGTTGACCATGGAGTACTGTAAGTACTGATCACCTTCCATATTTTATATTTGCACCAAAAACCATTAAAAAACACACGAAAAAAAACAAAAAAAAATCCAAAGAAAATTGACGTACGTTATTATTCTGATTGCTTATTAAATAAAAAAATAATAAAAAATAAAAAAAATATATTGATAATAGAAACTATTCAACTCACATGTCATCTATTAAAAAGTGGCCAATGAAAATGCAGAGTTTGATGTTTTTGATTTCACTAGTAGTCATAATCGACTACATAAAGATACAATTATTAAATGTAACATTACTGAATTTTTCAGAGGGTTGAATACGATCAACCATTAAAAGAATGATTCTAATCGTAATTGAACTAGTATTTTGCCTCATTAACTGATTCAACCACATCTAATTGTAGATTTGAATTTAAATTACTGCGACCAGTAATCTTCATAGATTTCTATTTCCTAATGCCTGCTTTTGTCAACTCTGAAAGTGCAGAGCTTATCGAGTTATTACAGATTTTTTTTCCACGTCGAATCCTACCATCTTTGCAGAAGATTTAATCATTTATTTATCTCCATTAACTCCAAGAAAATAATATTTCGGTTTCATTCGAACTAGACATTTGGCTCCTTCTCTACCTCGTCATGCAAACTTAGTTTATTCTACAGCAGAATATTGTGCTTCTGTCTGGTTAAATAGTTACCATACAAAAAAAAATAGATGCCCAGTTGAATTGCACTATGCGTATAATTAGTGGAACCATGAAATCTACTTCTCTCGATTGGTTTCCTGTTCTTTGTGATATTACTCCATCAAACATTCAAAGAAAAGCGGCGTTAAAACGAGAATGGGATAAATGCCAACTTAACAAAAAGTTGCCAATTTGGAATGACATTGACAACCCTCCTGCTAAAAGACTTAAATTTTGAAGTCCTATATGGTTTCAAGACTACTTAAGTACGGCTTTTTCTGAAGTTGAAGAGTGGAAAAAATTATGGTCTGCAGTTAATGTTTTCAATAAACATCTCATTGATGATTCAACAATAGAAGTCCTGGGCTTTGATCAAAAAAGAAAAATTTGGTCAAAAGTAAATCGCTTCTCCTCTTACCCGCTTCACATAAGGTCTGGAAACCCCTCTGGTGAAAATTACACACCACATTTTGTTAGCAAATTTGGGTTTTGCTTTTTATTTAACCTTGTTGAGACAATCTTCGACGTTGTCGATATAAAAACAACCATTACCTTTTATTTCAGAATTGCTTCGAGTAAAGTATTTTTTATCATCCATTATGAGAATCTATTGTCCGCAAAATGTATGCATTTTCAGGCACGACAAGATCTTGGTATTCGGTCCAGCTGATTTGCAGTGTATTTTGAACGTTTCTTTCTTTTACGAAGTTTTTGACCGTTTCTTGTCAATTCTTTTTACACCGTACTCTTGGTAACACCATACCGCCGCACAGTGGGGCAGAATTCACTTCTACGCGCCATTAAATCTGATATCTGTAAAATTTAAGTAAAACTTATTTTTATGACTCGTAGGTAGATCGTAGATTACTCTTCTTAATTTTTTCAGGTTAAGTCAAATGAAAACTAATTTTGAATGAATATTTTCATTAATAAAGTTTTTATTTATATTATTACGAAATTAACCAATTTTCCTCCTCATTCCGTTCCCTTTACTCATCGTCATCATCATCATCATCTTCTTCGTCTTCTTCTTCATTGTTTCTGCTGTGTACTTCAGCAGACAAGAGCAATTGGATGGCATCTTGAAAATATTTCTTCATCTTTTTTGGAGACAATGGACGTAAACTGGGGATAAGTGGATCGGATGAAATTAGCATACTGTTCATTATATCTTGGAGACATTTCTTTCTCAAAAACTTCCTTGAATGATGATCTCGATATCAAGGTGAGACGCTTAGTTGCATCTTCTTCTGAAGTTTGCAATACATTTTTTTGTGACAAAAATATGCGCTCCAATGTTTTATTTAGTAGGGACTGAAGTTTTATTTCAGAACATGTTTTTGGGGTAGTAATATTATAAAGATAGCAGTCATTTTTTGCTAATTGCAAAGTTTTATACAATGGAAATCTTTCAGGATCTTTGGTCCTGACGATATTATATTGGTGACTGAATCAATTATCCTTATGATCTTGACAAGCCTTTTTATACACTTTTGCACGTTTAGGAGACCGCGTAAGTGCCAAAACAAGCTTGGATGCAGTTCGTTGTCCTATGCTAATTGAGGAAGTTGAATTGTACGCCTAATTTCTTTACATTTTATTTTTTTTTGAGCAAACCAAACAAACTTTATAATCCTTTGAAGGACGGCCGCGTTTACAAGGACTTTTAGAAGGTACACCAGTTTGACTAAAGACTGGAAATTTAATTTCGGTTTCTAGCCAACCTTTGTGGCGTATGGCAAATGATTCCTTGTTATATTTTTGTTGGTCCATTTTTGCTTTAGTTTTGAAGTAAAACGAGAAACGTTCAATTTCAAGTCCTTTTTCTCTGATTTCGGGCAATTAGATTGCGCTTGGAGAACTTCAATCAAATAATCTACTTTATTCTGCTATAAAGGACTCCCATCATTTTTGAGAATAAATCAGCTCTTTCTATATTTAGGACATCAGTTGTATGATCTGTAAACAATATAATAAAAAGAAAATGAGTTGAATCTTATAAAATGTATCTTATAGTCTGACCTTATCAATTTTCCTTATACAGAGTGTTAAAATAAGAGTGTAAAATATTTTTAGGAGGTAATAATATGAACCAAAATAAACATGGGTCCGCAAAGTAACGGTTGCGGAGATATGGACCAATATTAGTTTTTCAAACATTTTATTTTATTAGGAATAAACCGACAAAGAAAGCTTTTAAGTAACAAAAAACAAAGTTACATAAGATGTTCAAAATGTCCTACGTCCATTTTCAAGCAGGCACAACATCTTCGTCTCAACGATATTCGAACTCTTTCGAGAACACCCTCCTTGGTTTGGATTTCTTGACACTTTTGATTAATCCGTAGCTGCAGCTCTTCCAGGCTATTTACAGGAATACTATACACTAATGTCTTCAAATATCCCTAAACAAAAAAATCTAGAGGGTTCAGATCAGGCAATCTTGGAAGCCATAAAACAGGTCCCGCTCTTCCTACTCATTTAAATAACATAAGGTGCTAAAAAACATAAAACATTCAATATCTCCGCAACCGTTACTTTGCGGACCCATGTTTATTAAGACTTTTTTTGCTTATTTTAGTTCATACTATTACCTTCTGAAATATTTTACACTCTTTTTTATCTGCAAAGATTTTAAAAAAAAATAAAAAAATAAAGATAAATATGAAATTTCACTCCACTCAATGACTGATTACTGACACCTTTAATTGCTTAGGAGAGAGAGAGAGAAAACAAGTTACCAATTAGAATATTATTATTGAACATGATGTATTGACAAGTTTACTCCACTATTTTATTGGTTTTACATGAATATTCTGGTTTTTATGTTTCGATTTTCTGCCGCGTAAAAGTGAATTCTGCCCCACTGTGCGCCGTGCCAATTTCCTTACTGAGACTCCAACCTTATTTTTTGCATTTCGAATTATCTGATTTATTCTAGGTTGAGTTAATATTCGAGGTCTTCCACTCTTCGGGAGATTGATGCATGGGATATATTGCTCGCAATCCGCTTTTTGATTTTTAAACAGTCGAACTATTTCAGTTTTCTGTAACCGCCCAACTAAATTACAAACACTTTTACAAAATAAAAATTCTTAATTGTAGGACATTTAGACTTTAAACATGTCATTGGGAAATACCTAAGAACATTTTTTTATAATCCGATCCATCTTTCTTTCTCATTTTGGCAGCCCAGTTTTTCAAAATGATGTTTAGTTTCTTTTATTTTAGTTATACCCTTTTTCTTCACAAAAAATGTCGTCATACACAAACTTGAAATTTTTTTGGTATCTGTTAGAGTTGTGTTTCTGATGTCTTTTGACAATCCACGCAAAATTCTGTTTGATTATCTTGTATTTTCATGGATATTATCTGAAAACAGTTATTTACGTATCAAGCCACTAATGTTGGATTTTTCATGACGAATGTGTTTTAGTTATTAAGGCGATAACCTTTTATAAAAACAATAAAAAGTACCTATTATTACTGTTCATGATGTAAAGTAAATTTGACAAATATATTCAACAAACATAAACACCAAAAACTGCAGCAAAAATTTTACTCGGACACGTGTTTCAATAGCTAAGCTATCGTCATCAGCGATACCGATACACGTTTCCGAGTAAAGTTTTTTGGTGTAGTTTTTGGTGTATCTGTTAGTTAAATAGACGCTGCAGTTTAAAAGTGTTCCATTCCTTTGAAATGTATTCAGTTTTAGGCACCCAAAAAATCTTTTATGTAATTTGTTCAGTCTTGTTCGCTTTTTTTGTTCTTACACAAATGTGTAGTTCCTGACATTTCACTTTTCTAAATACATAAAGCCAATCTTATTAGTATTAGACTTCCTGTTCAGAGTATTTTTTACTTGTCTATCTCTAGTTCCTGTTTTTTCGTGGATTCCATAATTTCTGTAATGTCAATGTTTGTTTCTTCTGATGTCTCTTTAAATCTGATTTAGTTTTACTTTTTGCAATCTCGCATATCTAGAGAAAAGGTATTGTAATCGAACTTTGTAAAAAAATGAATGTATGTGTGTAGATAGGTATTGCAGTGATTGTAATTTGTTGTTAAATACAATAAATTCCAATTGAACATGATCATGAGACTTTTTTTTATTTAATTAACTTCTCCCAGAATCTTGAATTCACTACCAAAATGCGTGGTTTGTAACTTTAACGAAATTTTAATGCAATAAAATAAAATGATATCGAACGTATAAGCAGTGACCTCTTGATTATTTGTTGTTTTCAAGACGTTTACTGCTTATTTATGACCGTGGCATTTTCTTCCCAAACCTTCTAATTTGTTTATAACTTTTTATTTCACAAATCACTTCTTTATTAATCAAAACAATTTAATTTATATTATAAAAACGCTGGCTTTCCACGATGTACTGTTTTTGATGCCGTTATAATTATTACAGGTAACTGGGTGAATAAAGTAAATATAAACACGTCTTTAAATTGTTAATGAGGATATTTTTATGTTCGTTGTTTTATCCATGTTCTTAACTACACACCATGATTGTTCACTGCTCGAAACCATCTCTTCCCCAGTTTTACTTTGTTTAATCACGTACTCTAAAAAATCGATATATTCTCATAGCATTCAATAGATAAATATATCTTAGTACAAACAATATATAGATAATTATATATATAGTTTTACATTTATTCATTACAAATGCCTTGCAATTACTACAGTATGTAGTCTGACTACATGTCAAACAAATGCAACAGTTTGATTCAAACTTCATACATAGGGATTTTTAGTAATTTTTTAGAGGTACTTTTTTTTTACCCATAAAAATAGGAAAAAATTGAAAAAATCAATCTTCTCGAAAACGATTTAATAATTATTCTTAAAATTTGCACAAGTACTGTACATTAAAGTGTTTACAAATGGTTAACGTCGTTTTCTAGAAAAACTTAATTAAAGGAAAATTACATGGGTTTTTTTGGGATAATTTGTAAAAACATTTTTTATTTTGGTTTTAAAAATCTTTTTCTGTTAATATTAGAAAACTTAAGTTTAATTTTTTATATTTTCTTTTGTTCAATTTCTTTTTAGGTTTTCTCTAGTATTTAGTAGATATTTTCTTGTATAACAATGTGGAGTTTTGTATGATTATAGTTAAGTTACGAAATCTAATTTTTATTTACCTTCGTCATTCATTAATCTCTTCATCAATTGAAGAGAAAGCACCAAAAATTCCACAAGGAAAAAGGGAATTAAAAGTAATATCTTCGGATAACTATTAAACCTTGATCTGATTTGAAGAAAATAAATTCCGAAACCCTAAAAAAGTATTCCCCAAGAAGAACAAATGTATCATAACACAGGGTTTCCTCAACACATTCTACTTATTAAACTTTAAAAAACTTTATAAATTAACTTTATATCAAATACTTGACGGTTATTTGCAAACAGTAAGCCAATTTACATGATTTATACAATTTATTTGGTAGATTCCTGATTTATCGTTTATATATTTTGTGTGAAACTATAAAAAGTAAAGGGGGGAAAAGGGGGAGGGAGAGAGGAATGGGGAGCAAGAAAGCAAAAAGGGAGAGAGAGAATATAAAATACTTTTTTAAAATGTGGCGGTTATAAAGAACAAAAGAAGGGGATTTTGGAGGTATATAGAACAATTTAAAATGGTTGGGATGACTGAAACGTGGATGGAAGAGAAAGAATGGGAAAAATGGAAAGATAGGATGCCGGAAGAGTTTGAATGGCAAATACAAAACGCGGAAAGGAGAGAAAGGAGGGGGAGAGCAAAAGAAGGAATAATTGTAGGAGTGAGGAAAGAATGAGAAATAGTCAGGAGAAGACATAGAGAAGATATAGAAGGATTGATAAAAACGGATGTAAAAACGAAGTAATTACGGTGTATGGGAGAGAGATGAATAAAACACGAGAAAAAATTGAAAAAGTATTGAAAGAGAGAGAAGAAAAAGAAAAGATAATAATAGGAGAAGATTTTAATGCAAGAACAGGTGAAGAAGGAGGGATGATGATAAACAGAGAAGTAAAAAAGAGGAATACAAAAGACAAGAAAATAAAGGAACAAGGAAGAAAATTGATTGAACTATGTAATGAAAGAGAATGGACAGTAATAAACGGTAACATGGAGGACGAAGGAAAAGGAGAGTACACGTTCATAGAGAGTAGGGGGGACTCGGTGATTAATTACGTAGTGACAAATAAAGGAGGGTTGGAGGACATACCAAAGTTTATGATAGAGGAGGGGGAGAAGTCAGATCACCAACCACTAGAACTGACGATAGTGGGGGAGGAGGAGAAGTCAAAAGGTGCGAATGATAAACAAGAGGGGCAGTAGGGGAAAAGGAAAGTGTGGACAAGGGATAGTATCAAAAGGTATAGAGACAAACTAGAAAAGAACTGGAAACGACAAGATGAAACAGAGGAGATAAGAATAATAGTAAAGAAATTGCAGAAATGAGATAATATAAGAAAGAAGTAAAAGAATTAGGGAAAAGGTATGAATGGTGGAATGGAGAGTGTCAGATTGCAAAAAAGAAATTGAGAAGAAGGGGAAGACAATGGAAGAAAGGCAAAATTGAGATAGAGGAGTACAGAAAGTTAAAGGTAAACCTCAAAAGAGTTTGTGAAAAAAGAAGGTAGAATACAGAATAAAATTAGAAAAGAATATAGAAGAAATCAGAAATGAAAGACAAGCATGGGAGTTTATTGGAAGAATAAAAAAAGCAAAAGAGGGTCGGACATAAGAATAGAAGCAAACAAATGGGGGGAACATTGTAATGAACAACTGGGTGGAATAGAAGATAAAAAGAAAGGAGAGAGTGAAGGAAATGAGCGGAGCTCGAGAGAAGGAGAGATAGGAATGGACAAAATGGAGAAAGAGGCGATAGTGTGTCCGATATATAAGAGTGGGAACAAGACAGAGGCAAAAAGTTACAGACCAGTAAGCCTATTGAACGTAGGGTATAAGGTGTAGAGAGCATATAAAGGAACTGGAACAGAAAGGAAATAAGGTAATCAGACAAATATGGGGCATAGGGGAAAGAATATTTGGGAAAGACCTTGAGAAAAGAAGATGGCTGTTCGATAGGATGGTAAGAAGTGTTTTGAGATATGAAGCGGAATTGTGGGGATGGAAAGAATTCAAGAAAAATATTGGAAATGTACACTAGGATTAGAAAAAGAAACACCGGGATACATAGTGGAGGAGGAGGCTAAGATGGAAAAAATAAGAACACAGACAGGAAGAAGGACAATGAGATATGAGGAGAAGATCAATAGCAAGAGAGAAAGAGATATTAAACGAGTGCTGGAAAGAAATAGAAATGCAGAGGGTAAAATATGGAGAAGAGGAAAGGAAATTATATTACGAAAGAGGGGGTACGCGAGAGAAAAATAACAAGAATAAGAAGAGAAGAGAGATCGGTAGAAGCAGAGATAGTAAGGAGGGATGTGGACTTGCAGGTGCAAGAAAGAGCGGGAAGAATAAAAGAAGGGAAGTACATTGGAAGATATTGGAAGATAAGGACAGGAGGAAAACCCACATATTTATTTGGAGAGAGTAGATTAATGGAAAAAAAAATTATTGCAAGGTTTAGGGTAGGGAATGAGGTAAGGGAAAACAAATATTGGTTAAAAGACGAGGATAATTATGTAGGATGTAATGGAGATGGGTGGGAGAACTTGGAATACATAAGTAAGGAATGTGGAAAACTGCTGGGTGAAAGAGGATTATGGATGAAAGAGGTAATAAAAAGATGAGAAGCAATGGAGAGAAGAAAAATAAACATAATCAAGATATAAAATATAGATTAAGAGTAAAGAAGAAGGAATTATGAAAATGTAGATATACAAGGGAGAAGGAGAGGAGGAAAGGGAAGAAAATCAAATTAATTTCATTTAATATAATTTGGGTGTGAAAAATGGAAGTGAACTTGGTTAATTTTATGATATATGTATGATGTAAAAAAAAACTGAATTCTTTGTTTATTGTAGAAAAATAAATAAATACATTGATTGATTGATACATTTTTGTGTTTTTCAGATTACTAACAGTTTTTAATCGTTTATTAGAAATTAATGTTTTACTAAAGGTATTAGTTGTGGTGTTTTCTTTTCCGTTTTTAGTTCTGCATTCATACATAGTGTGACTAGCAAGATGCGCAATTATATGAAATTTTTTATTAAAAACCTCATCCAAAATTTATTGTTAAATTAATTAAGTAGAATGCATAACGATTACAGCCCGGTCCTGTGTTTAGTGTCAATTGTGACTATAGAACATCTATTGACTCTATTCTTAGTTGGATACTACTGCTTCCTGATAGTTACTTTAGATTTGTGGGTGCTGTTAAATGTGCAGTAAAGAAATCAATTCTAAGTGGTTTTCAAAAGAAATATGCTCCATGTTGGTCGACTGAAACAAACCACCTTTTTTTGATCTATTTTAATATAACCTTTGTACTTAAGGTTAACTTTTTTGTTTATATTTTTGCAAAGTACTGAAGTTTGAATTACGCGCTTGGTTTGTGACGTCACTACTAAACGGGTCTATTGTACACAATACTGATACTGATCTTCTGGGGCATCATACATTATACTTATATCACAATACATTAATAAATAGTATATTAAGTATGGAGAACGGTAAGGGTTTTATACCGATCGAAGACAATTGTTTGGAGGAGGAGCGGAGCGACGACTCCAATTATTGTCTGAGATCGGTTATCCTTAACGTTCGACATGCTTATAACGTTTTTTGCACGATTGATACCATTATAAATTATAAAATTAAACATTTTCGTCATATTGACTAGTTTCATTCATTTTATCAAGATAGATACTTTGGTTGTTAGGTAGTAACTAGGGTGCATAACAACAATGGAGAATTGAGTTTTTATTTAGTTGTCAATAATTTTAAGTACAATTTTGATTATCATAAATTAAAATATGAGCGAAAGTGAATTTGAAGAAATTGAACGGGCTTGGGAAGAAGGGTGTTCCGCAATTATTCCCGAAAAATCTAAAATCCGTTATCAAAATACCTACCAAAGTTTTAAAAAATGGTGCGAAGGCAAGAATTTAAGAATCGATGAAAAGACTCTATTGGCATATTTCGTTCAAAGACATATGCAGTTGAAAGCTCCTGGAAGCCTCTGGGCAGAATATTCAATGATTAAATTCGTTAGTTTCCTTTATTCTTTCAAAAACAAATTAAAATTAAGAGATTTTTAACTCGACGGTAAGTGAATTACTTACCGTCGAGTTGGATTACTTACCGTCGAGTTGCTAGTAAATGTCACCTACTGACGTAAAATCTGTCACGGTAAACAGTCAAAAATGATCAATCGTGCAAAAATATAATTATTTACTGTACGAATTAATAAATAAATAATTCAAAATTTATATTATCACATAATATGTATCTATTTAATTTTTTTTTCAAAACTGCATGCTGTTTCTAATAACTTTTTTGATATTTTATAAACAACTAAACTTTTGTGATTTTGTAATTAAAATTGTCAGATAATTCGAATCACATGACTATTACTTTTTCTGGATTGAAACAGAAATTGATGCCACATTTAAAGAAAATTCTATATGACGCGGAATGTAGAACTAAATCAATCAAGATCATTAGAGAAACAAGAAAACTGTTTTGAATTAAAAGTACCTATGAACAATGAGGATATTTCCAATATTCACTGTAATATTAATTAATGTCGTAATTATATAATCAATACAAAATTGTTGTAAGCAAATAATCAAGTAATTACGAAACCGTTTAACAATTCGAACAATAAAAACATTATTGTGTGGTCTAAAACATTAAATAACCCCACAAACGCTATTCGGACAGCACAACCCACGCTTTGTGGCGATAATTATTTAGAACTTTGCCTGAAGTTATTTGCAAACAATATTGAACATTGTACATGAGTGAGCATAATGACTTCGGTAGATGCACTTAAAGAATTTGAGTGAGTTGGTCAACCATTATAGAATTCGTTAACCTAGTTACTTTGTCTCAAAATCTGTGCAAATATTTTGAATGATATTTCTTCAAACGTCCTTATTAATAATAAATTAAATTGCAATAAATGTTACACCATGTTTTAACGAAAACAATTTTAATGTAATTAATATTTTTTCCGTCGACCGTGCATTTATGACTTACATTAACGTAAACAAAATTGTTCATTAATGACACATATTAATGAACGTGTTCCTATAAATGAACAATTTTAGTATAGGCAACTAAACATACATGTGTAATACCTAAAGTTGCCATTTTATCTGTCAATCAATTACAATATGAAAATGTAAATAAAAAATCTGTCATAATTTGTAGCAAAGCATTTTATAATAACAAATCTACATTATAAACAGCAACAATGAAGTTAGGTTACGTTATATAATTCAAAAATTGTGGTAAGTTCACAAAACGGTACTTTTTAAGGTGCGTTCACAATTGCATACCTTCTCTAAAAATATTAAATTATAATTTTATTAAAATGACAAAGTACGGTCGACGGAAAAGTTGTGTAACTAACTCTTGAATTAAACGGCGTTTAACAACTTCAAACATAAACGCGTTCGCTTCACTCACGCGTTAAAATATCTCGTTTGTTAAATAACTATTAAATATATCTTAGAATAGAAATCATCTTACGGAAAGAGTTTAAATAGGATTTGTAGATCATTTAATTTGCAACAAAAGTTAGAACGTAAGCTTCGGTACGACCCTGTATTACACCAACATTACATGCTTCCTCATTACTGTGTACCTAATAAAAACTAAAAGTACAACAACAAAATTATAAGTGTTTTGTTAATAAAGGAGAAATTACAAAAAAGTATCCTGATTTTTTATTTTTCTTACGTTTTTTTACGAATCAAAAAAATTTCTTGCCGATTATTATGTACATGATTACCAATTTAATTCAGTTACGTATGGTGTTTCATCGACTTCATTTGTAGCACTTAGAACTGTTCAACCATTGGCATTCAATTTACTCTAATATTATAAATTTTTCTTTCAAATGTTTATGTTGAGGACAATGTGGAAGATTGTAATGCATTAGAATAACCGTCGAACTTGCAAAATAAATTTTTTTATTAAAACTTGTTTCGGCTAACTTTTATTTATTTCTTGTGCAGATTTTTTTTCTTCGTAGTGTAGATTGGATGAAAGAAAACATTTAGTATTATTTCATTTCCAGCAATGTTATGAAACTTTATCTATAAGTTTATCAGTTTACACTCCTAACTAAAGCCTGAAGAAGGAAACTTAATTAAAGTTTGGAAAAATCAGCTTTATGGTAAACGTTTATAATGGAAAAATAATATGGCCTTGTAAGACTCCTTCTTTGTGAAGGTAAGAAGAACAAACAAATCAATGGACACAAAGCAGGTGTCCTACAAGACCAAATTATTTAATAATTTAATTTTTGGAGGAATACTTACCTGGAAAAATAACTTTAACAGCATTTATTTTTTTTTTTTTAAATAAAATTGTTTCTATGTACATGGAAAACATTTCTAGACAATCGCGTTTCTGCCATTTAAAATAAAACTTCTCCTGCTATGTGTCTTCTAAAGATATTCCACCAGATTGCGTATCTCCTAGATGACCCTCAGAATTAATATACCATCCCAGAACCGTACTTCATTATTAGCTCTAATCAAACCCTACCAAAAGAAAAAATAATAATGTTATTCTTTGTTTTCTAGATAATCTTATTAATATTTTTATTGTTCTTGATAATTTTTTTTTGTTCTTCTTTTATAAACACTTTAAATTATTTTTAAACATGTGCAAGAATTTTCTTTAGCCGGCAATCTGGACAGTTTTAAACCCCAATTTCTTGATAAAAAAGGTACTTCTATGGTCGATGGTCGTAATTGTAGCATTTACTTACCTTTTAGGAAAAGTTTGTTCCCTAGTAGAATTTTTTCAATTATAACCAATTGCATTGGTTTTGGTGGCGCTGTCTCTATTTGCATGTGTTCAGAACATCGATGTGTAAAGACTACTACATTTTACTATTATTTGTCGTTTTAAAACGGATTTAATAAAATTTCGCTGCCCAACCTTACCGCAATATTAATACCGAGTGATCATAAAATGTTTAGAGAAGGTGTTGCTAATGACTTTGATATTAGTAAATTTTTTATGTCTTTGATAACTTCAGCTAATAAATGTCAATTGATTGTCAGTGTTCATAATTTTTATAAAAAATGGTATTTTCGTCAGAACATAAAAGATTTATTATTAAATCTTACTTTCGTAATGGTGTTTTCAATAACAGCACTGTTGCTTGTTTGGCCGAGAATATGCAACCAACAATACGCATCATGAAAAATTTGATAATGTCAAAGTCACAGCTACACCTTTCTCTAAACTTTATTTATTTATTTAGCTTATGGCATGACACACAGATGAATAACACAGAAATTAGAAAATAAAATACAAACAGAAATGTAAAGTTCAACAAAGACATCAAGACAGACATAATAGAAAATGTGTATAAACATAAAAATAAATATAAAATATAAAACAAATATAGCATAAGTTAAAAATACACTAAAATAAAATAAAATAGATATTGAACATCACAATTCCACACTTAGGTTTTGCAACCATTCCACAGCCTGTGGTGTTGCCCTCAAGAAATCATCATCAGTGCCAGCAAATTTCCTGAGTGAGCAGTCGTTAATAATATGATGAATAGTTTGTTCTTGAGCACCACAGTCGCACCCAGGGTCGGGTCTCATGTTCCATTTATATAAGGAAGCTCCACATCGGCCATGACGTGTCCTTATTCTATTGAGTGCTACCCAGGTTTTCCTTGGGAGATGAAAGCCCGCTGGAGGGTTTGGAGTTTCAAGTAGAGGGTACGATCTGGGATCTACTTTGTTTCTCCAGTTTGTACGCCAAGTTTCAGCACCGTCATAGTTTTGACTTAGGAGTTGTTGCGCAGTCTTCACAGGAGGATTTCTTGATTTGAGCCTTCTAAATTCGATCAAGTCTTGGTGAATAGGAAGGGCAGGGTTGCTAGAAATCTTTTGAAACTCTCTTATCAGTATATTGCGTCTTCGTATTTCAGGTGGTTCGATGTTACTAAGGACTGGTAGCCAGTAGAGTGGGGTGGTTTTAATAGCACCAGAGATTATTCGCATCGTTTGGTTTAGCACCACGTCGACTTTTCCCACGTGCGGACTGTTTAGCCAAACCGACGAGCAGTATTCAGCAGTTGAATAGACCAGACTTAGCAAAGTGGTACGGAGAGTCTCTGCATCAGCTCCCCAAGTTGTTCCCGCTAATTTATATAGAATGTTGTTTCGGGATTTTAGTTTTGCAGCCAGATTTGGTAGATGCTTGTTATAAGAAAGGGTGCGATCTAGTGTTACGCTTAAGTATTTTGGGTGGGAGTTATAAGAAAGATCAGCGCCACTTAAAAATACCTGTAGGAGTTTTCCAACAAGCCTATTATTTAGATAGAAACATGAGGTTTTTGTTTTAAGCGTGCTTGGGGTAAGCCGCCATTTCTTAAAATATTCAGCCAGCGTTTCTAGGTCTTGAGAGAGAGTTTGTATGAGAGCAGTCATGTTGGTGTGTTGGCTTACAAGAGCAATATTATCTGCGCACGTAAATCTCCTGGATGTGGTAGTTGGTAGGTCAGCTACGTAGAGATTGAACAATAACGGCGCAAGCACTGACCCTTGAGGTAGACCATTATTCAGGAGTTTTGACTTACTGATCGACGAAACTGCGCCGGTTTTCATGCGTTTTTTTATAGCCTCGCTCTATAAACGTTGTTAGTGTCAGGACTTGATTCTAGCAGTTTCGATTTGGTCTGAAGGCAGCCTGATCATTATAATTGGACTTAATCTGTTGTAGAGAAGATGCTGAAACAGTTTGTACGCTACACTTAAGAGAACGATTGGTCTGTAGCTTTTAGGTGTATTGTCAGGCTTTGCTGGTTTGAGGATGGCGATGATCTTTGCCTTCTTAAATTCTTTTGGCAAGATTCTTGACTGAAGGATATTGGAGTAAGATATTGTCAGCCATTCTGTTGTTTTCCGGTCACAGTGCATTAAGAACTCGGGGTGTAAATTATCAAAACCAGGAGCCTTGCCATTTTTTAACTCTTGTAGTGCCCGTATTGTTTCTGTAGTTGTGAAAAGTTTTAACAGATCTTGTTGTTACGGCCGTTTTTCTTTAATAATTTAAGCTCTTTCTTTATTTTACGTGTGTGTTTTTTATTGGAATGTGCTCTAGACTTTTTCGCTATATTGTTGGCAATTTGATCAGGTGTAACGCTTGGCTTAGTTTGTGGGACATGTGAACTAGCTCCCAGTTTTTTTAATAGGCTCCACGCTTTTTTGCTAGAGTGTCTAAAGTTTAGTTTTTTGGCAGTGTTCCGCCATTTGGTCCTTCTAGTTTTATCCAGGCTATAAAAAAGGTCATCTGCGACTTTAGTTCTTCCACTCTCCACAAAGTCCTCATATAGCCGCTCACTCGCTTTTGTTCATCCTGGTATATATTGTTTTCTAATACCTCTAGGAATATATTTTTTGGCGGTCTTTATAACAGTATTGACAAATTTTTGGTAGTTTCGAGGGTGAGGAGGAATGAACCGTATGTTAGAGTCTAGGTCTTTAGTAAAACTAGACCAGTCAACTTTAGAGAAATTCTATCGGGACAGCTGAGACGTAAGGACCACAGGAATCTGTGTGCCTACCTCAAAAAAAATTGGTCTGTGCTGACTGTGCGGAAAGTGTTTAACGATATAACGGTTAACAGGAATTGGCTTAGCTCTCGAGTCAGTGGAAACAAAACAAAGGTCAGGGTTTGTCTCCGAGCCCCATCTGCCTGATTTGAAAGTGGCAGTGTCTTTATGGCTATAGATTAAGTGCATGTTCTGCGTCTCAGCCCATTCCACAATCTTGAATCCGTTTGAGTCGTTTTGCCTGTACTTCCAATCAGTATGGTGGCTGTTAAAATCGCCTGCTATTAAGGTGACGGGTGAAGGATGGTTGGTTGACCAGGGGGTGACTGGAGGTTTATAGACATTAATGATAGTTAAATCACCTACTTTTATAGTTATGTTATGGATATTTTCGTTGTCGGAAGTAGATACAAGTTCCACATTATCAATATTGGTTCTTGCATATGTAGCTGTACCATAACATGGGTGGTAAGTTGCTCCAATCAATCTGAACCCTGCAATTTTTCCACTCAATTGAAGCTGTAATTCATCTGCAGTGTGTGTTTCTTGTATTAAAAGGATATCAATATCATCGTCTAAGAGAAGTTTTGATAAATAGTCGCTTTTCGATCGACTTATATTTTCTATATTAAATTGGTAGATGCGCAAGATTGGTCCCACGGTTTTGTCCTTTGGCCTTGGTAAAGGCCATTTGTTTCGCATGCATGTGTGTCAGGATATCCAAGAGGTCATAAGACAGTTCGGATTGCCTAGGTCTTTAACTCTTTAGCCGTTATATAACTTTGCCCAGGATGTACCACGAGAAGACGAGATAGAATTACACCCCTCTAAACTTTATGATCACTCGGTACAAACTAAACTAATATTTTATTATACAGTGCGAACGTTAAGTCTGGAATAATAGATATATTATCTAAGTTCCAGATCTTTTACGACAAAAACCCTTGGACACGTCAATTTTGTGTTTCTAATTGATTTAATATTAATTCAAATTAATTGTGTACCCCTACTACTTTTTGTAATGACGTCATCTATAATTTTTAAAATGGCACTACCTATATTTTTTTAAATTTTGTGTAAATTTAAGTATTTTGAGTTCAGACATATGTTACTTTTGACATGTTAACAGTTTCCAAGATATTGATTTTAAACTAAAATAAACTCTAGAGGTATTTTGCATGTATTTTTGAAAGAAGTGATTAAAATCACTTTGACAGTTGGTAATGATCATTTATTTACCTTTAACTTGAAGAAAATGGTCCCGTAAAGCAATTGAAATTTTGATTCTAATTTTTGCTTTTCAGTCAAATAACGAACCATTTACTTCAAGATAAATGTAAAAAAATGATCGTTACCAACTGATAAAATGACATTTAAAAAAAAAATTTTTATTACTTATACAAATCTCTAGTTTTTGTTTTATTTTAAAGATTAATATCTTGAGAACTAAATGTTCGCACTGTATAAAACCTATTGTTACATTATCCATTTCACTAAATGTATGTCGTTGTTTACACTACAAAATACATTTTAAAAATTTCCTTTTTGATTAATTTAAACAATTTTATAAAAAAAAGAATTTCAAGCAGGTTTGAACTTCCTTATGATTGGCAAGGGTTTTATTGACGCTATACTACGCGTCCTTTAAATTTTCTTTATATTGGAGCCATAATTTTAGTTTCTAGTTTTTTGGGTTTTTAGTTATATACATATATACAATAAAAATGGGTTGTTGTTTGTTTGGATGCTTAAAACTTAAAAATTACTAAACCAAATTAGATACTACTTTCTGCAAGTTTATTCGTAATTGCTACGTGACGGTTAAGGAAAAAAGAAAAGTCGAAAAATTTACAAATTTCTGGTAAAATCGTGAACGCTCGAAATTAATTTATTTTGGGTAAAACAAAGTTTGTCAGATAGTGTAATATAATAATGATATATTTAAAACTTAGAAAACCATTAGTTTGCCATTACAATCGTTTTTTTATATAAATAATTCAAACATAAAAATTTAAATTATTCCATAAGCATACTAAAATTTACATATAATTAATTTTTTATTAAAAATACTTGAAAACGCGAGAGAAACAAATCTTTAGAACTTGATAACAGAGGAGTTGTATTCAATTAAGAGTTTCCATAAAATACGACGAGTTTGTAATTACGCTTAATGCATTTAAGTTGATACAAACTTCCGGGATAACTTGAAATGTTGCCATCTCGAACGCAGTTTCCTTAAGCAGGGTCTAATCGATTATAGCTTCACCAAAGCACAACAAAACACGAAATATTTATTTCAGTGAATTTACTATTTTATGAGCTTTGATCTGTTACGGAAAAGTAGAGTAGGGATTATGTTCAATACAATATAGAGCTTAAGTATTGAATAAAATTTTAAAAGTAGAAATAGATAAATTTAATCGTAGTAAGCTCCATCTATGGAAAAGCATTTATTTTAAAGAACATAGATTTATTATGACATACATCTTATTAGAAAATGTAACAACAAAATTTTAGAGTGTTGCTAGTAAACTATTTCTTTGTCATAAAAAAATGAAAATTTTAAATTTTAGATGATGCATGATTTTTTTTATTTCAATAAATTAAATTATTTTTATTGATCTTAAAATCTGGAAAAAATTAGGAACAAAATTGTAGATAAAATTTACAAAGATATGCCAAAAATGACTTGTGTCGTATATGTCCCAATTCTCAATTAGGGTAATGAACTGAAACTCATTTGTTTAAAAAAATTGTAACCTAAGAAACAACAAAAAAGGACCATAAAGTAAACAAATTTAATTGTTTGTGGAAATCATAAAAACAGAAACTTCACATTCTTTTTCTTTTATTTTTTTTACGTCCAATTTTAGTTCTAAATAATTGCTTGGCCTTCCATGCTTTTTTGGTATCTTTATAAACTTGGTCAAGATTTCAGCTATAGCTAATCTGAGCATTACATTAAATAAACATCAGACTTGTTAGTTCTTTTCCAAAGCAGCCATGTCCATGCATTTACACATCTGCACCCTAGAGGTAAACAGTCGTATCTCAGGTTTTTTTTATAAAATGAACTTACGGTTGTTTCCTATTACACACATTACAAAAAGTCGCAATTTTTTTCATATTTTTGTATTCGATTTTTTTTACTTAAAGATATTGCACTGAAAAAGTTATTTTAAATAATAAAATTAATTTTGAATCAAATTTTTATTAATATGAAATTTTTAATGAATGTAATATTCAAATCAAACGTAAAATTAAGGTAATTAAAGTTAGATAAAATTTCTAAAAACCCGACCCATAATTTAATTAACGAAGGATATTAGACTTTTGTGTAGGTAAATGGTTTTTTTTATAGCAATTAATCTTTTAGTATAAACGGATGTTTAATTCGATAAGCGTTTAAAATGTTGAATGTGTTTTGCGCGAGATAATGTAAAATGTATTTCCTTAAGTGACCTTGGGAGACCTAGAGTGTGCAAAATTAAAGGTAAATGCATGATAGTAGGCGTCTGGTTAACGTGAAAAAGTCGTCATTTGTAAGGATAAATAAACTGATGCACTAGAGGCATTGATTCCAAGTGGGGTAAGTGCAAGAAAAACAGACTTGTACTTTGGCCAGTGAAGAGTCTAGATATAATTATAGAAGACTCGTGAATGGACTAGTCAAAATAAAAATTTAATCTTTTCTAAAAAAACTTAAAGGGATAAATCGATCGGTCTGTAATAATAAAATAAATGAACACTGTTGATATATGTAAACATGCAGACAATAATGATAGATTTTGATTGAATCTATTGGAAATAATATACATCGAGAAAATCAAATGGATCGTCATATTTCATTCATTGAATGATAAGAGAAGTAACGTGGCCAAGAAGAAATTTAAGAACGGAAAAAGTATAAAGTACAGAGAAAAAGAAAAATTTGTAATCCGGCAGAGTTCAACAATTAAGCTTATACTGGGCTATTTTCCAAAATTTTTTTGTTCCATTTGGTTAGAATATTACCAAATCTGCACGTTAGACTTTTCGGAACTCTTCGGAATTAATAGGCAAGAATTAAGTAATGTGAAATTTAAAATCGTGTTGTCGGCAGTATAGCTGTTGAATTTTTTGAGACTTCTGATTAAATCAACTGGTGTTGATTTATTAGTTAAGGGCGCTCTTAGTACTTTTAAATTTGCTTAGTCCATTACTTTGGCTAAACTTGCCTTAGATGTCCTGGTTTTTTGCTTTGGTCTTTTACGAAGGTTAATCTTCAGTCCAAACTGTTTGCTTTATTTGACTATTATGTTAAAATCACTTAAAAAATAAAGAGTCTGAAGGTACTTAACTAAATGATTCTCTTGGAACTTATTATTACTAATTTTTTGTATAATATTTAAAATGGAGCAACATTAATGCAGACCTTTAAAATTTGGTGTAATAATAATAATAAATAACTCTGTGTTGAAATTTAATTTACTTACAGAAATGTTGTAACTATAATATTAGCAAGGATTCCATCATTGATGCCAAATTCCCTTGATCCAAAAAGCAAGTTTTCCAAGATGAAAAAAAAACGGACTGTGCTGACATAGTTTTAGATCATTAATAATGGTTTTTATGGAAATTATGAGGAAACTTGGATAATTTAAAATGAAAGATAATGTTCAAACTTGGAAATATTAGTTTAAAGTATGCCTGATCAAAAATGCTGTTCCATTTGATTGCAAGATAACTCTTGCTAAAGCTTTATAGAAAAGTAAATCTAAACGTATTAATTTACAAAAGCAATTAATTGGAACTTGAAATTTCAAATGGAAGAAATACTTCAATGATGCAATTTCGCTAGTCAAAGAGGGATCGTGGGTTATTTGGTACTAATTAAGCCAAAAGCTTTCACACTGCAAAAGAAATAATAAAAACGGCGCCACCTAGAAAAACGCGTAGTAAATACTCTAGAACAACTAGGAACTTTACATACAGAAACAAACCGTTAAACTGTAGAGACATATTTTTTGTAAAATGATTAGATCAGTTATAGACACAAAACAGATATAAAATACACAACAATTGCGCGTAGGGAGCAATACAAATTATTTTAGTAATAACTAAATAGATTTGTTAAACTAAATAACAACCGTTCTGTACCATATGCCACTGGTTGGACGTGGTTGCCCAATAATTTAGTACAGATAATTGAATTTTAAAGATTTCACATCTTAATAAGTGTTGACGTTATATATAAACACTCACATTGAGTAACGGTACTCGACGATAAATCAAACAAAAAGCTAAAAGCGCAATCACATTATACTAATATTTGAAAAATCTTTATAACCACATCAATCAAATACAACGTGCAGAAATTACAGATACAACCGCGTTTTAAGTAAAATTATAACATAAAGCATGGACAAGTTAAACTCATCCGATTTCCGATGATTACGATAAAGAGTAAGTCGGTTCGTATTTTAAAACAGATGAGTAGTAATACAGACAGGTAGAAGAGAAAAGCAAGAACGAGTCTACCTGTAGGTCACCGATTTATCTTCCATGAACACCTTCAATAGGAAAGAAGTAGCCGGTTCAAAAAACAGACGAATAGCAACGGCCTTCCGAGGTAGTGCTGATATTATTTCTCAGTTAACCAACCATAATTGCCTTATATTTATTCATTCCAAGTAACTATACCCAAAAGAAGTTCTAAAACGTGGGTTAGATGGCGATAGAAATCCAAAGTCTACGATGGTTATAAGTCAAGATGCTACTTACGACGTAGAAGATGCCTGTTAATAAATCCTCAGAGAATATTAAAAACTTGGCGTGGCGTTTATTTCCATTACAATTATTTAATAATGGTATTTCATCAGATTTTCCCCACTAAGAACTGGAAGTTAACGACAATTTTCTACGTCAACGGCACAATTAGAAAAGAAAAAGAACCGTTTAATTATGAGACGTGATTAAGCACAGTTTGGACTAGCCAACTTATAAGGACTCAAAAACTCTAACTTGTCAAATTAATTCTCTAATGTAACTTAAACTTCCTAACTACAGGTGGATTGTTGTTCCTAACCTGCCAAAAATTATTACATTGAACTAGTGAGGTGAAAATTTATGGGAAGTTCTTCATGCGGAATAGAAAAAAGCCATAGCAAATGACATAAGCAAAGTTGGTAATACAGATTTCTACTAATTTTATGCAATTTATAAGTAGAAGTAATTGTAACTATTAGAGATTAAAAATAATATTTTCATATGTATACCTACATAGAAATGAATTATTTTTGGAAAACATACAAGGTGGTGCTTATGAAAACGGGTCATAGGTTAATGGTTTTTGTATCAAAAGGAAGCTAAAATTAGTCCGTTTTAAAAATTTTTTTTAATATAAATAAAAGTAAGTTTGATGATGAAAGAAAAATAGTATTGGGTTGCTTAAACAATCAACATTCCTACGTTTTGACAATATAGCTAAAAGGAGAGTCATTAATTAGCAAATAAAAAGCTTTATTCACAAGGAACAGCTTCGAATGATATTAGAACTAAATTAAATAGGAAGGTTACAATAAATAAACATCAAAATTTTAAAAAGAAAACCGTGTAATTCAGCTGATTTCTGATAGCGAGCGCTGTGCGCAATAATTTTAGCTGCGTTTTGATACCAAAACCATTTTTGTCACAAAAAATTGGCGAGCAGGAATTCGAAAAAAAACAGTTCACAATGCTAAATCCCTATGACCCGTTTTCAAAAGCACCACCCTGTATAGTCACATACTAACAGAAAACATTAAAAATTTTCCAAATCTCTCCAGATGAATCATTGAAACCATCTGAACACACTCACATTAATCGCATCTACTTCAGTTTAGTTTGCTCACTATAACCACATAAAAAAATTGTTTTTTCTATTCATTCAACGCCAAAAATGTTTAAACATCAGAAATAATACTTTTCCATTAGTTTATTTAATTAAAAGGTTTTTGAAGTGAATAAACTAGAATCAATTCACTATAAACCTAGAACAAATGATGATTTACACTTTTAATACAACGACGCAGATTTGATTTAATTTCTAACAAAAACTCGTTAAACATGATTTTTAAAGCAAACAGTTTTTGGAATATATTTCCTGTGTGTTGGCTTTGAAGGTTATGTTACCAATGTTACGCAATTTATATTACGTTTTAATTACGAAATAGTCTCATAGCATCGTATACACAACGTTATATAAATACATTTTTACAATTCTTTAATTTTTCTAACGGATTTCTTCAAAATC
Organism: Abscondita cerata; assembly: GCA_030710515.1. Taxonomy (NCBI): domain Eukaryota; kingdom Metazoa; phylum Arthropoda; class Insecta; order Coleoptera; family Lampyridae; genus Abscondita; species Abscondita cerata. Next base: position 388,571 of record JALBCR010000160.1, on the reverse strand, counting down.
CGTAATTAAAGTATTCTAAAAGTCAGTCCCACAATGTTGAGTTATTTAAAGTCAGTTAAAAGAATAAAATAAGAAAATAGTTTGTATCCAACAAATTTGTTTGGTAAGATAATGATTTTTTTAAAATTCGTTTATTTAAAAGTTATACGTATAACATTAAACGATAATATTACAAAAACAAAATGTATACTTTTTAAACAAAGCTGCATTTTGGTACCGATCATTTATGCTTTAAACACAGCGTACGCGCATTTGTCCAAAAAAAAATCCGATATATCTCGTTTTATTTGATATTTCAACATCACAAACTGATTTGTTTGGTGTCAATCGATAGCATTCGATATCACAAAAATAATTGCTTTTACAAAAAAATTTAAATTTAATGACTTTATCCTTTCTGAAAATCAAAATAGTGATTAAATTCGGGTTGCTCAGTTTCCTTTATTCGAAATAGAAAACAATAGTTTATCTTCAGACAGCTATCAACAGCGTCAACGATAGACAATGTTTTGGTACGTTTTTATCTTATTGTTTGCATTATCTCGTGTTGCAAAGACTTCATTAAACATAATTCTGTTTTCTCAAAATTGCGTAATCTACCAATTTCGTAACGATATTAAATTTTTGACATCAATTGCCTTCCATATTTTTTGTATAAACTGTCACATCTAGTTTAAGACGTCGGATATTCATAGTGGGAAAATGTACATGTTCGAGTTTGCAACTCAAACACGAACAAAATTGTATCGTTTGTGGTGTATATGCAAAGTTAATTATTGCAGAATTTAAATACTGTATGTCCGCCAGATACGTAAATGTGGGGAGTTGTTTGAAAGCAATTGAGTGCTTTGTTACGTGATGCGGATGACATATTGAGAGAATTTCCAATTATGACACAAGGTGTATCAATGCTGAGATAATACATGTGCATGTCCTTGATTGTTAATTATTAATGCTTACAAAAAAAAATTGTTTTAATATAACACAGTTCAGAATTTTTAATAAAAATGCTGCCGTTGTTTACGTGATATTAAATTCCATGTTAAACTGACGTCATAAAATTTTGATTGCGTTGTTAAAATAGTTTTTAATTGCTTTCCTTTTAAGTAGCATTAACCAAAAGTATTACCCATTTATGTCTATAAAATTAAATTGTGAATCCATATCGATAATTACAACTTATGAAACAAGCGTTTCGCGCAGACCTCCATATTGTTCTGATACTAACAAACGTACATTTTGCTCGAAAATAAAATAAACGTCTAAAAGCGTCGCAACTCTCAACTTAGTAATTTTTATAGAAAAAATTAAAAAACCGATTCGTTGTAGTAAAAAAATCAACGTTTAAAGTTATTGTAACTATCTAACCCCGAACCATTATTTAACCCCGTACACACTGGTAGTTTCTGAAAAAAACCCCGGCCGAAAAATAAAGATTTTAAGACTACCTGTAAAAAATTTATGCAAATCGCTTCGGAATAATAACGTAGAAATGGGGAAAATAGTTTTGTCTAAAAGTAGGCGCCGCTTCAAAAGTTATTAACAATTTATTAAAAATTCACCGCGGATTTTATTGTTTATTTTTTTATTGTTTTAGAAAACTTCGTGTTTTTGTTCAGCGATAAATTTTCTACAAAATAGTATATTTTAAAATTGTAAAATTTTTTAATTTATTATTAATTACAGTAAAACTACATTTCCATCGAATTTTTCTAATGTTTCTCAGTTTTATATTTATTAGTAAACTTCAATAATAATACGTAACTAAAAACTAAACAAAATAAAGGTTCGTGAAGTTGGCACGCCTACGAAAGCACTAACCAAAATTTTATAGTCAATTGTTAGTGTTCTTTAATGTTTAAAGATTATTACTCCAAACCTTTTTAAAAATCAAACTATTTTAAGTATTATCCAATTTCACTTTTTATTATAAAAGCACAACAAAAATTTTATAGTCAGTCGTTAGTGCTTTGTTAGTGCTTCTTAGTGCTTTATTAAAAAAATTAGCTCCCCCAAGCGCTTTAAAAAAATTTAATTTTTAAAGGGCGTGCCAACTTTACGTTTGATGAGAAACACTAACAAAAATTTTATAGTCAATTGTTAATGTTTTGTTAGCGCTTTTTAGTGCTTCATAAAAGGAACTGACTCCCCAAAGAGTTTAAAAAAATCAAATTTTAAAGGACGTGCAAACTTCGCGCTTAATGAGAAGCAATAAAAAAATGTTAGTGCTTCGTTAGTGCTTTATAATAAACTTTATCTCTCCCAAGCGTTTGCAGAAAAAATCAAGTTTTAAAAGGCGGGCCTAATAAAAACTTTATACTCAATGGTTAGAGCTTTGTTAGTGCTTCTAAGTGGTTCATACAACAAGTCAATTCTCCAATAGAATTCAAATTCCAAAGAGCAGGCAAACCTTAAGCTTTATTAGAAGCATTAACAAAAATTTTGCAATTGCCGGTGTTTTGAATAAAATTTTAATTTTTAAATACGTATTAGGCACTATATTGACGGAATTCCTACTAATTGTAATGGTTCGATTTAAAAATGCCTTTATTTAATATTACAATTACAAATTAATGATTTGGAAATTATATTTTATAACCTTGACAATGCCACAGTGTAATTGTTAATTTGACATTAGCAAAAGTTACCTTCAATTTTTATAGCGACTATTGCAATAGTGATTTTTCAATTAGAATTTTTAATCAATTATCGCGGTCTCCATTAATATTTAAAGTTGTAAATTTGACAGTTTATTTAAATGAATATTTATGTGTATCAAAAATAAATAGTTTAACATGTTCTAGTTTTCTTATTCATTAATTAAATTGTCATGCGGAATTACACTCGAGGTTTATATTTTAGTGAGTAAATTGGTGTTTTAATTCTAATCTCTTTTCTTTAGCAGTTTTACTTAAAAAACTGTCAATCAGTGGCGGCTCGTGGTCAATCATACTGGGAGGTCAAAATTAATTTAAAAATAGACATACTTAAAAAATATAAATAACTCAAATGCACCGCAAAATTTTATACAATCTACAATTCTGTTCAAAATATAGCGATTTTTCGAAACATTCTCATTAAAATCTCTAAGGGATTTTCTGTAAGCATTGTCTAGCTGTGTACAAATATCAACATTTCCTACGGTTGCAAAATTTACCGAGCATTTCATGTGTTCTGCAGACGAAGCATGTTTTTTTATTTCCTCTTTTAAATGTTTTAAATCTCTTACACCGAATTTGCACTATAGCGAGTCTGACGAGTCTTTAGAAAATAATAAACAAACAAAACAGTAAAATACATTTGATACTTCACAACCACATATCCAGTTAGCTAAATCGTACATTACCTTGCGAAAGTTTCGATGAACATCTTTATTTTTGTCTTTGCTAGTTTGTCGTAAACTTAGTTCTGGCAAAGGACGACCATTTGCCTTGAACTCAAGTAATTTTGTAAAATTAAGTTTGTTAGCACTTTTTAGTTGTTTAATTTTCTGCACTACCGAAATTTTCTATTATAGCGCATGCACACGCGAATCAAAAATAGTATTTTTACAAAGCAACACAACAACAGTAAAACATATTAATATAAATTCTTAAATTGATTTAAAACACGCGAAAATCGAATCAAAAATCGAGCGTAGTTGTACACCCTATACGAAGTCAACGTAAACTGCGGGACCCGGCTCATGACCCAAAGTTGATTATTGTTTCGGACGTTCGCGTTTATTTGGGCACTGCACGTGTTTCGAGTTTTTCCGGGTAGATCTAATTCAATGAGGACAATTCGCACCGCCAGCCCAAGGTTGAAGAGGATGAATTACGAACAACGGCCGATAAATTTTAAGTTATTGTACTTGCGATTTAATTACCTATTTTAATAAAACACGTAATAATGAATATTTTTTTATATATTGTCAAAATTTTTGGGTGGTCATTGACCAAATGACCATATGGACAAGCCGCCACTACTGTCAATTATTAAAAACGCAACACCGAATGGCACATGATAGTGTTAATTTTCTACCGATACCGTAAAACTGCTAGATAACAGATTTTTTCCGAAATCGTCACTAAAAGTACATGTAATCAGCTGTTTTTATTTTTATGACAAATGTTTGGGTCGCGCATGCGCGATTCTAAAATTTACATTCATTTTACACATCTCTACCGGCAAAATTGTAAACTTAAAAATCGTCCTATAATGAATCACGTTAGTGCCGATTTTATTTACTCTACTGCCGATTTTTGTTACTTTATTGACGATTTCGGAAAAAAAAACAATTTTTACTGAAGCTCAGAAAATCTTGGATCCAGAATAAATCGTTTTCTTTGTGTCTGTTGTTACAGTTTTTATTTGTAACTCATTTATAAAACTATTGTAACTGGAATTTCGGTTACCTACAAAAAAATCTTTAATATTTTGTAAGTTTTAGAAACTTTGCTGTGGACACGTATGTTGTTTAATTTCTTGTTTGTTTATTTTGGGGAAAAATAATGTGATACAAGCAATGATTGAAGTAACCACAGTTCAGTGTGTTCATCATCCAAAGTTCGGAAATAACAATTGTACGATTTGTATCATACAAATAAAACAGAATAGTCTGAGGACTGTTAGACAACTTTGAGTCGATATTTGAGACAGCATAAAAATGTGTGCAACAATTCCATTGCAATATTTAAATACAAAATCTGGCGGGTAAATCCAGAAATTTTAGAATTGCAATTTTATTTTGCAATGAATGTTGTTGACGTATTCTGAAATTTTGATTTTGTATTTAATGAAATAAAAAGTTAAAAAATTAGATAGCTAGACGGCTTCAAAATATAATTTCGTAAATTTTGGAAATACGTGTTTGAGGTAAACTAAAATATTCAAACGTAAATAGTGATTCTTTAAAAATCCTTTGTGGGGATGACTTGTTTCATGAGCTACTAACAAAGCACTTACAATCGACTATATAGCTTCCATTATTGTTTCTAATGAAACGTTAATTTGGTAAACTTATTAAATAAAATTTGGGGAGATGATTTTTATTGAAGCACTAACAAGCACTAACAAAGCACTAACGTTTCCTATACAATTTTGTTAGTGCTTTTAATAAATCGTGAAATTGGCAAGCCCTTTAAAATTAGATTTTTTCTGCAAACGCTTGGGGGAGATAATTTCTTTTATGAAGCACTAACAATCGACAATAAAATTTTTCTTAGTGCTTCTAATCAAAAGTGAAGTTGGCACGCTCTTTAAAATTTGATTTTTTTTAAAGCGCTTGGGGGAGACAATTTTTTTTTGAAGCACTAAGCACTAGCGGCAGACTATAAAATTTTCGTTAGTGCTTTTATAAGCGTGCCAACTTCACGGAATTATAAAATGAGACGTGTCCCATTTCAAAATAATTTTGTTACAATAATTTTTTTTAAAATAAAACTTTGAAACCTTATAGTTAGATACGAAATTGTTTTACAGAAATATCCTTTTGGTGAATTTAACAACATAGTAATTAATTCATTTTCATAAAAAAAAACAAATATATTTTGCAATTTTTAGTCACTTTTGTTGAAAAAATAAGTTTTTGTTATAAAAATTGAAATTATTAGGCAAGATTATGGAGCAAATGAAATATAATAAGTGGGAATCAATTCGAAACGTCTATCACACCATGAAAACTAAAAAAAAACCACACGGCTTCGCAAAATGCTAACCTAACTCAACAACAATGGGTGGAGGTAAGAAATGTCTCTTACTTACTTTTATAGGTGACTAAAGATTCTTATCACGATCAACTTCCGGGTTTTGTTAGGCGCCACCCAGATTTTTTAAATGTACAACAGGCGCTTACTAAATACCCGGAAAACTAAAAGGAAACGTTACATAAAAGATAAACATGAATTACGTATGGTTTTTTATTTAATTGCCAGTGTATCATACAAAACATTGATCACATCACGGACACGTTCTTTTACATTAAGGCAATCGCTTTACTTCAAACCAAACGTAAGAAAAAATACAATTGCGGTGTCGCTCGCTTATACTACCAAAACAAGATTTTACTGAAGTTGACTTAAAAACTATCTACAGATTCACAAAGTTTATAATACAAAATATGACTGTGGTCTTTGTTTAAAACAAAATAACTATTTTAGCATCAAACTGGCAATTTACAAACCCCCATCTCAGTTGTTTTGAACAATAAAACATTACTAAACAAACAACATAAAAAAAACAATCAGATTACTCACAGTTGGTTTTCTTCTGATGAGTCGAATAATCCGTTTTGGGGTATACCTACACCATTACATTTCTTTAAACATAAACAATTTATTACGCCGAGTTACTCGTTAGATGCATTGTGTATGAGATAATCGAAAAGTTTGCAAGGGTTATTTTGTCTGTATTTTAGTCAAACAATAGTTTTTTTGATTTCACGAACCTAGTTATTTCCCGCACAACATCATTGACAACACTTTAACCCTCGCATACAAATTTACCCTCTATAGTTTATACGCACACTTTTTACTATTTAGTACGCGAAAACTTACTGTTCAATATTTAGCGATTGTTATAAATAACAATTAAGATCCGCTACAGTTTGTATTTGTTTTAATTACATACCGTAGCTTAATTAAAATTTTATAAAACCACCTAACTCCTATAAAATGGCAAAATTTTTAGAAAACTTGTTAACTATAAAGAAAAACTATGGATTCTTCATCATCACTTAATTCTTATTGTTTATTCAGTAACTAAAAAATATTTAGTTCTAAAAAAATTGGTACAATGTTTTCGATATATTAACAATCATGCTACAATAGTTTAAAAAGTTTATGATTAGTAATTTAAATAAAATAGCAACAATAACTCTTGGCGGGTTGTGCAACGTGATTCGGAGCACAGTTCTCAAGCGCTTCAGCTGATGCTTACCAATAATTGGTCTTTTAAATTGTATTTCCGTTTGGAATAAGTTAATAGATTTATTCATTGTACTGCTAATAACATTATATTAACAAATACGCAAATGTACTGCAAAAATAATTATTTTATACGCAAGATAGTTGACAGACCAATGGTAAAATCGGATTTTGTGTAGAATTAAAAATTAGTTCGTAAAGTTCGTTCATTGGTGCACTTTACGCAATGTTTTATATCCTAAAAATTTCCTGGTCTTTCTCATCGCGTCTAATTTATCACAAAATCTATAAAAACTCTAGTCGATCTAATATACTCTTTCTCCATCCTTCAATTCTTGTTTCTTTGATATTTGACATCACTTGGTCCTTTCAACATTTCTTCAAATTTTTCCCCCTGGTATCTTCTTCATAACCATTTCCGCATTGCTTCCGCCTCCCTTCTGTAATTGTATCTTAAATTTTATTATAATGATGATATATTCTCGCTGTAACACTTTCACCACTTTCCCTTGTCACAACTTTCTCAAAAATGTTTAGTCTTTCGTAATATTTTCTTGACATTCTCTTTGCGGTAAATGTCACTATCGATCGTATTACTGTTTCTTGTAAAGCAATTATTAAAAATCTTTCGGGTTTTTCATGGCTTTCCAGTTTTTTAGCGTTTTCTGTTGTGTGCTTATTTTGTATTTTTATAGTTAACCTCCAGACTTCGTTTTTGTGCCACTTTTCGTCACTACTTCTATGTCATGATTCCTTCTACCGCTATGTCAAACAACTCACACCTTTGTCTGGTACCTCTATGCATTTTTATTGCATTTGCGTGTCCTTATTTTGTTGGTACCATTGGTTTCAATTCACTCATTCTCACATTTTGACAGTCAAAATTTGCCCTTCCTGAATCGATCCTGAAATTGGTTAATGGAAGTGTGTTTATTAATGTTTCTCATAATTTTCTTTTAAACCACGTTCAAAAATGTTATCCTCTGATAATTTCCACATACTGTTTTTCTTCTCTTGGGAATCAGATTATTGTATGTCCGACTGCCAAAAGAAATTTTTTTGTTTTTGTTTTTGTGGTCTCTGCCTGATTAATTAACTATTACAATAAAAAACAAAAATTGAAAAATACAAAAAATATACTTTGAAATACAGTGTTGAAAAAGGCTACAAACAAGTATTGTGAGATCCACAAAACAAAATAGCACGTTTTCGGCACGTAAATAGCCGTATTTACCCGATGAATATCACCCAATAGCAAAGCAGTCGAGAACAGTGATAGATAATAGTTGAACTACCAGGAAACCTATGTAAAAAGATAAAAGGCATAAAATAATATGATTAAGCACTATGCCGTCACTTGTAAGCTGTCCAACTGAGTACAGGTGAGAATTCAAAAGCACAGGTAGAGCGGGTACATTTTGGTCATATATTTTTGTACGGCATTCTTACGATCAATCGATCCATGAAAAATAATGAGAAAACGCGTAGTGCCGTACGAAAAAAGTGCGCTACAAAATCGGAAAAATTTTTGATTTCCCGGCGATTTTCAGGGTAAATTTGGTCATTTGATTGTGTACGGCATCGGTCCCATATAGTTTTAATACCTCTTCTAATTCATTATTCCGCAACGCGGTACAAAAATCATGCGACAAGTAGAAAAGATCGGGGGTTGCAACCCCCTCTCTTCCGTGGCCGGGGAGGGGTCAATTGAAAAAGTACGGTATCGATTTCAAAACAGTATCTAGCACTCAAAAATACTATTAAAAATAATGCCGTTAAAAAAGATTGTTCATTTGAATGTATATCGATAATTATCTTAATTTCATCGTATACTTGATTTATAAAGGTGGAAGGTCATTTGATCCTGTACTGCAACTTTATTTTTAACAAGACATTGCTAAAAACAATTGTTATATAATATTACCGTATTATATAATTTTTCGTAAATTTTTCATTAAAATAAAGAATGTTTCTCCGATTTCAGTCACGGAGCACCCCTCACTTTTATGTAATTTTCTGGAGTTTTTCCTCCTCTACTGACTTTTGGACTAACAAAAATGTACGGCATGTGAAAAAATGTTATCTATTCATTAAAATATTTTCAGAATAACGGAAGAGAGGGGGTTGCAACCCTCGATTTTTTTCTCTGGTCGCATGATTTTTGTACGGCGTTGCTGAATAATGGGTTAGAAGAGGTATTGAAACTGTATGGAACCGATGCCGTACACAACCAAATGACCAAATTTACCTTGAAAACTGCCGGAAAATCAAAAATTTTTACGACTTTGTGGCGCACTTTTTTTGTACGGCGCTATACGTTTTCTCATTATTTTTCATGGATCGATTGATGGTAAGAATGCCGTACAATAATATATGACCAAAATGTACCCGCTCTACCTCTGCTTTTGAATTCTCATTTGCACTCAGTTGGACAGCTTACAAATGACGGCATAGTGCTTAATCATATTATTTTATGCCCTTCTATCTTTCTACATAGGTCTCCTGGTGGTTCAAATGACCTATAAGTTTTTGACACGGGCCTGTGGTCTATGACTATTACTATAGTTTGCTACTAATGTCTGTTCATACCGAAGTTTCAAACTTTTTGTGTCTACACATACCTTTGATCGATAATATAATAATAAATTTTATTTAGATTTTTACTAATTCTGTTAAACATAACCATGTTTCTGTTCTTTTCATCATTGTCTTCTATGAGAAGGACTAATAAGCTTGTACAAAAATATTTTTTGACCCATAAATCTCGTCTTGCATTATAATAAAATGCCACAGTTACATTTTATTCATTTTTGTAACTTTTTTATTTCTTGTCTCAGAGTAACATTATCAAAAAATCCTGGAAGATTGGCTTTAAAAAATTAAGTTTTTAAAGCTGCTTAATTAACCAAAAATCAAAAAATTTAAAAAAAAAACAAAATCTGTGTAGGTCAACATACCTTTTTGCTAAATAGATTATGTCCAGAATCTAATCAAATTTGCTGTATTATAAATAAGGGCCATGTAAAAAGTTTCATTAAACTTCGATGGGTGGTTTTCTTGATACCTTGTATACATATGGACGGACGTCCATCCGACAATTTTTTTTTGTTTCATTATAATGTACTAACTCAAATTCATCGAAACAATGAAAAAAAAAGATGTGTTAAAATTTTCGGTTTGAGAACCGTTGCATCTTATTTATAAGATGTGGAGTAAAAATAAACGGTGACATAAAATATTTTTATTTTTCATTGCTCAGCGCTTAAATTTGTACTTTTTAATCTCTCGAATTCCTATAGACTTAGGGCTTAGAAGTTTGTTCGGAAATATAAAGTTTTATATTCCACTTATAAAATTTTATTAGAGGACGTAGCAAACACTTAGTGAATGTAAGGAGCTTTTCTTCTAGTGTGGCTAAAGCAGCGTACAAACTTCACACAACAAGACTAAAATAAGAGATTGAATGAAATAAGCAAATCATCTGCAGAAATGCTCGGTGAGTTGAACTTCTAAAATTTCATTATGTTAGGAACGTAAACTCGCTTGTTTCAGACGTTTGCTTTTTGAGAATGTAGGAAACAATTTTAGAGAAGTATTTCAATTGGTTTCTGCATTTTCAAATATCTCTTCGTACATCAGAACTCAGATAATTATGATATTCTTAGAATGTAGGAATTGAGTATAAGTTACAGTTCTTAAACGATTAGTAATAAAACTTACTTATTTGGAACAAGAAAGGGTATTGATTTTAATATATTTGAGACATTTTTTATTGTCACTATTAAATACTCGTGTTTCTAACCACGTTACAATAAACGACATTTTATCTTATTTGAACAAATTTAATAGGCTCACAATATTATTAAATTCTACGTACTACAAAAAATAGCATATTTTGAAGGCAAAATATGTATATCCAGTGGCGCGCCAAGCCTTTCTGGCGCCCTGGGGCAAGTCACTCTTATTCGCCCTGCCCCCTATCCATCAAAGTGTTTCACAATTCAAAAGAATTTTGTTTTTAAAAATTATGCAGAAAAGCTGTTAATATTGAGTAAATTGCATGCAGATTTTATTACTAAGAAATAAACACTGGACATTTCAAGAAACATTTTTATTGAACGAACAGATACATATTACTTTAAATTGCACTAATAATAATAATTATAAAAATTCAGGTAAATAACACATTAAAATATAATACACAGATATTGATGAAAAAATTAATTATCAAGAGCAAATTTGCGCGCCTTTTTCTAGAAAATTTCCTTATTAACTCTTGCATATCTAGGGTATTTAATAAATCTGATTCAATAGAAATAATAGCCAAATTTTAAAGACGTTCTTGAGACATTGATGATCTTAGATAGTTTTTAATGAGTTTCAGTTTTGAAAAGATCTTTCGGCAGTAGCTACAGAAACAGGCATAGTTAACAAAATGCGCAGTGCTATAGTAGTGTTTGGAAATGCTTGATTTAAATTATTTTTACTGATATAATTTAATGTCTGATTTGGAGATGACGTAATCTCCGGGCAAAAATTTTGTAAATACTCTAACTCTTGTAATAATTCATCGAGTTCATTTCTTTCTTTGTCTGTTAAAGTATTTTCTAATTCGGTGCATAAATTTAACTGCTCACTTTGTTTGTATTACAAAAATGAAAATGATTTGAATAATTTGATAATAATTGAAATCTTTCTTGAATGGATTGTATGGTTACATCTAATACATTATTAAAGCAGTTAACTTTAAATTTTAGTTCTTCGCTCGCAATTGTTTCGTCGTCATGTTCATAACTGAACTGCTTTTTTTATTTTTCTTGCTCTTAAAGAACCACTATTTTCAAATTTTGCTTCAACATCTAATAAAGAAGCGATTTTCTTAGCATCAACAAGTAAATCAGAGAAACCTTTATCTGATCTATAGTTTTTTAAAAAATCATTTAGTATTTTCAAACTCGTGCATGCTTCAGAAATATTGAAATTTTTGCATTGTAACATTTTGTTTGTAATATTTACTTTACTTAAAATATTGTACCACAAAACTAATGTGCAAATAAACCCAAATTGTTTTATTTTTTTACCTAAACCAGTGGATACGTTTTTTGCACTGTTATCGAATAAATTATTACACCCGCTAGCTATTTCAAACAGAGCATCATATATGATATCGTAAAGGTGTTATAGCGTCAATTCTACTAGACCATCTAGTATCTGACAGAGGTTTCACTGTTAAATTCGATATGTGTTTTTTTAGAACTGACCATCGATTAATTGAGGCAAAGAAAAAATTATAAATTTCTTGGACTGTTGAAAAAAAATTTATACACAATATATTACATTTTACAGCATCGTTCACAACTAAATTTAAACTATGGTTACAACAAAGGACAAAAATGCTCTTGAATTTATATGAAGAATCTTTTTTGCAAACCATGATGTTTTCCTCGCATGTTTGCCCCATTGTCGTAACCTTGTCCGCGTAAGTCGTTAATACTTAAACCATTTTGTTCTAGTGTTGTTAATAAAAAAGTTGTTAACCCTTCTCCTGTTGTATCTGTTATTGGACAGAAAGTTAAAAATGTTCCTGAACACAAAAATTCATTTTGAGTTGTATTTAAATTCACAAATCGAATGCAAACCGAAATTTGCTCTTGGTGACTACTATCGGGGGTGCAATCTAATATAATAGAAAAATATTTTGATTGCCTAACATTATTTAAAATATGCGTTTTAAGATTATTTCCTATTAAATTGATTATTTCATTTTGGATTTTATCTCCGAAGTAATGGGGCACTTTTAAGTTGTCGTGCATTTGCACTCTTTTAGTATGTTCAGCCATTACGGGATCAAATTTAGCTATCATTTCTATGCATTTTAGAAAGTTTCCGTTACTTTTTCGAATAATTTATTATTACTACCGCGGAATGCTAAGTTTTGTTGAGACAAAAATTGGATAGTGTAAAAATCCTTTCAATAACCGCGTTCCAATATTTAGTTTCCAAATTCAATACATTTTGAGAAGCAAAATGAATTGTTGTGTTAGATTTTAAACGATTCAGTAAATCAGACCATTTTTTAAAATTTTCAAAATGTAACTTGCTTTTTTCATGAAGATTTAAATGTTTCCAATCACTAAAACCGTTTTCATTACTTAATTTTGTAATTTTAAATAAATTTTCCATGTTAAATATTTTGCAACAGAAACAAAATACAGAGTTTTTTGATTTTGAATATAAAAGCCAATCTAGTTTAATATTTTCTGAATTTGGTAAAATACCTATAAAATGTCTGGAAGAAAATTTTCTACCAGATTTGTCTCTAGGATAATCATTACATTACGTTTTCTACTAAGCTTTGAATTTGAGAGAAAGAAAAAAGTTCAATTTCAGCTGTTGCTGTTGGATCAGTAGTTGACGTAGTTGTAATATCAATATGGACATTGATGTCGGTAGAAATTTCGTCTCTACTTGTTGATGGAAGTGAATCCTCCGCCTGATGTATACTACCAATTACAGTGGGTACAGCTGATGACTGCAAATCTTTATTGCTTATTCCAAAGAAATGGGTAATTTTTTCATAATTATTCTTCAAATCTTCTTCGCGCTTTCTTTTCTAAGAAGATTTTGATGGCCAGATAGTTTTTTTTTTTTCTTCTTCAGACATCTTCTGAAATAAATAATACATTCAAACAGTCTGAATAAATAAAATACAGAATAAATTGAAATTAATTAGAATTATACAAAAAATACAAAGCTAACAAAGCGTTTCAGATTTTTGTTAATTTTGATTATTTATTCTGATAATGTTCGACAAAGTTTTTTTTTAATGTATACTAAGAAGTAAGAACCAATGAATTTTAAAACCAAAACAAATTCAAATTATTTATAAAATAAAATTAAAAACAATATATAAAATTAGTTTATCTTATTATATTGTAGAGTTTTCTGTTTTTTTTCTACAAAATCGGCAGTTACAACAATATCACAATATTAATTTGCTTTATTCTAATTTAATTCGTTTTTCAAGAAACGACCATCAATGAATGGAGTTTGAAGGTAATAATCGTATAAGAATGAAAGCAGTAACAGTAAGCATGCAAGATGCAAGTTTGAACAAGCAGATCTGCAACTTGCAAAAATTAAGAATTGACAGGAGAAGAATCGTTTGGCGCTAATAGAATCTAGCTGCGTATACAGTAATGCCAGATGAAATTTTGTTTAGTTGCCGGTCGCCACATTAATTAGTTCGATAAATTTTGCTATATATGAAGAAAGAAATGTTGAATGTTTTTAATAACACAAAAGTTTCTTGTAATTGTAACATGCAAAGTTTGATATCCATGTCTTTTAGTGATTGTTAAAATTTAATATACACGTTGATAAAGGAATATACAAAATAAAGCAAGGTTGCAGCGTTGCGCCGTCGGGCGCTACCCAAGTTCTCCCTTATGGATGGCGCGCCACTGTGTACATCAATGAAACATTGTTAACCTTCCGCTAGTCGTGTCAAAACTTTTATCGTGAGTAGTCGCGTCGGTTTCGCAGACCGTACAACCTAAACTAAGCCCCAAATAAATTGTGGAATGTGCTTTGCAAAAAATACTTGTAAGGAGGTTTTGAGAAACACAATAAATGATTTAAAAGATAAAATGAAGTATATTTGACCAATTTGTCCAAATATACCACAAAATCTTTGTGATATGGTGTTTTTTAAATACTTTACTTTATTAAGACGTATACAAAAATAATAACTAAGAACTAAACAAAATTAAAATAACCAAAAATATAACTCTTATACAATAAAAAAATGCTAAGCAAACATTCAAGATTATTTTCTTGGCATTGCTGACAAACACCAGTGATACGCTCTAAGCACATAAATGTATTGCACTTATAACAGTGAAAGCGGGTTTTACGATTTTTTTTTGAGAGACAGTAGACGCATCTTCCTGGTAAGCCATTCTGTGGAACATCAGGTTCGATATTTGACCCAGAAATTTCTATCAGTCTCAGTCTTAGACTTCGAGGAATATTGGTCATAGCAGAACGTATTTGCAAATGAGGCTTGACTAAATCGTTGGCCAATTGTCGTAAAAAACAACTCCTTAACATTGTTTTATCAGGATTATTTGAAGCGTAGACCACCTACGAATTGATTCCAGCTATGTTCAATGAATTGTAGAAAATTACCATGGGCCATCTGTGCGTGTTTCTGGAACAATTATAGCTTGCTGTCAGCTTATACACAGTATCTACGCCGCATTTATAACTGTTGTAGTCGGTAATTATAACTGGTTTATTGGCATCGGATCTTGCATCTATTTCATCAGTATCATGCATACTGGACAGCAACAGAACATTTTTCTTCTTTTTAGGTATATAGGAGATAAGAGTGCACTCTTTCGAAAACCCAAACATGCTGGTAGCTTCAGGTCGCTGAACTGGTTTAGAAAACTCTAGCGGCAGTTTTCTCTTGTTTTTTCTTATGGTTCCAATCACTGTAAGTTTATGGTCGAGAAGCCTCTTTACAAGAGGTACCGAGGTGAACCAATTGTCTATTGTAACATTGCGGCCGGATCCAAAAATGTGTTGACAGAGTCGTAAAACAACTAATAACAGACTATTTAAAAACCTGTATGGCCCCTCGACATAAATCCCCATATTGGTGGTGTAATACAGTTTAGAGTCACACAATGCCAAAATTTTTAGCCCGTATTTGTTCGGCTTAGATGAAATCCGCATTTTCCTCGAAATCCTGCCAGCATCTCGTCCACGGTCACAAATTCTGAGTGATGGTAGCCGTTCTGACAATTAGCAACGAAACGGTCAAAAACATTACGTATAGGAGCTAATTTATCTGTTTCTATCCGCATTGGTCGAGTTCCTTTGCTGTCAAATCTTAGACAACGAATAAGAAATCTAAACCTTTGCAAACTCATCGTGAGGCAAAAAATCTCTACACCAGACCCGTCAGTACTCTATAATTCTTCGGCATTTAGCCGATTTGCATGATAGATACCAGCCATATAAAGGAGTCCAAAGAAAGCACGAATTTCAATTCTATTAGTTGGGATTGCATCTCTTTGTCGAACAAAATTGTTACTAACAAATTCAATGTACTCGTTGGTGCATTCCACTATAATATTGATTATTTCCTCATTGAAAAAATACTCCCATATTTCTAGTAGTCCTGCTAAGTTTCTGGTTGCTAATGAAGAACCTGGCAAACTTTTGACGATATTTTTTTGCCGTGTTTTTACTGTTTTAAGTTGTGATGCGACTTTTCTTCAACGCGTAACTTTATCCTTTCCTACAAACGATAATGTACTGCTGTGAGTTGCTTCTATCATTTCCTCGTTGTCAGAAATATCTTGCTCGGACTGACAATTGTCAAGCTGGCTTTCTACATGATCAACCTCGTCTTCATTAGACTCATCCCTATCTGAATGTTTGTCGTATGGAACTTCTTGTTCCTGTTAGTTGTCCAACATTTCAAGCATTTTTTCAGTCGCACATGACTAAAAAACATGATTATACATTTCTATTACATAATTTAAAATAAAAAAATGGCCAGCTAACCTCAAAATCTAAATAACACAATAGCAAAAAATAAAATGTGATTAGTCGCGCCGGTCTCTCACACCGTAGGGCAAAATATTTTTGGCAAAACCACCACTTGCAACACACCCGTTAGCACTACTGTTCAACATCTTAAAAAGATAGAAGGAGTGGGAGGCGACTCCCACCTTGATTTCCAGAATACACTCAATAAAGTCTATGGGCGGTCTCATAGACCGCGCGCGACTAACGGAAGGTTAATAATTTTATGTTGGCATTAGAAATGGGGATCTGCAGAGTCCTTTCAAAATTTAGGAGTTTGACCCCTCTTCCAGGGGGTATGGGCAGAGGGGAAATTTTAAAAAAATCTAAACTAGGCGAGTGAAGTGTCATTTGCTATGTATTTTGACGGCTTCAACCCCACTCTTTAGGATTCAGTTTATTTCCCAGCCATTGTTGGACTTGATGGTACGTCCTGAAAAAGTGTTGCATGACATTTGCAGAATAGTCTCCAATTCTTTTTGAGGAGTTTGAGGAGCTGTTCTTTACCTTTGACGTGAACCGCATTGGTTGTGTCACAACCTGAAAATGCATGTGGCGTGAGTCTGCAATTTTTCACAATCTTTTGAAGGTTGATTGAACAAAATATTTTTTGACCAATTTTGGATTTAAGCAACAATATAGGCTTTTCGGGACCACTGATAGTATTACTATCACATCATATCCACATCTTGAGAAACTATTGTGGGTAAGTAATGTTTAGATTGTTCTATGGCTGTTTGTACAATTAGAACATCAGCATCACCTGGGGATTGCTTCACTTCAAAGTTGTTCTGCTTGAGATTATCGGTCAACATATTTATCAACTGTTTTTTATTTTTGGAATTTGCGAGGAATCGATCTTGGTTATCACAAACTGAAATGGTAATATCAATTTTGAATTGAAGAGCAAATTTTGGTACCGGCGAAGTTGTTCAATACGCTTGTTGCGTCATGACCTGACACCAATCATATACAATAACTGAATGTGTCTTTGACTGGTAATGGTTTTGCAGATGTTTCACATACCATAGGCAAACGTCTAAGTATGTTCGACAAGTACTCTTATTCTATGCAAGAGGTAGCCCCATCATAATATACATATCACTTTTCTTCAACTCACTTGCAGTTTTCGCTTAACACTTCGTTCACTTATTGTGTATTATTTATTAACTCCTGCAGAGTGAGCTGGCAGTTGCTATGAGATTCCATGTACCCATAAATCTCTTCCATCTGAAGGTTTTTGTCCTGGGGTACTACTGAGTTACCCCTGGCCTCAGCATCTGAAGGGATATTGTGCACGCCCTTTTTCAAATCAGTTGTACAAATACCTCCAATCACCTGTCGCCCCTGGCTATCACCTCTGTTCACAGTTTGTTGTTTTAACATTGTCATTTGTAACTGTACATATTTTTCCAGGGGTCTTTCTCTTGGTAGAAGTGATGTTGAAGCACAAAAAAACATGAGTTTAGAAAATTAAATAATTATACTGACCTCAATTTTTTTGTTGATACTGTATTGCTGGGACTGTATATGAATTTATGCTGTCGCGGTGAATAACAATATTACAATTATCACTGTTGAGAAAAAGGTGTTTCCCGTCTTCTTTCAGTATAGTAAAACGCTTGATTGTTTTTATGGCTTTCTTGCCTGGCGTAACTCTGTCGCTATCCGCCACTGGCTTCTCACAAATGAAGCAAGATATGACCCAACAATGGGTTCATCACTATCGCTGTCCATTTTACAGACACTACACCGATTTAGTATCGCACTTGATCGGCTCACGCTCACAGCAACATCTGAATAAATACTAAGCTGAGGGAACGGGCGCAGTGGCAGTTCCCCCCGGCCCCGCCTTCATATACCTAACCGCTTTCGCTTGATTGAGGACAAAACAAAAAATTACACAAAATCGTCGAATGCAATTGTTTTTCAATTTTTTTTTTAACAAAAACTCTACATTTCTTGCAAAACATTTATCCTGTAAGAATGGGAATGGTCTGATTCGATTCAGCGCAAAAAATTACATAGGAAATAAAATCTCATTTGCCTAGTTTGTAATTTTGTAAAATTTTTTCTTTGTCCATACTCTAGGGAAGTGGTTGGACCCCTAAATTTTGGTAGGATTTGGCTGATCCTAATGTCAAGATAAACTTATAAACAAAGTTTCATTTATGTACATTTTTGTCGCCAAACCGTTATATACATCGTGTTTACAAATAAATATCGGGGTTTTACAAAGGCAGCCTGTATCTTCAAACTGATGTTACCATCTACGGATGTTATTGCCACTTTGAGAATCACGACCGAACCTAATGCGGAACGCACGTTGCACAGTAACTACAGATTCAGTCTTTGCAAACTGTAAAACACAAAACGCTTTCTGTTCACTAGTCGCCATTTTTGCTACTACCGCTTTCTAGCGGATCGCGGCGCAAACATTTTGCGTATATGCGCACTGGTGCCAACAAACAAAACTGTTTGAGTTACTTTTTCATATGACATATCATTTATAACTGTAAGTATAATGTAATCGATATTATAAAACGTTAAAACCCCGATATTCATTTGTAAACACGCTGTGTTTAGTCTTTACCTAGTATGTTATTATATTAGGCGTAAGTAGAGGGCTTCTAATGGAGTCAGTCCGGTATTGACCGATGAGATCTTTTCCTACTTTTTCTTAGGGTGTCATGAGAGAATCTTCCATAAGATGTGTCACAAGTTCATTGGGGTGAAATTTCAGTGTTCTTTGACGTGTTGATTATCACAGTTACCTAGGGAATATCAAGTTTACATAAAGAGTTCTGTTATATTATAGACTTGTATAATAAATATTTATTGGGTAATAATAGTTACGAGTTTCTTCCGATAAGCCCATATAACTTTTTTTTCTTTAAATCTATTTCTTTGGGTTTCTTGACGATATCGGTTCAATCTATTGGCAATGTGAGGTTCCAAATATTTGACTTTATTGGATTGGGAAATGGTTGCACTATACAAAGTAACTGGTACGCAAATTTGGTGTCTGACGTAAATGTCATCTGTGTTGATTTACTTTCATTCACATTAATTTTTGACTTAATTAGTAACGGTTTAAACGGCTATTTTAGAAAATTAATTTGCATTATACATGCGTTAAGATAGGCAACTTTTCATCCACAGTATGACAAATGTGTTAAAAAACGATTTCTGATTCATACTGTTAATGTCATTCTGACTTGTTAAACCTCGCTGATCTCTTTGAATTAAAATCTCATAAATCAGCAATAATGGCAATCAAATTCAGTTGAGAGATGAAAATACTAATAATATATAAGCAGGTGTCCAAAAATCATTTTTATTTGATATACATTGCTGTCGGATCAATTATCAGTAGATTTATTTTCTTTTTCCTTCTTTAGTTGGCTCTTGTGTCACATTCCTTTCTGCCATTTAACCGTAACATACTGCTGCATTTCATTTAGATTGTTCTGTTAAGATGCTGATGCTATTACCGAATCTTCATTGAATGTACTAATTTTTGTTGGTTCTGTTGTTGCTAAGTCATCGGTAAATATAAGGTATAACAGAGGTCCTAATATACCACCCTGAGATACATTTGCATTGACATTTTTAATTTTTCATGATTCACTTGAAATATTCTGTGTGTAAGATAACCCGTAATTCAAAAAAATTTTTCATCAAAGTGGACCATGAAAAATTTACGTACAACTACTCTAAATGCATAAAATTGTATGTGTTAAAATTAAATCTGTCAGAACTGACAAATGTAGGAGCTAAGCTAAGATACACCTGTTATATCTTGTTTAAGACATCAGTTCAGAACTTTTAGTTTAAAGTTTGAATTATGTTGAAACGTTGATTGAAATATTGGTAAAGATAGTCAACCGCTTGTATTTGCTTGTATCACGGATGCAATTCACATATGCATGTTGGGTTGCGTTTTTGTTTACTTTTTCACCTGTACTGAAGCGCTAAGTTATAATGTGTACGATTCTTGAAATAGAATAGTTCAATTTATTCCACCGTTGTAAAAATGGCGCAACATACAATCCGTAAAATTTACTTTTGTCAATACAATGTTGCAACGTTTTCAAATATTTAGTAAACGTATTAACTAGTAATTAAAAGTGACGAATTTTTCATTTATGAATAATACCATTGATGATACATATCTTGGATTTTAATGACAATGTTTTTTTTAATAATTTACTAAAATACATGCGAAGCGTTATTTGTTAAAACAGTTTGGTTTGGTCGGTGTTAGATAAATAAGAAACAATTATTTTACAAATTATGCTTGCACTTTATTTTTTAACTTGCAAATAATAATGTTGACATTTGTTTGTCATTTAATAACTTCGTTAGGAATAAAGTAGAACATACTGGGAGAAATACCACTAGAGTTCAGAAACGCAAAATTATTGGTTTTTGTATCTACTTGTTTTTACGTGTTCAGTTGAAAAGGATTTTAAATAAAAATTGGTTTTCAAATTTTTCAATTCAAAAGGCAACAAGTTACCGTGTTTTTTAGGGAAAGTGGGTTCCACTAGACCTTCAAATTTAAATTCACTTGGTAATAAAACCTATTCCTATTACTTCTAAAAATAAAAGTACTAGATTTTAGCTTGAGGTGTGTTGTCTCCCGACGCGGTGCGGATAATACGTGTATAATACACTATTCTTTTCTGTGACGAAATAAATGACGATTTAATATTGAAAAATCATATTACAATAGAATTAGAAAATTATTGAGGGAAATTTGGTGTTAAAAATAGTACTCACTTTTTCCCGAGGGAAAAAATAATTTACGAAAAGTGACACTTTGTTATCTGTTAGTAGAGATAAAAGTTAGGATTTTACTCTTTGAAACTGTATCAAAATATCATGGTTTCGAATTAAAATAGTTTAATTAAAGTAAAAATAGCTCATTAATTATAAACATTGTTTCAAAAATTACAATTCCAACTGATCTAAAATAATAGTAATAATTTACAAACAATTTACACATAAATAATAACGTACCTAATACAATGCTATACATAAAACATATCCAAACATTTACACTTATTTATGCAGATAATATTCTTATTTTACGGTGTGGTTTGTGACATCACTGTAATTATAGCTATTAGAAATATGTTTATTAGCCTCCCACTTTAAGGTTCGATATAGTTTTATTTTAACCAACTGATCGATAATTAACAGTTTATGAGTGTCGCATTCTCTGAACCATGAATTCACACTGCTGTTGAGACATTTTTTTATACGGAGTTTAATTTTTCCAATAAACCATAATCTGTTTTAAAAAGATGAAATTCTTCAGTAAAAGTTTCAATAAAAAAAAACACAAATTTTGAGAATTCGGGTGATGGTCTGTGTAAGTATTTAATTCCATCAGATTTGCTGTAATCTTTATATAGAATTAATGATTCGTTCACATTGAAAACACTTGAGTCGTTAACTGTTAGCATTTCCTTACACGTATTACAATGTACTTTTTTATATATGTAGTGACTTAAATAACCCGCAACATACGACACTGAACAAGATTCTAAAGAACTATTAATTACGACATTGTCTTCATTGATTTTGTTCTCCAGACAGGTTCTAGACGATCTCTTTGTTTCATTATTTTCTACACTTTCATTTGTCCCAATTTTGTTATCCTCTTCCTCATAGTTAGTGTTAAATTGTTCATCTATACCATATAGTATCTCGTCGTTATCTTTTCACAATTCCCTTGTTCTATTGGTATTTGCAAGCGAATGTGCATGTTATGTTGTAATGCAAGCCTAAATTCGCGGGCAGACGGTTGGGCATTATAACCTCCTCTAGCACGAATCATTGAAAAAGCATTTTCTAGAGGATCTTGATTTATTCGTGACGTTAAAAAGTACAAAGTTCCTTCTCCCTTTAAGTCCTCCCACAGACTTAAAATTGAATTTATAGTCCATTGGAAACCTGCGATACAGTATATATTTTTTCTTTCTACACCGTTCTCATAAAACTTGATGGAATTGAAGTATTGTACAGAACGTTTCAACGTTTCGCATGGCATGTCTTTAAAAACTGAAAGACCACGCTTGTAGGGATTCGGATCATTTACTGAAAAACTATTTAAACAGTCAAAAATGTTGTTAATTGTTTTAAAAAAGATGCAGTATCTAACGCCGTATTACTTGTTAATTGACCCGTCATCACAGCACTGCTAATTGCTGCAGATACAGAATTGCTAAATACCTGAGCGGCGTATTTAACACGCATCTTTTGAAAATTTGATGGGTTAATATGTTTGTCCGTAATTTTTAACATGGATCTTGCTACACTGCTACACTGATCAATATAAAAGTGTTGACAAAATCGGTCCACTGAATTTTTTATTGTTGACGACTATTTCCAGTTTGCTGTTCATGACATTGTTCCTTAAGCTTTTTAGTAAATGAGGAGGATCATACGCTACATATATTTTGTTATTGTCGATTTAAATTGTTGGATTTTCTTTTGTGGCGCCTAGACAAGATAGAGCACTTCTGTTATTAGATCCTTGGTCGCAAACTAACGCTCGAGGTTTCAATCCAATTTGAAACAACTTATGCATCACTTGCTTTATAAGAGTACATAATATTTCGCTTTTAACTGAACCACTACTGAGAAAATAACAAAATGGAATTTTCCAATTATACAATATTCCTCTCAAATAAAAAACCAATCCATGGTTACTTAAAACGGTTTACGTCCTAATTCCCCTAAATCTTGATATCCTTCGACGTAGTCCCAATATTGGTTATAATTTAAATTTCGTTTTAAAGTAATTTCGTCACACATTACCACGCACTGCTTTTCTTTGTCTGTCATTCCTTCAACTTTTTTTAATTTTTGTATAAGAACATTATTTGTCCCCGATCTTAAATTAACAATTTTCAACCACGACTTGATTGTTGAAATTGCTGGCAAAACAAATCCTAAATGGTTCAACATAAATTTGTAAGCGGTAGGCGATTTATAATACAATGATAATGCCAGTTGTTTTTGTGAATCCTTCCATGGAGTTCGTGTTCGATGAAAACATTGCCTATTAATAAAATGTCTTCAAAGCCGGTTTTTTGTTTTTAAAAGACCCGAAATTGTGCTGTTTTGAAGTTTGCGCTTCAATCTAAATATTTCACACTTTTTGACTATTCAATTTATTTTTAAACTTTTTAATTTTAAAAGAAACGGTTGTCTGTATAGGTTTATCAGAACTTATACTTGCACTGATTGTTGCACTTTGAAGAACATTCACAATGGAGGCATCACTAACTGAATCGGCGTTGTTCTCAATTTTTTTCTTATTGGCTGACAGAAAATAGTATATTATTTATGTATTGGCAAAATTTTTTAATAAAAAATGAAAGTATTTCTTGAAATTGATTTTGTAATTTGTACTTTATGATACCAGTAGTGGTGAGAAGATTGAAGACATGAAAGTGGTTAAAAGTGTTATGTAAAAAATTGAGTTTTGAGAACGTTAAGATACTTCTCACCACTGGGTACCTACCAGACCGCTACCAATAAGTATTAGCAAATTGTCATTGCTGAACAAAATTATTACTTACCCGAAACAAACTTCTTAGGAACTGCAGTAATATTAAGTTTCTTCTTCGCAGCGGAAGGATCTCGAAAACTACTAGATTCAAAATGCTTCTCACAGATTAATTTATTTCGTAATAAATTAAGATCATTTATTAGTACTAGCTTTGAATTACCATAATTCATCACCCAATTTTTGCATCTATTTAGACAATTAGTAGGAAACCGATAAAAGCTGATCGTCGGGCAATTTTTTCTCAAATTATTGCAACCGTGATATACACAGCGATGACACGCAATAGTATTACTCATTTTAATGGATAAGTTTTTAAACCAGCAATCCGATCTTACATGTAAATAATAACTACCGAAATGTTTTAAAAAATCAAAATCAAACTCGAACCGAAAACCTCTTAAACTGAGCACAACAGGAAGACTAATTAAGTTGATATTGAAACAAATGTATTACGAGGAGTCTTTCCGATTATCGTTTATGAGTCACATTCCTTATCGGCTTAGTCAGAAAAGGGATAGCGTTTCTATGTTAAAAAATTTTAATTTCAATGACCAAAATTTAGAAATTTACTTGCGTAAGCCTAATAGATTTTAAAACATTTTCAACGGATAAACGATGTTAATGTAATAAATATATGAGTATGGAATTTTCAAAAGTATTTAAAGAAATTGTTTTTTTGGGAGAACGTTTTTCAACGATTTCTTTACGAAATTAATACTTTTAAATCTGCAGGTTTTTTTCATAATAATAAACTTTATTCACATGTGTATGTATACAATCTTTGTACATATATGTGTTTGTCATGATGGTATAACCATTGTTATAACCTTACGTAAGAAAGATACAAATAAATATTATTACATTGAACAATTAACAGACAATAGAAAAAAAATATATAACAAAGGACACACATTTAATTAGTACGTCGACAAAAATCAATAAATTCTTGTATATTGTAGAACGCATGTTTTTGTTTGTTTGTCAACATTGACTCAATGCACCAATATTTCAATCAACGGCATGATGCATTGGCAACAATGTCGTGCCTTAGCATAAACTATCAGCAAAATTACAGTTTTCTATTTCACATTTATCGGCAATACTGTTCTGTAAATTCTACAATACAATTGACGTATTTTCTTAGCACAAAGCGATACTACCGACCTCTGATGTTTAGAACAAATTTCGGGGTCGCATAATCCCGTAAGGTTGACTATCTTTACCAATATTTCAATCAACGGTTGAAATTGATGGTTAGGCAGCCATATTTCTTGCAATGATTAGTTTTTTAAGCAACTTTGATACTAGTTACATGAGGTGGATATGATTAGAAGGTTTTCCAGGTTTAGGGATAAGGAGTAATTGTGCAAATTTTAATTGTAGCACCAAGTAAGTGACATTAAGGTTTCTGTTATAGTACGAATCCGTGATCAGTAATGATGTCGTTGCCCGGAGCTTTTTTGTTTTTTAGCCATTTTCTCTTGTTTAATTTTTTGAGAGCATATTTTACGTATTGATGGTGACATGTTTTTTCTTGATCAGGTGTTAGAGGAATATATATTTTTGGTTTTTCGATACCTTTAGTAGAATTCCATATTGAATTATCGATAGTAGTTACGATTTTAAGTAGGTATGTATGTTTGGAATGTCTCGTTCCGAATAGCTTGTAATTTGTTTCAATTTACTCAACTCTTCCAGCATCACCAAGCCGCCCGCCCAAGATGGAGCGTATGTAGTTACATGACACAAAGTCCTCTTCCAGAGGGGTGTTTCCAATTGGAAGCGTGTTACGAGTGTTAGTAATTACGTAATTATTAATGTAATAGTGATAGCGTTGAGCAATTAAATAATTGCTAATTAAACCCGTTAATTAAATTTAATAAATGTTTGTTCAGTGGGCATGCATGCTGGCAGTCGTAATGGTGTGTAATGAATTTTTCCTGTAGTCAGACGGCCAGTAGGTAGGACTGCCAGTGGATTATCATGTCAAAAATAGCTGCAACTTTTGATAACTCAAATTGTGCCTCGGAGGACAATAAACGGTTGAGATTAGTAAGGGTGTTGTTCAAAGTTTTTGTATTGCAGTCCATTGGCGTTCTATAGTGCTATTTAAAAAAAAGTTAAGCATTAATGAGTTAATTTGATTATGAAGATGCTTAACATGTTTACGATTATATACTATTTTGTTGAATAAACTGGTTGAATTGGTTTTTAAATTCATCAAGAATGTTTTGACCTAGATGGGAATAGTTTGAGACTACAATTGAGAAAGTTGTTGAACAAATTCTTGACGATTCAAGTGTGGCAAATTTTATTCTGTTAGCTGAAGTTGAAACGGTCTTCGAACTATCAATTTAATATTTGACAGATATTTTTTTTGAAACTTTTGGTTAACTAAGCATCTCCTGTAATTTGCTGTGTGGTCTAGTTCACATAGAGCGCACATGGCTTTAGTGTCCCTGGGTTTAGTACAAGTCTTAGTATCATGGGTCTACCACATTTTACGCATGCATATGATCTATTACAATATGACCCATTATGTCCATAGTTTTGGCACCTCAGGCATTAAACTATTTTGGTGTTTTTTATCGGGGATTTAAGACTAACAACCAAGTTTTCAATGTATCTAACGTTAAAGATCTCTTTATTGTTAGCGGTCGGTTTAAGATATAAATAAAGAATTCAAATTTGACGTAAACTCATACCCCTCTTCGGCTGCGCTGGTACAAACTTCCAGTAGAATGTTGAAAAAGGCACTAATTTGACTCGCAAGCTTACATAAGACTCCACCTGCTAGCTTAACGGGAGTTTCTCTCTAAAGCAAGATTGTTGAGAAGATAGAAAAAACAATAAACTGGTTGGCAAAATGTAATTAAAATATGTTTCAGCTGATAGTAAAGCACAAACACAGGCAATAACAAAAATAGAACAAAATAGAATATCAAAGTTTGAGTATAATTTAGATAACGTACAAGTTATCTGCATATAGTATCTGTGTCAGATATACAAGGAATACCTACGTTACTGGAGTAGTTAATTAACCATATTTAGAAAAGTTTCCACTTACAAACAAATATATGGGACGCTCCCAAAGGTCGGGTTTGAACTAAATTTAACTCAAGTAACAAATCAACGTTTTCGTGTTAGGAATGGAAATTAATTTTATCACAGTTCGTAACTACGATTGATTTGAAACTACGAATTAATTTAAATAGTTAATCTGAACATAAACTTACATAAACATTTTATAACAGTTGGCAAGAATATACCTAACCGAGAAAGAGATGTAATTTGCTTGATGTTTGCGATATAAAACGGTTATAAATCAGATATTAGGTGAACGTGTTAAGTCACTTATTACAATTAATTAATTTAAAAACCTCTCCTCAAACTATAAACTAAAATTAACTACCCGTAGTTGAATAGGTATATGGTGGAAGTTAGTCAAACGAAGAATGAATGAATTGTCTTGACTGCAAGACACTAATACTAATGTTATTAACAAATTGAACTAAGATATTGTTAAAAACGAGCGTTTGTATTTTTTGTCTTAATCGGAGAAGAATGAAGTTTGAAAATATTACCTTCCTTGGTTTTGCAGTATGACAAGCAAGATAAACAGCCGAATGATTATAATCGACAACCTAGCTCGATGAAATTATACAGCATCTTGCTATTATTGAGGTTTCTCAACACAAAAATACCGTTCTTAAAACAGTTTAATATCTGCCGAGTTGACCATATTGAAGAAAAATTATAAGTAAAAGAAATTATGCCAGCATCAGTACGAGGTGCGTGAAATGGTTAAAGTATTAAGTCGTCCATAATCATAAAATTAATTATGAATAATGCGTTGAATGGTATGTATTGATTTATTAGGATTACTACAAAGAAATATTTTACAACTATTATGAAATGGTCTTATGCAGTTTTCACTGAATAGTTTCATGTCCTAAATGCCAGTGCCGTGTCGTGCGTTCAGTGACAGCATATGAAGTAATACTCACCAATAAAATCGGAAATTGTAATTAGACAAAAAATGTAAACTAATAAAAAACCTGGCAGTCACCTATGCTTAATACAAATAAATGCCCAAATTTTGTGCTGCACCACCACATCATTTACTGATAAATTCTAAATCAAATTTCTTTTTGGCCTCGCTACATTAATCTGATACAATCGCGATATTAAATTTTGAATAATATTATGTTACACTAGAATTTATTTATAAAATGCTTACACATAATACTTACTGTAATCTAAAGGCACAAAATACGATTAAACCGTAACTAGCCCCTTGAATTTGGGTTTCAACAGTTCGTATGCAATTATAAAACACCTATAAAGTTTGTATTCCTTTGAAATGTAAGGGGATGTTTATGAGTTATCCATTTCTTCTAGTGGCATTTTTTGAATAGTACTATTTATTTTTGAACAATTTTTTTTGGCTTTTTTTGTGTGTAAAACACGTTACAATAGTTTGAACAAACCCATCAACCGAGGCTAACTAGCAAGAATTTTTTTTTCCAAATTTGGTGGTTTTTGTTAATATATTCTCTATCACGAGCAATGCATTTAATCCAACACTTTCCTAACATTATAATGTTTTTGTAAAACGTTTTATCTTTCGCCTTAACATTGGTTTTTGTTGCGGCTATGACCTCAGGATTTGAGACAAATTTCTGTCCTTGGATAATTTTTTGAGGTTTGCAAAAAGATAATAGAACTACATCGGGTGAAAATGCTGAATGCAGAAGCAATTAAAACTTCGTTGAGTTTTGAGATTGTAGCCAACGTTTTGTGACACGGTGCATTGTCCTAGTGAAAAAGTACCTTTTTCTTTTGGACTTGAAGTTGTTTTTGTAATTTCATCCATTAAACGGACCAATAATAGAATGTAACATTTGCTGTTAATAGTCTTCCCTTTTTCAAGGTAGTCGATCAATAAAACATCCCAAAATATGGAGGGCAAAACCTTACCGGCCGACTTTTGCGTTTTTGGTCGCTCTGGGTGGTTTTCATCAGCTGCTGCTGATTGTCCTTGTGATTTTGAAATATAGTGCTGGATCCACGTTTTATCCATGGTGACATTTATTACGGTTAAGCAGCTCTAAACAGATACGCGTTGCTGTTTTTGGTCTACTGTGAGCTTCTGTAGCATCCACTTTAAACACAGCTTCTGAATGGAGAAGGGTTTACAAAAAATAATGTAAATGCTGCTTTCTGTAATCTTTAAAGTGTTAATTACATCTCGCAAGATAATCTTGTACATATGCAATTTCTTGATACTACTCCTTTAAGTTTATTGTTGGTAGGTTTCCTTATTAAAAGGCCTTCTATAGGAGTGGGATTATATCATAAAGAACTGGTTATTCTGTTTCGTCGACGTTTTGGCAACTAAACTGTGTTGCCTTTATTAGGACGTCTATTTTATTACGGTACAACAATTTTTATAATTAGTGAAGTTACACAACTATGAAAACAATTTAAAAATTTATGATAAAAGTTAAATACTTACAAAATACTGTTCTTTAATCGTTATTTTTCTTTTAGGTAACGACATCATCCAATTAACAAACGTACGGCAAAAAACATCACAAAATAAATTAACATTAAATTACGTTAATACAAACAATTATTTAATAAAAAACAACAAGCAACTAAAAGTTAGTCGATCTAACGTACAAATGTAACTGTCATAATAGATAAATATATAAAATTTTCATTTAAAAGATAAACAATTTCAAGGGTACTGCAAATAGTTTATGTTATTTTGTACACTTTTTTATGTTTTCTGGAACAATTGATGAGAGTATTCAGCATTATCCGTGTTTGTTTGACCATGCTTAAACTGAGCAAACCAAAAATTCGACTGTTGCTTTCGATGGGACAGAGTCTGCATAACACTTATCAAGCCATTTATATGCTCGAACGGTAATTTTTGCCATCAAAAAACAGTGTTTAATCAATAACGACATTTTTTTTTTCATTGTTTGGACATTTACAAAAATAGTGTAAATAGAAACTCATGCTCCGATTTATATAAGATTCTGACAACTATCGTTCGAAGATGGTACTTTATAAAAAATCAAACAGATTTTTGGAAACGCCATCTATATATCAGATTTTAAAAAGTAAAGTAAGAATAATAAAAATTATTTTGATCATAATTAAACAATATAAAATATTATGTATTTAAAGTTGTTTTAAGAAAATTAAACTTGGTCTTTGTGTTTTTGTCAAGTCACTACTTTTCAATGTTTTTTCTTAGAAGTAACATAAATGCCTGGAAGACATGAAAATTAAATCAACAAAATTTGTGTCATTGGTCCCAAAATTTAATTTAAGAAAATGTGCAAATTATTTTCAATATAAATCATCAAAAGGTGTAAGCTAGTAGAGCAGTGATATTTAAATAATAATTAAAAGATAATTCATTGTCAAACATTTTTGTAGATAACGTGAACGACGCCTATAAAAATTAATGCTTGTATTTTGAGGATCCTTGTATGTAAAGCAGTTAATGCAATATAGGTACCTAGTGGATAACTCAGAAATTTAATATTATAAAATGTAAATCATATCGTCCTAAACAAAGACCATTTTACAAGCACTTTATTGCAACATTAAAACTAAATACACATCAAAAAGTAAACTTATGGAGATTTTAACAATCTTCCTTCAGATACAATCTTTGTATCGTTCTTGTAGGCAAGTACTTGTTTTAAAAAATTAAATTTATTCCAGTAACCATTTTGTTAGCTGAGACTCAATTTTAAGTAATTGGAATTTAATTAAATTAATCAATCTTTTTCTTTTTCAGATAAAATCGGACGACGCCGAGAGTCCCCTTTCGGCATGCGAAATAGAAAAATTATTGAAACCAATTCTATCACCCCCCGATGATCGTACGATTCAAGCTCAAGCTTTACGCGCCCGATTAATAAATTTAATTCGAAAAGGATTAGACGAACAAGTAGGTAACGAACTCGACGAAAAGCGTTCGATCAGTTCTTTAGCCAGATGGAACGACATGCCCATGAAGCGCAATATTCAATCATTAGCGCGCGACGGATACCTAAGATCCAACGAGGAAAATCAAGACGACGCTGATCTAAGCTTAAAGAGAAGCATACAGAGTTTGGCGCGTATGGATCAATTTCCTGAATATCAAACAGAACCTCCTAAACGTAGTATTTCGTCTTTAGCTAGAAATGGGGAATTGAGGAACAGTCGCAGAAATGTCGAAGACATGCTGGACGAGCTTTACGAAAAACGCAATATCGGTAGTTTGGCGCGCGATTTTAATTTTCCGACGTACGGAAAGAGATTTATTGGGTCCTTGGCGCGCAATGGAGATTTGAATAGTCGGTTCGGACCTGGAAAACGCACTTTGGCTTCGGTTGTAAGAAACGGAAGGCTGAGCGTCGCACCTTTGACTCGCAATAATAATTTACCTGAAGACTTTGATGAATATAAAAGAAGCATTGCTTCTTTGGCTCGAGATGGAGATAAGTTAGTTGGAAAACGTAACGTGGCTGCAATGTTACGCCAAGATAAGTATCTTAACGATCAATTACGCCACGAATCTGAGGAATATACGCAAACCGAGAAGCCCGAAACTGGGGATGAATTAAATAGTGAGTCGAAAAGGAATTTAGCGTCAATTAAAGCTGGCTACAAAGCAAAATATAAGAGATCGGTTCCGTATAATGATAGAAGTAAACGAGAAGTTGATTATTATGACATGCCCAACGAAGAATACATCCAACCTGTCTACCAAAATCAAAATAGTCGGGAATACGAAGAGTTGCTGAATGCGCTGTACGGTGTTTATTCAAACAACGAAAAAAGATTTTTAGGTAAGTGATCTTTGCATCCCCTGTGGTTTAATTATACATTCTAAACGGTACAGCAGATAAAACGTCGGTTAGGCAGATCACGATGACTAAACGTAGCTGAAAATTTACTTGGAAGGGTTTTGAAGGGTGAACTATTTATTGAAAATATTAACATCCTCTTGCCACTCCCGGTTATTTAGAAACCATGTTATATATTAGATATTTTAAATGGGACACCCTGTATATTTTTTTTCTTAATATTTACATAATTCTAAACAAATTTTGTTTATAATTTTTGTCTTATCTTGAACAGTTTTTGAGTTATTTTTTCTAATCTAAACTTCATTTTTTCCCTGTCTAGTAAAAGTCGAATATCTTCTAATGAGATTTGAATAATAACATAATTCTGTATTGTTTGTAAATACTAAATTGTTATTTTAATTATACACTGTGTTCTGTAAGTGTTTGTAAAGTCGTCATATTCAAAAGTCACATAATTATCTTTTTTTTTTAAATTGAACACCCTGTATATGATTTATTATTTTAGAAGTATACAATATACACTTTCTATTTGTATTAGGTTTACCTATGCCTGTCTCATATAGATTTCCGATAATTTCACTTTGATCATTTTTTTTGACACTAAATCTTTGCTTTAAAGTAGATTAGAGGAAGTAGAATAACAAGAATAAATAAAGATGCAACAAAAAACAATTTGTTAATAATACTAATACTAGTGCAACAAATTTTCAAAATGATGTTCTAAACATTTCTGGACTTTTTAAATAAAATTATCATTTACATCGGAAATCTACGCGAGATAGGTATAGGTAAACCTAATAGAAATAGGTAACGTATAATGTATACTTCTAAAATAATATATCATATACAGGGTGTTTATTTGAAAAAAGATAGTTATGTGACTTTTAACATAACGACTTTATTCTTATTTCTAGAACACCATGTATAATAAAAATAACAATTTAGCATTTAGAAACAATAGTTATGTTGTGTGCAGTTTCTCAAATATGTAAGCTATTATCTAAATCTCATTATAAAAGAAAAAGTGAAGTTTCGATTTAGAAAAAATATAACTCAAAAAGATAAACATACGGTATTATTAACAAAATTCGTTCAGAATAACGTAAATATTTAGAAAATTATATAATGTATAAGGTGTTCATTTTAATCATATTTAATCTATAATGTTACCCGTATAACCGAAAATGCCAAGGGGGATCTAATATTGAGATCCGTCTAACTAAAGATTTATCTGCTGTACCTGTACACAACGCAATAAACAAATTCACGCAATTAATAAAATAATAACGTTTAGTGATAATTTTACATTGGGCATACGAATTGTAAAATTTGATAATTAATTTATTAATCATTGAACTTTTCTGAATTTGTACCTTAATGTGAACTACAGAAGTGCAATAGAAAAACAAAAAAAAATAAAATATAACGGAAATTTTAGCGTACGAATAGCATGTAGTTTAATGAAAATTTAATTAAACCACTTGTTGAATAATATTACAATTAACTAAATTATCTTGAACAAACTTTGCAATTTAGTTCTGTTAGTTTATTAACCAATTTGCTTTATTGAAATGTTCACAACTAAATTAATTTTTGCCTACAACATGATATGCAAATTAAATACTTTTTCTGGCAACAATGTTATTAAAGGTACTTAATTTGCCAAATAGATTAGAAACGTTCCATTTTATTAACCCAGTTTCGCTTTAGCTTTATTTAAATCGATGCTTTAATTGTTTTTCTCTTTAATTGGATTTTGTATACTTAGCAAGATGAGATTTAAAAATTTATTTTCAAAAAAGCACAGAGGAAATAAAATTTTATTTGTACGAAAGTAAATATAAAGCTTTTGTCGTTATAGAAACTGCGTCAAACGAACGGTGTGAAGCACAAAGTGTTTGTGAGATTTCCGATCACGATATCAATAATCCTTGTAATAAACGAAAGCTCAATGCAAATATTGGCAAAAATGAGAAGAATAGTAGCTGACTAGATATTACTAAGTTTCAGATATTTACATAAATAGTTTTCATGTATCAATTCTAAACTATGCCGTCGCTGTATAAAGTTATTGAACACCACAAAAATGTCAAACTTTCAAACCAACATTATATTTGCGGAAGTTTCCGTAGTGAAAATAGATGTGGTATTTTGAGAAGAGAATAAAATAGCTTCTGGTACCGTTAATTAATTTATTAATAAACAAAGTTTGAATATTTACACTTAAACATAGTTGCTAGTTTTCTGCAAAATATAGAAGATTTTATAGTAGTATAGGCAACTAAACCTACACGACTGAATTAAAGAAACGACTAAATTATTTAGTTACTTGACTTAGGTACTATGTCAATCAAAACGTCGTTACACGAATAAATAAACAAGAGCATTAAATTTAAACTAAACTGGCTTGCGCTTTAAGCCGGCATATTTTAATTACTAATGTGCGTTGGAAAAGTGAACGTTGAAGTGAACGTTGCCAAAGTTTTCTCTTTTTTAATGACTTCACTCACCAAGGTACACTCCTCAAGCCACTTACCACTCACCCATCTCCTGAAGAGTTGATGCAAATATATTAGCACTTTTAAGTTTTCCACAGTAATCTGCTATCACTCAAGTTCCAATAAAAGAATATATTTTAATCTTTTAGTTGGGTTAGTTCCGTGCTCTGGACGGTATCCCAATCACCAAGATTGTATTTCCTTTCTTGAAGAGTTGTTCTTTTTTGAAATAGGTTTCTGTTAGAACAAATAAATAATAAAATTACTTTTTCTCCACTAATCATTTTTAAACATCTTCCTACGACACTCAGCAACTTTAATTCCATCTATCCAATACAATCACAAGTTTTAAGACTATAAACTTCAAAAATGCAAGTACAAATGACTTCCAGTAAATAAAGTTCTTCCTCGCAGATACTTTCCAAAAGCTTTTTACTTTCGCTAGTTTCTTCTCCAATTGCCGTTATTTCCGCATGGATTACCTCTCTCAGATCATTTGACTCCAAAGAAGAAAATCACTGGTCGAAAGGATAGGTGATTTAGCGGGCTAGCAGACGTTTTCAAAATCCGGTTCCTGCCGTTCTCCCTCCACTAGTTCGTCTAGTTCTAAGCAGTTTAAACCCGACCGTCAATGTATTTAAAACTTTTTAAAAATTGTTTGAATTTTTGTTACGAACATAGTTTGAATTCTTGAGTTATAATTTTAAATCTTAAAAATAAAAATAACTTAAATTTCTAGGATGTATACATAAATTTAAGTCTTGCCCAAAAATAAAATGAATTTTATTTTAAATTTATCACTAGAATTTACGCAATTTTGGTTTTGTATAAAAAACAATAAGAGTAAAACTCCTTAGAATCTAATGATAAATTTAATTGGAATTCAATTGAAATTAAATTATATTTATAATAAACCAAAACAAATTAATAACAACAATATTTAAATTGAAATATTGTGAATTAAAAACCTCTAGTAATGATTAGCATCGAAAAATCATAAAACTGAAGAAAATGAATGAAAACTTTAAAACATAACTTTGTCAGCTAAGAATTGTAAAGTTTTTGACAAATATAAAACTGCTTAAATTTTTGCCAAAAATATAAATAATTAGAATATTTAAATTTAAAATCAATAATAATAATTAAAGGACAACCCATTCTTTTTGTGTTTATTGTTTGCAAAAAAATTAATTAAATTTTTGAATGCAAAAAATACTTTAAGAATCTTCTATACTAACAGTTTTATTACAAATTTTCTGTGCCACCACTAACGTAGTAATTTGTTTATTTGGCAAATAAAGTAAATTTTACAACATACGAAAATTTGAGCTTTTTCTAAAAAATGATAAAAATGTATTCCTCTAAATGTTAGTAATAACGATTTAATAACAAATTTTATTTTGTTTATTTTTGAAATGGCACACTTGAGCAAAACAATGAGAAAAAAATTATTTTAAAAACCTACAAAAACATGGTAACAACGGCATCGATGTTCCAAACGTCAGGTAAATTTTCGAAATTTGCCGCAAATTTTCTGAGATAAAAGATGATAAACCAGATGTCATTAACACATATACAGGGTGGTCCAATCTATACGACACGGTCTCTCAAATGAGAACGCATCAATATGTTGCGGCGATTTTTTGTACATGTATGCAGTCTTTTTGGGCATGATTTAAAAATATTTTTAATATACAGGGTTTGTCAAAAAAAAGTTAAATGCCAAAGTTGCCATTTTTTAAATGGAACACCCTGTATTTGAGAACGAATTTGGATTGTAGAGCTGAAATAAAGGTAAGTTGATGTTACATGCCCTATACCTATCTCAAATAATTTTTGAGATATTTAAAAATTATAAAATTACAACATAAATTTGAAAAAATTATTAAACTAAAGTGCTTTATGTGACGTATGAATCTTTATGCCTTATCATAGTAGTAGTGCCTTCGGTAATAAATGAAAACAATAACGTGCTAAAAAAGTTATACAGGGTAGTAAAAAATTGAATTAAATTATAGTCAAATTGAAAGGTGATAAACTCTTTTATTTTAAATGGAACACCCTATATCTGACATCACGAAACAATAGGCTTTTCGAATACCTATCGAACAGTATTAGGGTGTCCCATACCTAACTCAAATAGTTTCTGAGTTATTCGAGTTTATGTTGAAAGTTAATGTTAATTCCATTTAACAAGATTTAATTTTAGTGAAGGTGGCTGTGGCTGATGAATGAAAGGCATAGCGATTGTTTTTGTTTGTTTATTAACTACCATTAATCTGTCAAAGTATTTTAAAATCCTCGTTTATTAAGAAGTATTGAATTTAAAATGAAAACTTATAGTAAACAAGAAAGAATTGACATGATTTTTGTCCTCGGGGAGTGTGACCGGAATTGTTTATTAGCCTCGAGAGTTTACGCTCAAAAATATCCGACACGTAATCATCCTAACCAAAATGTTTTCCAAAGACTGTTAGAAGTTTTTCTACAGGATGGATCCGTAAGTTATAAAAAGTAAAAGGCACAAAGTACGTAACTGGCAACGAAGAAAATCAGTTCTCAGTAATTGGATCCGTAATTGAAAATCCACACACGAGCCAGCGAAAAATTCATTCAGAAACCGGAATCAGTAAAACCAGCGTACAGCGCATTTTAAAGAACCATAACTTGCATCCATACCACGTGCAGCTGCATCAAGAGCTTTTGGAAATAGATTTTGGTCGAAGAGTTGATTTTTGTTTGTGGGCGCTAGAGCAGGGGAAGATGAAAATTTCTTTGATTACGTTTTGTTCTCAGATGAATGTACTTTCCACAACAACGGCTTCGTCAACAGGCATAATTTTCACTACTATTGTGATCAAAATCCCCATTTTTAAGAACACTTAACCACCAGCATAGGTGGTCTCTTAATGTATGGGGAGGAATCCTCGGAGGGCGTATGGTGGGACCATTCTTTTTGAAGGCCATTTAGATGGACAAAAATTTAACAGATTTCTCACAGAAAATTTACTCGACCTTTTGCTAGATGTTCCACTAAATATTTTACAACGTATGTGGTTTCAACTAGATGGTGCTCCAGCACATTTTCATCATAACGTGCGGTTCAATTTAAACCAAATGTTTCCGGATAGATGGATTGGAAGAGGAGGACCCCAAAATTGGCCGGCCAGATCTCCTGACTTGACATGTGCCGATTTTTTTGTGGGGATATGTCAAGAACATTGTCTACAATAATCCACCTACAACACCAAATGATATGGAAGAAAGAATCCGCGGTGCTTTTGCGAGCATTACACCGCAAATGCTGGAGAATGTTAAAGAATCATTCAAAAACGTGTTCAGTTAGGTATTGAGACAAATGGTCGCTGTTTTGAACATTTAATTTAATGTTAAGTAATTTTTTTCAATATTGTTTAGTTCGCTTTGTTTTTACGTTAATATTTTGCTTTGTTACATTTTTACGTTACATCTTATCTTTTGTAGTTAATAAACAATCGCTATGCCTTTCATTCATCAGCCACAGCCACCTTCACTAAAATTAAATCTTGTTAAATGGAATTAACATTAACTTTCAACATAAACTCGAATAACTCAGAAACTATTTGAGTTAGGTATGGGACACCCTAATACTGTTCGATAGGTATTCGAAAAGCCTATTGTTTCGTGATGTCAGATATAGGGTGTTCCATTTAAAATAAAAGAGTTTATCACCTTTCAATTTGACTATAATTTAATTCAATTTTTTTACTACCCTGTATAACTTTTTAGCACGTTATTGTTTTCATTTATTACCGAAGGCACTACTACTATGATAAGGCATAAAGATTCATACGTCACATAAAGCACTTTAGTTTAATAATTTTTCAAATTTATGTTGTAATTTTATAATTTTTAAATATCTCAAAAATTATTTGAGATAGGTATAGGGCATGTAACATCAACTTACCTTTATTTCAGCTCTACAATCCAAATTCGTTCTCAAATACAGGGTGTTCCATTTAAAAATGGCAACTTTGGCATTTAACTTTTTTTGACAAACCCTGTATATTAAAAATATTTTTAAATCATGCCCAAAAAGACTCTGCATACATGTACAAAAAATCGCCGCAACATATTGATGCGTTCTCATTTGAGAGACCGTGTCGTATAGATTGGACCACCCTGTATATCGCTAGTGCACGAACATTTTTGAAAAACAATTTAATTTGGGGACTTACGCTCTTGCTAACGGATACTTCAGCCACTTTGCTGCAAGGTGTGGAATATATTATAAAGTCATGGAAGGACTTTGAAATTGTCCAAATACCTGCATACCAAATATATCGTAAGATTTTTGCAACAGAAGAACTTTGACAAGACACGAACTGGCACTTTTGTCAGTAAAATACTAGACATGATGTTTGGTATTATAAATTGGAGCATACAAAAACGGATGTCGGAAAATAACTAAAAATTGAGAAAACAAATAAAAAGAACAAGAAGCGTAAGCGTTGCGTATACTGTTATAATTACAGACACCTTGTCAAAGAATATAGGATTTGAGAACCCATACAAACGACAGCAACAATTACCACGAAAATAGTAAGTGAAAACGCTCTTGCGGCCATTAAATGTATTGAATGTGGAACTATTAGAAGAGTTTACTCAAATTGTTCGAATTACAACTCTAAACCCTCAACACTCTAGCAACACCACTACCTTAAATCATACCACAGTGACGAAAGCACAGATCAGTACCACCAACTTTTCGAAACCACTAAACTTCCTTTCGAACTTTTGAAGCGTGACGGAGTAGCGTATGCTATTCCCCTTCCTAAACCCTGTCTGCCAATCTGAAATTATCTGTTTTTCTTCTACTTCTTCTTCCATTCTTGCTCTTATTATTTCTGCGTATATTTTATATCTAATATTTGTTAAACTAATCCCCCTGTAGTTTTTCACTTTTTGCCTATCCTCTTCCTTGTATATTGGACAAATAATCGCTTCTTTCCATCTCTCTGGAAAGTCTTCTCCCTGCCAATTTTTTTTCCCATTTTTTTCTATTTATTGATTTACTAGTTCCCAAACTTGCCCTTCATTTCTGATTTTCTTCACCTTTTCTTCTAAGATTTTTCGATAATCCATTTTCTCTTTTTACATCTATTCTTGAATTCTGTTCTTATTTTCTTATATTCTTCAATATTTATTTTTCCTTTTTCAATTTTCTTCTCCCTTTTTTCATTTCTGCTTTTGCTTTCTCACATTCCCAATTCCACCATTCTGACTGTATTTCCTTTTTGTTTTTTGTCATTTTAAATATTCGTATTTCCGTTGCCATCTTCATTTTTCTGTAATTCTTTTCAACTCTTCTTCGACCTCTTCTGCTGCTTCTGATCTTCCTCCATTTTATTAATATACTTTTCTATACTTTTGTTATTCCAAATTTTTCTCGCTCCCCATACTATAATTTCTTCTTCTTCTTCCTCTCCTATCAAGATCACTTTGATCGGTTAATGATCTGACCCTACTTCGTCTTCTATTCTTATATACTCTATTTTTTTCTTACTAGATTCGTTGGGTATAACGTAGTCAATTACCGTCCCTCCTCTCTCTCCAATAAATGTTAGCTCTCCTTCTCCTCCTTCTTCCATATTCCTATTCAAAATCGTCCATCCTCTTTCCTCACACAGTTTCAATAATTTCCTACCTTGTCAGTCTATTTTTTTATCTTTCGACTTTCTCTTTCTTTGTTCTCCATTTATCATTATCCCTCCTTCCTCTCATGTTCTCGCGTTAAAGTCTTCTCCTATAATAAGTTTATTTTCTTCCCCTTCTTCAATTGTCTTTTCTATTGCTTTTTTCGTTTTCTCCATTTATTTTCCATATATTGTAATTATTTTATATATTTTCCCTTCGTCTACCCTTATTCTTGAGCTTATGATTCCTTTTGTCTCACTTTTGTTTTTTCTGTCTTCTTTCTCCCATTCTTTTCTTATTCCGATGATTATCCCTCCCCTTTGCTCTCCCCTATTTTTTTTCTTTCTCCGAATTGTAATTCCCATTTAAATTCCTCTGGAATCTTATTACTCCAACTTTTGAAGCGTGACGGAGTAGCGTATGCTATTCAAGTTGCTGGGAAAAGATTTATGACTACCTGAAAGTTTCAAGTATCTTTTCATTTTCCCGCCTTACGATTGTATACGCTGATGATGTGGCAAAAAAGAAAGTTATCCAAAAGATTAATGTAAACCTTGAAATTATAGGTAGGGTTATTCTAGTGGAATTCATTATTTTGCCAACTCTAATTGCTGATGATGCTTTGCTAAGAATTGATTTTTTCCAAACAGCAAGTATTGTAATTGCTCATGGACAACAAACATGGAACTTTACTAATTTGCGTTGGACATTTTTGTGTAGGTTCCAAAAAACATCGTCTTCCAACAACTTAAAGTGAAAGATGAAGAGCCATTCATACCTGGAGAAAGTTTAAGTACATTTACGTCAGTGTTCGATAATAACTTTCAATTAAGAGGAGACGAAGGGTTCAATTTCGGTAACCATCAACAAAAGCAGCTATATCAGTTTATCTGCTGTCACGCCAGGTATTTAGTTTAGAAGTAGGTGCTCTTATGTTCTTCTTTACCACATACCTATAACTAAGAAAGAACTAAACTGAGAAGCTCCTTCAGACAGGAAGCTATGTAAATCGCTATGGGCAGTCCAATCTATATAAAACCATGCAGTGGCGTCCGTTATTATACAAGGTGGTCCAAAAATATACGTTACTAAGCAAAAAAAGTTATGAAAAATTTTCTTATAAACTTTTGTTCAGTTGAGCTTACTTAAGGAGGTACGGCCCTGTAATGTTTCAATTCAAAATTGGGTTTTTCTTATTATCTCAGAAATAAGTGAAAGATATAATCTGAAAATTTATATTGTAAAATATGTCATTATGGCACAAATTTAATAATATTTAAAAAAAAAAGATCTTAAGCAGTGGCGTAGATACCGGGGTAGATGTGAGGTTGTTATTTAAAAAAATTTGTAAATTTTAGAAATTTTGATCACCCTGTACGAATTTTTGGAATAAGCAATTTATTACGGACAAAAAGTGTTGTTTCAATTTTTCGTTAGTATAATATTTTTCGAGAAAAATCGTTTTCTTTAATGTCATCAAAAATTATAATTACATGCCATGATTTTGAAGTTTTTAACTTTTAAATGTTATAAAAATAAAATAAAAATACACCTACGGTCATAAAAACAATTGCAGTTGTTTAATTCAGAAAGCCTCCTGTTATTTATTTAAAATTTGTATTATGCTTTTAAATCAAACAAAAATTAAAAGAAAACGTTTTTCTCGAAAAATATTACATTAACGAAAAAATTGAAAGAACACTTTTTTGTCTGTAATAAAGTGCTTATTCCAAAATTCGTACAGGGTGATTGAAATTTCTAAGATTTACATTTTTTAATAATATCCTCACAGCTACCCCGGTATCTAAGCTACTGCTTAATACATTTGTTTGAAAACTTTAATAAATAGTGTATCATATTAACGTATTTCACCATATAAATTTTCAGATTTTTCTTTAACTCATTTTTGAGAATAACCAATTTTAAATTGAAACTTTACAGGGCCGTACCTCCTTAAGTAAGCCCAACTAAACAAAAGTTTATACGAAAAATGTTCATAACGGTGAGTAGTAGTAAAGTAGAGTGTATACAAAATATGCCAGCACCGTGTACTGTTAAACGTGTCAAAATTTTTTACAAACGTGAAGTTGGTATCGGAGATTTATTGAACATTTATCGGAGGTCGCCAAACCGCTTACCAAAACGAATGTTGACTAGATATAGAGAGAAGAGCACCAGCTAAAATTTGAAGAATCAAAACGCCGCTTAACATCTGCCCTTACCCTGCAACAGGTAGACGGCAGTGATCCTTTTACCCTCAGAACTGACTTGGGAACTGTTTTACTCTAGGAAAAGACTCACAATAAACACCATGTAGAGTACACTAGCAGACTTTTAACGAGCGTCGAACATAACTATAGCATCACGGAACGTGAAAGTCTGACTTCACTTTGGGCAATAACAAAGTTACGTAGGTTTATTGAGGGATCGGAGGTGAATTGTCACAGTGATCATCAACCGTACTATGGAACACCTGAAGTCACCTTCTGGACGCTTGGCGCGTGGGGCCCTACAATTGCAGCAGTTTAATTTAAAAGTAGTCAGTCCTGTCACAATTTTACTACCAACGAATTTTGTATCTCAACTTACTCCATTCCTAGACGAAAAAGAGAAAACACGGGAGCATCAT
Source organism: Abscondita cerata (assembly GCA_030710515.1). NCBI lineage: Eukaryota > Metazoa > Arthropoda > Insecta > Coleoptera > Lampyridae > Abscondita > Abscondita cerata. Next base: position 345,792 of record JALBCR010000160.1, on the reverse strand, counting down.
ATTCAAAGAAAAAAAAGACCACCTTGATTGCTAACGTAATTGGCTAACGAAAGTTGTTTATGAAATGTGAGATAAAAATAATGTCGTTTTCTAATTCTCCACGTTTATTGTTTCTTGAAGAAAGGCGTAGCAGTCAGTAAATTAACATTAATAAATACTTGCTTTAATATTTTGTGTATTTATTTATTATTTTCTTCCACTTTATTCATAATTGATTTTTTTTTTTTTACACTTTCCTACAATTTTATTCGCATGGTGCTAAAATAAATTAATATATTTTATTGTATCACAGCGCATTCGCGGCAATTCGGCATGACGTCGGTGTAAAATTGTAAAAATTTTTTAAAATATTTTTAATTCTACATTTTGCGCAATTTTCACATAATCACATGTTAAATTATATGCATCGATTTATTTAAACGCATTGACGATTGTAATCTGTTTATTTATACATAGAAACGCTTTCAAACATAAATTGCAATCAATAATTTCAAGTCACGAAATGATCCACGTGCCTCTAATAAAATTGTTACTGCTTCCATTTAGGGTTGTAATACCATATTATCTGGCTGAAGTAAAAGAAAATATCGTTTTTCAATGAAACAAATTACTTTTACACAATAGACCTACCGAATGTATCATTAAAGCCATTTACCTTTTTGCCTACACAAATTGTGTTCTATCATCAGAAATGTGGGCGACTTTTTTAGTCTTTATATGTTTTATGAACAAAAATACCTGACAGGTAAAGGTTACAACCTTACCTAACACTATTGGACTGTAAATATTTATTTTTGTTTGATTATCTTTTTACAAGCAATTTATTGTTTCATTATCATTGTTTAAAAAAAAATGTTGCAATTATAATATAATTTAAAAATATTATTTTATAGTGTGTACTTAGCTTCAATGCCATTTTAAACATTATGTAGTTTGCTAAGCATCATACTTCATGCATAAGAATTCTTACTTACTTTCATGAAAAGTTAATCTTTGTTTACCCAAATTGAATATTAAATTTAAAATGAAGTTGTGTAATTTGCATTATTATATTCCAAGAAGCAGCAAGGATTTTATAAAGTAATAAGCTTTAAATGCAAGAAGCTTTGCACGTAATTTTACGTTAATCTCCAACATAGGGAAACCTTCAATTTCCACTTAATAAAGTTTTAGCAATTAAGTCTGTTTTAATTTAATTTGATTGTCTCAACGAATTTATTGATCGATTTTGATGTAACGAACAAGGTTCGGTTGCAAGAAGCGGTTGGCCAACGTCGTTGCTCAAATACAAGAGTCCAGATAAAAGACATATTGGATCGTTGGCACGATTAGGTTGGCTACCATCTTTTCGAAGCGCTCGAAGATTCAACAGGTCTGGTAGATCGACGAATTATGGAGATTGTGGTGTTTGCAGGTCAGATGTGTGTAAATGTGTAGGTTGTGTTTTTGTAGGAAAAGGTAGATTTTGGAGGACTTTTTTTTTATCTTGATGTTGTAGTTACTCAGCATGCAAAAAAATGTATGTTTACTAATTTTGTTTATAAACACATACAAAAAAATTATTGATATTTCAGTAATGTTTATCTAACCTCAGAATTGAAGAGAATAAGCTGAAAATTGATATAAACCTTTGTGCTGGCATTCTAAGGACTGAGAGGAAAGTCTCATATAATGTCGTATACGCTTCGCAAAACATTTAAGATGAAAGGTCGTAATGATCATTTTTTTTGTGTTGTAGGAGTACGTAAATAAGGTATTCAAAATTATTCATGTTCATAGACGTGTGGTTGCTCAGAGTTTCTATTGAAATAATTTGGTATTGATGGAGTATTGAGACATACTAACCACAAACTGCGCAAAATAGTAATATTGTTTTATTACATCCACAGTTTGCAATTGCAAAAAACCAAAGTCAACAAATCTTCCGGTTGTGAAAACTCATCCCCATTACTGAGGTTGCAAATCTTTTCCTAGCCAAGTTTGGATCGGAAGGTGAACTTGATAGATGTGTTCTTGAGCTGCTACACTTGTGGTTGGACTCTGTGCTTTTACAATTTGAATGCGTCTATAATTTTATTGGCATTTTTTTTGTAAATTACAGTAAATACATCACATATCAAAACAAAATATATTTTATCTAAGGGGTGTCCAAAAGGAAACATTTCCATAATTCAAACTTGGATTGCAAGCGTATTCGTTGAATGCAAAAGGTTTTTCCGATATAGATTTTATACGGTCACCAATCAAGTTTAATTTCAGCACACCTGGGACTCAACAGATAAGAGAACAAAGTCATAGTCGACGAAAAGTTCAGTGTATTTTTGCGTCGTGGTTAATTCAGTTATAGCTCCGACAGTGGAAACAATGTTTTTATAGGAGGGGGCAATAGCATTCCAAATAAGAGCTCGATTTGCAGGCCATGAGATAATTGACGTTTTCTAATTTACTACAGAGTCCACTGGGTTCAAGACATGAAATGATGTTAACAGATTACTTATTGAAGGTTATGCTTTCCAAACTTATCAGGCATAGATCCGCATTGACTTTAGTAAGGAACACAAAGCTTAAATTTAAACCTAAATAAATTTGCAATTTGGAATCGAGCATTGTTCCAAGGAACCTTCATGGAACGGCATTCGGCCATGTACTTGATTTCTTTGCACCAGCAGCGGTATCTAGGAACACTCTTCTCAAATTCAAAAGTGAGTTTTGACATTACATTATTTCGTCCTACCAACCTATCCAACCAGAGTGATTTGGCTTCTGTGTAACAACCACCTCAGAAATATGCGATATAAAAGAAAACATTAATGGAACTAATTGTTTACGCTGCAAGTGCAAACCAGATAGGCTGATAGACTTAATGAATACAGTTTTCAAATTTCTAGTCTACCGTATCTGCATGGAAGTCAATTTTTTTGTCATTAATAGATAAAAAATAATAATAATATTTGTGTGCTTCAGGCCTTCAAGGCCTCTGGTTTCTTGGCTCTTATAGGTTGTATTTTCCATATCTAGTACTATCTTTTTCTATACTTTCCAGTCTTAAATTTTTGTTTCCATCTATGTACTATGACCTCTTTCAAATTTTTTGTTACCTCTTCTAACTATTTTTTTACGGTCTACCTACTGCTTTTTTTCTTTCCCTCTTGGGACAGTAGCACTTTTTTTGAAGTTTTATCTGGTTGCATTCTTTCTATGTGTTTAAATCACCAGACTTTTCGTCATTTAATTATCTGGGTTATTATGGGATTTCCATAAATTTCTTTAGTTGTACGTCTTCTCCAGTTCCCTTAATCCTCCACAGATGCTCATCAGTATTTTCCTTTTCAAAGCTTTTAATTTCCTTGCCTCCTGTTTATTCATTATTTCCATATCTGGCATCTTTCAGATATTCTGTTACTGCTTCCAACCATTTTTTTTGGTCTGCTTTTCTTTATCTTTTCCTTTTGGGTCAGTAGCACTTTTTTGGAGTAAATTTTTCTATGTGTTTCAGTCACCTTACTTTTGTCTTCTAATTGTTTGTGTTATTATTGTTTTTCCTAAAAATTCTGTTATTTCTTTATGTGTGCGTCCTTTAATTCTCCACATATACTTTTCAGTATCTTCCTTTTCCATGTTTTCAATTTTCTTGCGTTCTGTTTATTCATTATTTTCAATTCCGCACTATACTCTTATATATAGCCGAATTCTTGCTACCAATAAGGCATGTTTTTGCAATTTCTTCAGGGCCTACTTCTTTTGCTTATTTTCTTTATTTCTTCAAAATAATACGTCTTTTGCTTTGCCGTAGTAACTAGTAAATGTTGACCTTCTCTTACTTTCCCGCCATCTAACATTTTTATATATTTTGTTTTGCTAGTGTTCCCCTGTAACCCTATTCTAAGGTTTCTAAATACTGTGACTAGTAATTAGTGCATCATCGTTAACAAAGGCAATACATTGGTGTTTGCTTTGTTTTATTGTTTCAGATGTTTTAGTCCTACTTTCTCTTCTAATACCAAATTAAACAGTGTGGTCGAGAGTGGATCCTCTTGTTTTAAACCTATATCTATTCTAAACTTCCTCGAGAGGGATTGAACTTTTTTGAATTACTCTGTGTTATACGCCTAGTCTGGTTATTGTCCACGGAATTAAAAATTTTTTCTCTTATAATTCTAGCATGCTATTGTGTTCGAAACTAGTCGCTTGCACTTGTTTAAGTCTAAATATTTGATCAGTTGTGAATCGCCGTTTTCTAAATTCTCCTAGGTACTTACCATCATTGTATACTCTTCTATTCTGTTCCTTATAATCTTCAACTAAATTTTGAGAACTATATCTACTTGAGAAATCACTACATACAGTGGTGTCCCTCTTTTTGTGTATGGGATATATAACTCTTTTGGATTTCCAGACTTCCTTTGTTATATTTGTTATCCTTAACAATAACAATTACCTCCTTTCTTTAGGAACTCTGCTGGTATGACATCTTCCCTAGAACTTTTATGTCTTGCTAATTTCTTTACTATTTTTTTTATTCCTTGTTGTCTTATATTCTGAGTTCCTTTTTTGCCTCTTTTGACTTCGTAAAAATGTTTTTTCCTTCTTCTTTCATTGTTGTCGGTAGTTCTTTAAAGTATTGTGCTCATGCCTCATTTTTTTCTTTTATGTCCCTAACTAGTTCTCCTTAATCATTTTTACAGTAATTCAGTCTCTGCTTCTTTTGACTAAAAATTCTTTATCTCCTAGTTTTTGTACTTCTCTTTGATCAATTTTAGTTTTTTGCCTACTGCTTTTCTTTTTTTTTTCATTCTGCATTATCTTTTGGTTGCGGCTCCCATTTTCTCATAAATTCTTTTGCTCTCCTCTCTTTTCTCCTTGAGCATAACTATCCTGGCTTTGTTTCTTGCCTAACAACTTTTTCTACATTTGTCGTTTCTACACGTTTTTATTGATTTTTTAGCAGTTGCTAGGATGTGTCTGTTATTGTTTTTTTCTTTAGTTTCTATCTCTTTGCTATTTATTGGTAGTTCATCCTCTAACCTTTTGAAGTTACTCTTTCAAATTAAATTAGTTTTTATGTTATTTTTCGGGAGCTTTGTACCTTAAGGAATTGATTGATTATTGTATCAGAATTATTTACATATCTTTTCGTAATTTACACAATGACTCATCTGTTTAATTAACTCGTCAAAATCATTATGACTTTTAATCTTCATCTCTTCAAAAATTATGATCGTTAATGCAAAACGTAATAACCTATGACCTCTGGTACTTTTTGAATACGCGTGACTATCTAACATTTTGTCGATAGAATTGGAAGCATATATCCGGTTTTTCCAAGAAAAGACCAGAAAATATGAAAACCTTTTATTCTCCCTACCACTTTCGTTAAGTTTGAACTGTTATTTGATGCAGCTACTTCCTTCTTCTTCGTTTATATGATTTGACAATAATTACAGCACACTGTACAGCACAGTGCAGATTGTGATCACATTACTCTCAAAATAATCAATGAAACGAAGAACATCCTTGAAATTTTTGACTAAAATAAATAAAATCCATCAAATAATGTAGATGTCTCTACGACGATATAAACCGAGTTGTTTAGTTGCTTTGTGGCTGTCGTTAATATCACGTCGTTGTTGAACCGGAATTTGTGTTTTGAAGTTACTGAGATTTCGGTGACAATAATTAAGTGTGTACGTCAATTGCACAAATAATAAAAGAACAAGTAGACTGCCGAAACAATTTCCAGCTTATCCGCTTCCATTTCAAGGTTTAAGACTTGTTTGACATTATTTAATTGTATTATGAATTAATTGCTTCTATAGTAGTGTATGTATTTATTATGGTAGTTAGTTGGGGTTCCAAACTGTTTTAAAATTTGATGACGTTCTGTTTAATTTCCTCCAAGGATTTTTTCATATTTTACTGATTAATTTGCAGAAATCAACAGTTTTTGATTATGAATTACGACAAAAGTAGTCTCGTCAGTGGAGTAGACGGAGTAAAATTTTCGACAAAAAAATAAATCTGAGAAATACAAATTATTTTTATACTCTGACGTAGCGCCGGTTGACTTTGCGGTCAGTACAATCCTTCCTTAATGTCCCCAAATTGGTACTTCAAATTTACAGAATTATTTAAAGAAGATCTTTCGGTTTTACAATTTAGTAGCTTAGTTGTTTTAGTAATAGAAACGGGAAAAAAAATTATATCGTTGTTAACTTCACCCGGTACGATTTCTGCTGGAAGCTCAAATACAAAAAAAATTATCAAATTAGTAACGACAAGTTAGGGAAAGTTATCACCAAAACAAAAGAATAAAGATAGGCGTCAATTACTTTAGTAATAGAGACTCTGGTTGGGTGTTAAAGACAGAAAACACAGGATAATGTAATTTATTAAGTAAATATTTTCAATTGTATAAATAAATAATAATTAGATAGTAAATTTAATGTGACTGAGTTGAATGAGAATCGTAATAGATTTTATTATATTGTTGAAAGCACATACGATAACCGCGACGAAGTTAAGGTCCGCTGAAGGCTACTCACAAATTTTGAGCACCATAAAATCAGTTTTCGTTGCTTAAATTGTTTTTGTGTGTTTTTGAAATTCTCAGTTTTTTTGGTGTAAGCCAAGTTGTGCAAACAATTTGTGTTATTTAATTTTTGTTCCTGCTGAATTTATAATTGTAAGACTCGAAACTTAGCATATTCCTTGCAGGCGGGCTCGTATTGTTTGGAATCCCGTCCGGTACGCCACTGAACTGTTTTTCGATGTCTACAACAATTTTACAAAACACCGAGGTACTTCGCATTATTTATTTAAAAAAATTTTACTTCTATTTCTCTCTAACATTTTTCAACTTTTTTAGTGTATCGTATTTTTTTGTTTGTTTTGTATTTGCTTTATGTTGTATCCACTCCTTTGAACTGCAAAATTTTAATAGTGATTTTGTTATTGACTAGTACAAAAAAATTTAAACCTCAAGGTTTTTTAATTTACATATTTATAGAACACTCTAGTATTATTTTTTATACCTTCTAAGTTATTTAGTTCATCACTTAAAATTGCCACTCTGTTTTGATAAATGTTCAGGATTTGATGGGACATCTCGTCGCCACTAACTATCCGTCAATTATTTTGCCGTTGTGACCTGGGCAAGTAACAACTTAAAATACAAATTTAGAGTAACTTTATTGAAAATCTAAAATTTTGAAATCTAGGAAACTAAGTAGGGAAAAAATAAGAGAATAGATTTAAATAAAAGTATCAAACATCATAAATGTAAATGAAGAATTAATAAAAGAAAATAAATATACTATAATTATCCGGCTATTGAACTGTGGTATGTTAGAACTTTTTCTTCTTCTTCTTCCAAACGTTTCGTTTGCTATTGCGGCAAACATCTTCAGTAGCATGATTGTAGAACTCGTTTCAAATGTCAGACCACGACTCAACAGCCCGGAAAATCATAGTATATACATTTTAAATTATTAGAATAAAATAAAAAATAGAAAATCGAGAATGAAATTAAAAGAAGATTACCAAAGAAAGAGAAATATTTAGTATTGACTATATTGAGAGTAATAAGAATAAATTTGAACATGGAAAAAAGAAGTGAGATGTTGATATAGTAAAAACTACTCAAAGGAAACACAAGAACGGAGGAAGGAAATCGTAATACACTGAAACCTAATAAGTAAGTAAATGACGATTTAATCAAAATCAGATAAGGGTTAAAAAAGAAGAAATAGGGTTTGCTTTAATGTGTAAAGAATGAAACCATTACTATCTAAGAAGTAGCATTAAAAACGTGGAAGTGCATCAAGAAAAAACAATGACTTATAAAAAAAACATAAAAACTGAGGGCGAAAAAACATTAACATTGAAAAACTTGCATAACTGTTAAACCGCTAAATAAATTTTCAAAAAAAATTTAGTTTTGGATAGGTTATTTATTATATAAAAATTAAGAAAAAACAAAAATCAATCAGACTTATCGTCATAAAAAATTTTGAGCTTGTTGGGAATGGTCTCTATCATGGCTTTTATGGTGGTGCTCGACATTTCTTGGTCGCTACGGTCCACATTTTTCTAAAACTTTCAATCGATTTTGGAGCCTTTTTGTCTGCTTCAAGCTTCTTTTCACCAAAGCCCAGTACCGCTCGATTGGGCGAAGCTCAGGGCAATTTGGTGGGTTAGCCTCCCTGGGTACAAAATCGACATGATCTTCGTACCAATTTTTTGTCTGCTTATTGTAATGGCACGAAGCTAAATCTGGCCAAAAAAATGCGGATACCTTATGTTTACTCAGAAAAGGCCGCAATCTTTTTTGGAGACACTCCTTCGTGTAAATATCGGAGTTAATTGTTCCATTTGTTATAAAAGATTGGCTTCTTTCCCCGCAGCTACAAATCGCCTGCCAAATGAGATATTTTTTTGGAACTTGGACTTTATTTTAGTTCTAAACTTCTTAGGAACATTTCCCCGTCCACAGGAAACATAAAACTCCTGACCAGGTAGTTGAGAAAAATCGGCGAGGACCTAAGTCTCATCGTCCATCACGCAACATTGACGTTTTTGGAAAAAATCTGTTCTCAACTTTTGGCTCGTTTCTTGGCTTCAATGTTTTTCTCCGCATTACGATCTGGAGTTGTTTGAACTTTGTAGGACTTAAATACAATCTTTTTTTTTATTTTTCGAATTGTTTTTTCCGACAAGTCGACTTTTGCAGCTAATTTCCGGTTCGATATCAGCGGATTCTTAACCATCGCAGATATTGCCTTTTGCCCCTTTTTTGGTGAATGAAAACCCTTCCTGGTTTCCGTGTTATGGTAAAGTCTTCCTTGTACCGCTTGACGACTTTTGCTGCCACTTGCCTGCAAACTTTTGCCTCCTTTGCAATGCGAACGACTGACCATTGTGGATTCTCAACAATTTTTTTAATGATTAATCTATGTACTTTCACTACTTTTGCCATTGTGAACACAATTTGACTCAAATAAAAATAAAAATTAACTATTTCAAAGCCTACTATATCAAAATTTTGTAAAAAAATTATGTGGTATAAAAGTTATGCAAGTTTTTCAATGTTAATGTTTTTTTGCCCTCAGTCCTTATGCAGATAAAAATAAAGAAAAAAAAACAGTTGAAAATGCAAAATGAAGACAAAAGTTACAGTCCAATTACAGAGTACTCTGCAAAATGCAAAAAAAGATAAAAGTAAACGTACAAAAAATTATCAAAAATAGAAACTTTCTGCAAATTTACAAAAAATAAAGAAAAACAAATCCACAAAGCAATAGAAAATAAAATTTAAACTTAAGCAAAAAAATGTAAAGCAACGAATGAAATACTTAGAGATGTGGTTTGATTTTTTCATTAACAAATTAAAGTAAGAAAACCATAAAAATATAAAACAAACTGATAAGAGGTGACATAGAAATGGAAGAAAAGATACAAAGAACGGTAGGAGAAATAACAATGCATTAATAACAGTAATTCAAGATAAAATACCTCTGTGTGCTGAAATATGTCGTAGGAAGAGGTCAGTCATTTATAAAAAAATTACAAAATTATTTTTTTTTGCTATGTGCAAACAAAGCCGCTCAGAATGTGACTAGACTAGTGACAACTGGTTATGCAAAAAAGTACACGAAAATAATAGAAAAGAGACAGTTCCGACCGCGAAACGGGAGGATAATTGTGTCAAACTGATACGATTTGTAATTATGAAATTTTGAGATCTATAACCATAATTATCTTACAGTACGTACATTATTTCATGCAATTATAAAATAAAAAATAATTAATCTCTGATTATATGAGAATATTGTACAATTTTTTATTGTTAGAGTCTCTGATTAGTTGAAAATGTTAGGAAAATAATTTTGAATCATTACTAGTTCCGACTACTAGTTGTCCCATAAAGTAGACAAATTTTTGTGCAAACGTCGGATATAACGACCACTTTCATTGAAACAGAATTCTCAGTTTGAATCAACATTATGTCACAATAACTAGAAAAAAATATGTTTTTAAGAGATTCTGAAACTTACGACATAATTGTCCAGTATCATCGCAAAAATATACTATATTAAAAATAATGAAAATGTAGAAATTTTAATTAGCATGAGTTTCTTTAGTGTGTTTATGTAGTAAGTAGTTAATTTTATTAAAGTTGCGGTTCTTCCAGCAACGCGCCGCTTTCAAATAATTTATTGCGGTTATTGTCGTATAAACGTAATCGTAATAAAAATATATCATGCTCGCTAAGCAAATGGTTTTATGTATTTTCACGTTTTATCCGAAAATATATATTCTATCCGCTTGCATTTCGTAAATTAAACTCGTAAAGATAATTTAAAATGAACGAAACTTTTGAAAAAGTTCGAGTGGTTTTGAGTTAATTAATAAATATTATCATTTTCAGGAGACTACCGCAGATGGGGAAGCCGAAGACGACTCCTTCTCCGAAAATCCGGAGGATAAACCGTTTTTATTAATTCCAGCCGCTAACAGAAACATGTTTTTAAGAAAACTTCCTGTGCGTTCCTAATTTTTTGATTGGAATAAATTAAGCCTTAAACAAGATATTTTCGACAGATTTATAAGTATTTATTTTCCCAAATTTCATCCCCTAAACATATCTCGATTTTCCATATCAAACCGCCCCCTAAAGTCTGCAAACTTTTTATTACCTACACTATCAATTCTCTACAGATCTATTTCAATCAAGAATATCAAAAGAAACATATTCAAGTAGGATATATTTTAACGTTAGAGTTAGATTAGCGATCAAGTGTATAAAAAAAATGGGCCAGTTGATAATTTTTCTATTTCTGGCGCGCATTCTAAAGCGGCTGGATTAATAATATTTTTCAAAACTGCTAAAGAAAAGTAATTTTTGACAATATCTAAAGGTCTTTGCTGTGTAAGACAATAGTTTTACTTACATTATCCGACAATAAATGTTTAACATAGACAATAATTATGTCGAACCGTATTGTAATGACTTTTGTCTGTTAGTATTTATTTAGTGGAATATATAAACTAAATGTATATTTAATGTAAAAATAAAACTATATAAATAAAAACAACATCAAAGCTGTTTAATAATTGTGTAAAGTAAAGGATAGAAACGAAATTTGTAAAACGTAAGTATAATAACAGTAAAAGTTTTAATTAATTGTTGCTTTGCATCGCTTTATTACTACCGGATGATCTAGAACGAAAAGGGATTAATTCTTATTCATTATTTGGTCTGTCAACTGAAAACTAAAGTGACAACCTATACAACAATCACCTTCTTTCTAGATCTCACTGTACTAAATGTTGTTATTCTGTCACCGAATATTGCAATATAAAATATACTTTGATTAAATTTAAAAAAAAGTCATTTAAAACCACCATTTTCCTGGATTATTTCAAACAAATATAGTTTTTTTAGTTTTGTTGCGTCAGAACTAAATTCTAAAATAATTATAATTTCTAAATAAAATATTTTTTTTATTCACATTAAAGGAAAGGAACACTAATCGTAAGTGCAGCGTCTATTTAACCAACAGAAAAACACCAAAAACTGTACCAAAACTTTACTCGGACACGTGTTTCAACAGCTAAGCTGTCATTATCAGCGATACCGATACTAAAATTAAAAACAACGGGAAGCTTATATATACTATCTGTTTATCACTCATCGTTAAATTTAATTGATTCTTAGATAAGCTTAAATAATTCCGAAAATCTTAATGGACCGTTATCATCATAATTCATAAGCAAATTTCTGTTTTTAAAAATTTCTAAACTTTCATAAGAATCAAGTTCGTTTTTATCTACCCTCTTAATTAATTCAACGTCGCCTACTCTATGGCCATTTTCAAACATATGCATGGCAACACTGGACCTATCTGTGCGATGATATTTGACATGAGCTACGTGCTCTTTAAAACGAGTTTTAATAGGTCTCTTGGTTTGACCTATATATACTTGGTTACAGTCTTTACAATTAATTTTATATATTCCCGATTTATCTTACATTTCTATTGGGTCTTTTGGATTGCCTAAAATATTTTGCAAGTTGTTACTACTAGAGGTTACTGTTTTATAATCAAATTTTGAAAATATTTTTTGAAGACCTTTTGTGTATGTGGAATGATTTGGTAATTTGACATATTTCTTATCTATTTTGCTATTACTAGTTCCTAACGTTGTAATGTTTCTAATGTTTAACTTATGTTTATGATGATGACAGCTTAGCTGTTGAAACACGTGTCCGAGTAAAGTTTTTGGTGTTTTTCTGTTGGTTTATTCAGATTATTGTTTTACTATGGTGGTTACCTTATAACATTTTTTTTAGAAAAAGAAATATTTGCATTGATTAAAAAAAAACAAAATTATAATCGGTTTACATCTGCCATGAGTGGTAATAATTGTCTGACCAAAACCATTCTATGTTCAACTTAACAATTCTGGACTTTTTGAGTTTAAACAATTTGCAAATAATACAATGTTGTCAGATGTTAAATATTTAATAAAACAAGTAAAACCATAGAAAGAAACTGAAACTAGCATGTGTCTTCACAAAATTGTTCTGGAGCAATAACTAAGAATTTTCCTCCTCATCGTCATCGTCATTATCTTCTTCAAGTGAAATAATCGTAGGGAAAGTAGTAATATTTTCACAAGCACCGTATTAATTGGCAACTCTGCCAAAAATATGTATCCTTAACAAAAAATTACTTATTCAATTATTGAACTTTCTGTTTTTGGAATCGATAACTTGAACGAGACGCTAACTTATCGATAATTTAGCGTCTCGCTCAATATATCGCGTAATTAATTTGTAATTGGTTGCTACTCAAAAAATAAAAATTTGTCTTTGGCTCAATTAAAAAAATTCTCAAAAAAATATGTTTCACTTCTTGGGTTCGCTCTATTTTAACAAGCTCCTCACAATGTCTACAATATTTTTTCACATTTTGCCGGAACATTGCGGTCAGAACGTCACCCAGAAGTTTTTGCTTTGCTTTTGAGATAAATTAATGTTTAACCTCTTTGTTGTAATAGTCCTTTGTTAAATGGCGCCAAAGAAAGAACTTGATCTCCTTGGTCTCTTAAAAGTTAAATTTTGGCGCGGTTTTGGCGAAGAACTTTTATTTGTTCCCAGATTTAAATTTCAATAATTGTCCACGGTTTTCATCAGTTTTTTAATCAGCCAATTGATTATTCCTTCTTTCGTAGAAGAAGCTGTTGGTAATTTTTTCATAAGCATGAAATGGTGTGTAGCAATGTTCATAATTACCAAGACCTTCCTCCCACTTTTAGACAATGCTGAAACGAGTTTTTCTTTGATCTACTTTTAAAAGAGCTTTCCAGTCATCCCTGTCGTTTTTTGATTCTAAAAATAAGTCACATCCAAGTTCACAACCATCATGTAGTTCTGTAAATAATTTCCCTTCGTTTTGAATTTTGAAGGGTTACATTTTAAATTAGTATTGTGTATCCACCAAAGAACTTGAGATCAATTTTAATATATCCAAGTTCACGAACAGATAATCTTTGCCAAAATTTTTAAGTTGAAAGAATTATCTGAAAACCTTTTATTTATTGCAATTAATTTTGTTGGATCTTATATTTAATTTTCAAATTCGAGTGTGTCTTCAAACGTCAAGCATTATTACGCCCATAATAAATTTATTTATTTAATGGTCAAATTTGTAAAACCTTGACCTAAAAATGAAGATTTTGAAAATAATGAAGTTAATCCACTGATCGGCCACCCTAATCGGTCGGTCAAATATGTTCTAATTTACATAACCAGCAACTATACTAATTGCTGAAATAAAATCCAGTTATTTTTGCTCATTGCTAGAAATTGTTGTTTTGTGAACATGATTTTGACTTTCCATAAAAGTTTGTATTCTGATTTAGAGATGACACATTCTGAAGATGTCCATTTAGCAGAAAATTATTTATTATGATTCATAGTCATCTGGACACATCTAGCAGTTTTCAACCTCTGAAGAAAACTCCAGCATCCTTAAAAACTGTTCCGTATACATTTGAAGAGAATGTAGTAACTAGTTCCCAAAAATTTTACAAGAATTTAAACATTTGCTATAAAATGGACTTGTTGCAGTTATAACACGTACATAGATACTTTCAACCGCTTATGAAATTTTGTAGATGGGGTCCCTTGCAAACACTTTGAAACAAAATCGTCTTCCGGGATTGAATCCGGTTAAAAAAAAGTTTTTCACACTATCTTAAGAGGTTTCATCAAAACTGGAAACTTAAAACAAACAAATAAAAATTTTCTATTAAAGAAAAGAAAATGGATAATTCTTTTTTAAATAGAGAAATTAGGGAGAGTATAAATTCAAAAATTCCAACCACAATAATAACCGTGGTTTCAAACTTTTACTTTTGTAGATTCCTATCATTAACCCCATACGCTTTCTTTCAAATTCTTATTTCTATAAACGGAGATATTTTCTTAGTTACTCATACATTTTTTAATCTAGAATCTGGCTTGGTTGACAAATTGATTACTTGACTTTTGGTATCTTAAACGCTCGTTTGTTTGTTTCAAGTTTTTCGCACTAATAAAGCCGGTTACGGTAGTGAACCAAATTCCAAAATTATTTTTACAGACGAAGCGCATTTTTCTAGAAATAAAATAAGAAATTTGCATAATAAACATAACTGGACAAGAAAATTCCGTTGCTATTACAGAGAGACATTACTAACAACAATGTTCTTTCAACGAGAGAAAACGCTTTGGTACGAGGAACTACTTTTTCTACCAAATGATTTGACTTATCTCTTTTGACAATCTTTAATGCTTTGCTATATTTGTTCGTGAGTATAACACTTTATTGTGAGGCGTGATCTTTACTTTAAATATTGAGAGCTATACCAGCGGGGTATACCACCAAGTGGTTTAGAACTCCACTAAGTAATAGGATTAAATACGTCAAAATTAAAAATGATGTTCTTCAAGAATCGGTTTTTGAGCCTATTTTATTTTTATTTTGTACGAACGATAAAGACATTTTAATATTCACGGTAAAATCATATTACTTGTGATTATACCAACATCCCCAAAACAATACCGTTTCGAAATGGAATTACTAAGAACCATTTAAAATTCAAATTCAGTTAAACAGTTAAAACTCAGTAAAGATTAAGGCCATGTGCTTCAAGAAAATGTGAAAACCAATTCTTTTGAATGAAACTATAAGCTATGCACCTAAAATTAAATTTTTCACCACTAGAAAAAAACTCTTTTGTTTTCTTTGACTCACTTTTCAGGCAACAATTGTCGAAATTAATGATAAGTTCAGATACAGACTAAAACTAACTCACAAACACCATTGCCAAGAACATTTCGGAAAATATAAAATTTTAATGTATATGCTAGCCTATCAAAAAGCATTGTAAAAGAAAAAATATCAAAATTTTTATTTTGCAACATCTCTTAATTTACCGTGAGGTTTATTTATAGTAGTCACATAGGAGCGGTTCTGAAACAGCATTTGGTGGGAAATTTAAATTTTGTTGGGGGGTCAAAGAAACTCAAAGTCAAGGTCATTTCAAAGGTAAGGTTTTTTTTAAGGTCAAGGTCGTCAGCGCTCGATGTCGTTCGGAATCGCTCGGGATGGATTGGAAACGTTCAAAGTTGCTCGCAAGATTAACGCTCTGTAACTTGAAACTGGATGTTGGACGTCGACGACCTTGACCTTAGTTTGGAATGACCTTAACCTTGTGTTTACTTTAACCCCCCACCACAAAATTTAAGTGTCCCACTAAGTGCTGTTCCAGAACCGGCCCTATATAACTACTATTCATTTATACGTGATTGTTTTTAAATTTTTAAATTAAGTGACGTCATCTTCTGACCATGAATTTTAATTTACCAAATTTTGAATTAACAAAACGTAGTTGGCGAGTTCTAAATACTTGTTTATATTTCAATAAAGGTGCTTCGTAAGAAAACATTTTTAAATACGGAATGAAAAAATTGGATGAAGTGACGCCACGAAGTAGAACTAGAAAAGTGGTACTGAAACTAGCCATGATGTTTTATGGAGTGATTTGTTCGGCAATTTATTTTTTATTTTTGGTTAAGCTATGTGAAAGTTTGGCACTTCATGATATTAGAAGAAGGAAATCCAAATGATAGCAGCACGACATTCTGCACTGTATGAATAACCCAACTTCTTAGAAAAATTAAAAGTAAACAAAACATTTGTAACAATCATTCAAAATTTTATGTAATAATTGCTGTAGACAATTTATAAATTAATCGATGTTTTGTTTGTTTATAATAAATATTTTTTTTTTATATTACAAAGAAAACTTGAGGAAGAAGTAGAAGAGAAAAGGTAGTACTTGGTTGGCAAAGGGATTTAGAAATGGAAGAAAGATAATGTATATACTTTGGAGCAGATAGTAAATAAAGAATTTAAAAAGAAGGAGAAAATGTTTATACCGCATCCGAAAATGTAATTAAACACGCCTTATGCCGAAAAAATTAAAAAGAAAAATATAAGTAAAGAATTAATTGAAGCAATAGAAATTTACTAATAGACTAAATGTAGAGCAAAAGGAAATGACGTGATGCATTCTGAACGAGAAAGGAGCTGAGGCAGGAAAGTTCAGTAAGCTAATTTCTGCTCTCCATATATACAGGGTGGGACATAATCAACGAATTATTCTGTACCATTAAAACGACAAATAATGTAAAAAATATTAAGGCATACATATGTCGAGATCATTTAAAATCACATTTTAAAAATGTTTTCGATTATACAGGGTGCTCTAGAAACACGTACTATATCAAAATTGGGTTATTTTAAATAGAACACCCTGTATTTTTTTTTTCAATTGTACAATAAAAATAATGTATGTTCTTTAACATGTCCCTATACCAACTTACATCCGTTTCTGAGATAAATCGATTTTACTTGATTTACAGACCCTCCAAAAAAATGCAATAGCTTTAAGATAAATAAGAAAAAGCAACTTTGGTTTACTTCCCCTTACTAAGAGCCTTCAACATCTTTTTTGCAATATTTACTATTATGTTATGATGTACAGAGTGTTTTAAATACTACCGCATAACGCTAACGACTTAAAACTTAAATAACTTGCTTAAGTTAAATAGAACACCCTGTATTTCTGTAGCTTGTTGGAATCAGAAACTAAGGTTACCAACCCATAACTCTGATAGTTTTCAAGATATTTTAAAATTTGCTAGTTAAATAATTTACTGGAATTTAAGTTACCTGTGAGATATCAGTAAAATAAAAATTACTTTGCAAACATTTTTAATGTATAGGAAAATCCAGCTTTAAATTTTAACCTTAAAAATTTTTTTAGAACAAAATAACAGAATGTACTCATGACTTAGGCCAGGCTCTAAGAGTCAGTCAAATCACGCCCACCTGTCACAAACAACAGCAACCGTTATTAGTTTCAGCAAAAATCGATGACACTGTAAACATTGGTAACATTGTTAAAAAAAATTTTAAAATAATGGTTTTCGAAATTATCGTACTACTATTAGAGCGGTTTGTATTACATTCTTAGTTAACAGGTTAAAGTTTGTCGATGTTTACAGTATGATTGATTTTTTATGTACCAAATAACGGTTGCTGTTGTTTAAACATCAGTAAATTGTGACCAGTGTGCGTAATTGGACTGACTCTTAGAGTCCGGGATCTATTCATAAGCACATTTCTGTTTATTTTTTCTGAAAAAAAATAAATATTTTTAAGGTAAATATTTAAAACTGAGAGTTGCAAGATAATGCCCATATTGCTGATATTTCACAGATAACTTAGACTCCAGTACGTCGTAAATTGTTAAACTATCAAATTCTAAAATATCTCGAAAACTATCAGGGTTAGGTGTTGGTAACCCTAATACCGACTAAATAGTAATTAGTTCCAGCTTTCAACAGGCTACAGAAATTTAGGGTGTTCTATTTAAGTTAAGCAAATTATTTAAGTTTTAAGTCGTTAGTGTTATGCGGTAGTATTAAAAACACCCTGTACACCATAACATATTAGTAAATATTGTAAAAGAGATGTTAAGGGCTCTTAGTAAGGTAATGTAAACCAAAGTTGCTTGTTCTTATTTATCTTGAAGTTATTGCATTTTTTGGAGAGTCTGCAAATCAGGTAAAATCGATTTATTTCAGAAACGGAAGTAGGTATAGAGACATGTTAAAAAGCATACATTATTTTTTATCATAAAATTTAAAAATAAAAAAATACAGGATGATCTATTTAAAATAACCCAATTTTGATATGGTACGTGTTTCAGGAGCACACTGTACAATCCAAAATATTTTTAAAATGTGGTTTCAAATAATCTTGACATATGTATGCCTTAAAATGTTTAACATTATTTGTAGTTTTAATGCTATAGAATAATTCGTTGGTAGTGCCCCACCCTATATAAAAATGTGAAACATAGACTAAAAGGAGGTGTTGTAAATGTAAATGTAATAACTACGATAATATATTGAAAAATTCTTAGTCTATTATAGAACCAAACAAAATTTCAATGTCAAAATATTTTATTACTCAACATATTCTTGTCTTAATTGAATACATTTATTACAGCAAACCTGCAACGTCTCTAGACCTTTTAAAAAAAATGTTTCTTCTTGCTCTGCAAACCAGACCTCCACAGCTCCTTGTTGGAAGAAAATGTACGACCTTTTAAACTTTTTTTCAGTTGAGGAAAGAGGTGATAGTCGGACGGAGCCAAATCGGGTGAATAAGGGGGTGTTCTAGTAATTCAAACCCTAAATCACGAATTTTTTGCATGGCAACATGAGATTTGTGTGCAGGGGCGTTGTCCTGCAAAAACAAAACACCTTTGGATAGCTTACCGTGTCTTTTCTCTTTAATATTTTTCCGTAGAGTGGTCAGTAATGTCGAATAGTAATCTTCAGTTATTGTTCTACCCTTATTCAAAAAATCAATCATGATTACTCCATGGCAATCCCAAAAAACTGAAGCAAGAACTTTTCCAGCAGATTTTTGGACACGAAACTTCTTAGGTCTTGGAGAACCAGAGTGTCGCCATTCCATCGATTGTTGCTTTGTTTCTGGATCGTAGAAATGTACCCAAGTCTCATCCATAGTAACAATTCGGTTTAAGAAGTTTACATCGTTTTCAAATCGAGCACAGATCGAACGCGATGCTTCTACCCTTGCACGTTTTTGGTCAACATTCAATCATTTGGGGATCCATTTTCCAGCAATTTTTCTCATGTCCAAATTGACGTGAACCATATGATGAACGCGTTCGTATGAAATATTCAGTGCTTTAGATATCCGTTTTAGCCCAATTCGACGATCTGATAAAATCAGGTCATGAACTGCATCGATATTTTCGGGGACTGACACAGAAACTGGCCTTCCCTATCGGTCATCATCTTCAATGAAAAATTTACCTCTTTTGAAGCTTGCATTCCAATTTTTGACGGTCGCATATGAAGGACATTGATCACCAAGGGTATTAATCATATCTTCGTAAATCTGCTTACCTCTTAACCCTTTTAAATACAGGTATATGATGATGGCTCGATACTCCAATTTTTCGATTTTCACAATTTCGGTGGACATCTTTTTTCATTTAATTTATTGCGTGACTCTGGTTTATTTTTTGACGTCAAACTTTACACTGACACTTCTAATAAGTTATTGTTCGTTGCTATGGTAACGCAATATTTTGTTTATGCAAGGAACTGGTCTAGGCTAACTAGATATCAATACATCCTCGTAAGAATAACAATGTAATTGGATAATGAGTAATTGGAGCAATGGAAAAATATTTAGACAGAAATCCATTGAATGTAAGTTAATGGTGTATCAAAAAAAGAAGGAGAAGATAAAAAGAAAAGTAGGTATGGGGAGAGGAAGAAACAGAAACAGTAGATTTAGGATGTAAAATAAGATATGATAACAAAGATGATTAATAGGTAAGATAATTAGCACAAAAGAAATATAAAATATTGAGACAAGTGTGAGGAATAGGAGAAAGGGTATTTGGAAGGGAAATAGAAAAGAGAAGATGGTTGTTCGAAACGTTAGTAGAGAGCGTAATGATGTATGTATGAGAATAGAAAGAATGAAAAAAAACTAGAAAGAGTACAAAACAATATTGGAAATAGACAGAGAGACACCGGGATATTAAGCTGAAAAGAGGATAAAAAGCGCTATTTAAATATGTCATACCCAACTATAGTTTCTATTTAAAAAACACAACTTTATATCATAAATCGAGAACCAACAAAGATATTTAAAATCCAGTCGGCTCATTTTATTTAAAAAAGTGTCTGAAGAACGTGCTAATATTTTTTTCTGTAACTTCACAACAACCGAGATACCGACATTTAACGAAAAGTTAACGAACTTTTGCTTATGGCTCGAAAACAAAAGACGATAGCGGATTTCGGTTTACGCCATTCAGTTCCTCTCAAAAAAAGAGACCGATGATGCGCCATCCGTTTTTCCATATCTCTTATAGTTATCGAGTTCCCCATAAGAATATTCGAATTTGGCCCACCCTGTACATGTTTAAAGACAATTTTAAGACTTTGTTGTTTTATATCTGATTGTAATTATATATTTCTAAACAGCGTGAAAAATACATTTTGCAGATTTCTGTAACAAGGTTTGTTTACGCTGTTAAATGATCCAGCTTATCTGACAGCTAACAGAAACACCAAAACTTAATTAACGTTCATTGTTATCAAATCTTTCTTCAACAAGATTCTAGGCGATATAATAAAATTTACGCACAATTATTGTATCCGAGCTTTTACTGTAATCTCACATCGTTGATTTAATTAAGCTAAATATGTTTAGAGATCGAAACCCAATAACTAACAGCCCCTAGAGAAATTATCGGATAAGAAAACGTAAATGTAGCAGCGAAAAACTTTAATTGAAATTTAAAAGTACACAATCCATTCTATTTCTATTTAAAAAATATTTAAGTAAAATTGCACTTCCCGATTTAGGTGCCTAAATTGATAAAAAGTTTTGCTGTAGCAATCAAACTTCTTGCTTTGGAGTAGTGCCTTAATAATCATTGTTTATGTACACGTTAGGATAATAATTTAATATCTACACAACACACCAAGATAGGAAAAGTTTTAAGCCCAATAATTTTTCGTAGGGTTCACTGAATATTGCGAAGGCGGAAACACTTCGTTAACGTTATATGACAAATTTTCCGGTTGCAAATTCATCGAAATTTGAGTCCATTCCATGTTTTTGTTCCAATTGGGTTGCGAGGTGCTTTGACTTGGTACATTTGGATCTTTCGAGTCGGTTTCTTTATTTACTCTATTTACCATTCCGGCGATGTTATTTAAATTATTAACTTGTGCGTGCACTTGCGCGTGTGCCATTGCGTAGTTGGCGTCGAAAATTGCCGAATAATCGGCGCGAGCGACGTCTTGGTGGTTTGTGTTGAAAGAACTTTGTTGAAGCATGTTGTAATTAACAAACTGGGAATTTTTCCAATCGTGCTGGGAACCATCCGATGGATATTGACAAGCCATATTTGCCAAAGGTAGTGACGCGAAGCTGAGTGCCGATGTTGGATTTCCATTGCTGGCGTGTTTTCTTAAACGCGCTCGTCTATTCGAAAACCACACCTGTAATTCACTTTTAATAAATCGACAATAGATTTCGATCATGACTTACCTGTATTCGAGCTTCTGTTAATCCAGTCTGCTGCGCTAATTCCTCTCTTGTGTACACATCTGGATATTGAGTTCTGCTAAAGGCTCTTTCTAAAGCTTCTAATTGTTCTCCGGTAAATGTGGTTCGTGAACGACGTTGTTTGCGTTTTAAAGGAATTCCCGGTTCTGATTCTGTTTCGCTTTCATCTTCTCTGCCTGTAACAAAAGAGATACAGGTAATTATGGGTTGAGATTTAAATAAAATATTTGCTAGTCTATTGTCTTATGGTTTTAATTCAAATACGAAAGATGCATCAACAAAGTTTAATTTTAACTTTAATTCAAATTTAAGCTGTGTGTAATCAATATTTAGTAGTGTCTTTGGAAAAATGAACTTTACGAGATTTTGAAGTAATTAGAAGTTACAGAGTGCAACATATGCGACGTATATCTAAAACGGAAAATTATTGTATTGTATTGTGATGTAAGTGTTATGTATGCTACCCCAGAAGATCAGTATAAACCTGTTAGTGTAGTGACGAAACCGTGTGCAATAGTGGATTAGTTCGTCTTGACAAAGCATTTGCTTAAAGGTTGAGGAAAACCACTAAAACATGTCAACCCTTATCCATCTTAGTATTCATATGTAATAATATTAATTAAGTGTGTAAACATTATAGAAGGTAAATAAGAACATAAAATATAACAGCACAGCCGTTACATGACGACATATAATGGACCGGTCCAAGCGCCAGTCACGACAATGACGAAAAAATTAGTGGGTTAAAGAAATAGCAAACAAAATAATGGAGAAACAGATAATCAGGGCAGAGAATACAAAATATTGCTTAACTTCAGATGCTCTTCAGATTAGTAAGCCATAATATAGCTTCGTCCGTTAAATTATGAATGTTTACAAACCCTCCTTTAAACTTTGTTAACTGACAATCCTCCACAATATGTTTAAAGAACATGGAATGGCATTTTAAATAGCCTGTTCTAATGCGATTTACTTTTGAGGAAATTTTTCTTTTTGATCAAAGCTCAGGACTTCTATTGTCGGATCATCAATGATATGTTTATTGAAAACATAAACTTCAGACCATAATTTTTTCCACTCTTTAACTTCAGAAAAAACGGTAGTTAAATAGTCGTGCAACCATACATCAGGACTTCGAGATTTAAGTGTTTTAGCTGGAGGGTTCTCAATATCATTCCAAATTGGTAAACTTTTGTTAAGTTGGCATATATCTTATTCTCGTTTTAGTGCAGCTTTTCGTCAAATGTTCGATGGAGTATTATTACAAACAACAGGAAACCAATCGAGAGAAGTAGACTTTTCTCCATTGATTATTCGCATAGTGCAATACAAGTGGGCATATATTTTTTTCGTATGATAACTATTTATTTATTTATTTATTGTCTAACAGCAATGCCAATTACAAGACAATTTTACAAGTGAACATAATACTACTAGATTCAAAAGAGATAGAAAAAAGTAATTAATTGAAAAATTATATATAAATGAATACATGGTAATATCTATTACTACCTACTACAAATGTAAAAAAAAACAACGTTAATTGATTTTATAAATGTTATAAATTCTGACAAGCTACAATTAAGAATGTCTGTTTGGTTGCAGATATTATTATAATTGTTGCACATGTCATATATGGGAGACTTTAATATTACATTAGTTTGAGCCTTTGCGAGATAAAATGTTAATTCTTGCCGAGAATGTAATCTTATTATGCATTAATTTAAAAAGAAAAATCAAACTGATGTATACCCTCATGATTGCACATGAATCAATGTTGAATGTGTTTAGTAAGATTGAGTGATCAAAACCCCTGGGTGGATAAACATTGTGAATCTTAAACCACAGAAATTTTCTCTGTACACTTTCAATGGACAATACATGACAGTCATAAATTGGATACCAAACGATACTTCCGTACTCTAGTTTGGATCGTACAAAAGAAAAATACAATGTTATTAAAGCCGAAATATTTGAAAAGTCTTTACAGCTACGTATTAAAAATCCCAGCATTTTATAAGCGGTAGAGACTATGTTGTTGATGTGGTATATGAAGGTGAATCCAGCATCAAACGTCACCCCCAAATCTTTGATTAAATTAGATCTAGTTAAAAGTTCTGAGTTTATCGTGTAATTAAATTTTATTGGACTAATCTTACGAGTGTATGTAACAATTTTACATTTACTACTATTCAAGGTTAGGATATTGTTGCTGCACCAGTTAGAAAGTAAATTAATATCAGACTGTAATTTTATGGTATCATCCTGGTTTACAATTGATGTGAATATTTTGACGTCGTCAGCAAACACCAACAACCGACACTGTAAATGATAACTCAGATCATTAATAAATATAAGAAAAAGTAAGGGACCTAAATAAGAACCTTTGGGGACTCCAGATGTAGGAATGTACTGTATAGATCTATATCCATTGTACATAACGTAATGTGGTCTATCCTGTAAGTAAGATTTCAATAGAGCTATGTTAGAGTCGCTAACGCCTATCTGATGAAGTTTTGTAAGCAGAATTGAATGATCTATTTTATCGAACGCTTTAGACAAATCTGTATAAACGACATCTACTTGCCCTTGTTTATCAAGTTGTTCAGAAACAAACTGCCAAAAGCAACTTAGGTTAGTTATGGTAGAGCGACGTTCTATGAAGCCATGTTGTGAAGGGGATATAATCTGTTTCATATTGTTGTATATATGCCTATATAGAATAATTTCAAAGATCTTTGCAAAGTTAGAGAGTATAGCAATAAGTCTGTAGTTAGTGACATCGGAGGGATCACCATTCTTGAAAATGGGACAGACCCGAGCTATTTTCCAAAATTGAGGAAAAATTGACGTTTTTAAGCTTAAATTAAATATAATTAAAAGTGGGACAAGAAGAACATTAGAGCAATCTTTGACAATATAACTTGGCACCTGGTCGAAACCAGCAGTTTGTTTATTTTTAATTTCTTTATTGCGGACGTAATGTCATCTTCTGAAATGGAAATAAGATTAATGCAGGGAAAGTTGTTGTACCATAATTTATTAATATTGTGAAGTTTTGAAGGGTGGGATGGTTGATAAACGCTACTAAAGTAATGGCCAAAACCATTAACAATAGTTTGTGGGGTAGAATACCTAATATTGCCGTTATATGTAAAACCGGGTATTCGAGTGTTATTAGTCTTACTATGAATGTACTGCGAAAACTGTTTTGGATCACCACTTATAGACTGTTCTGCGCTACGAAGATATACTGTGTAGCGTCTTTAATTTTTTGCTTAGTGATGCTTCGAATGCGTTTAAATTCATTATAACATTCCATTGATCTTGTGTAATGATACTGTCTGTTTAAATTAGCCTTAATTTTTAGATTTTGAATAATTTCACGTGTAAACCATTTTGGGTAGGAGTGCAATTTATTTTTGTGAAGTGGTACATAAACATCGAATAATGTATAGAGTATCTCGTAAAATTTATCACAAGCTAGATTAACATCGTCGTAGTTTTGTAGGACTGACCAATCTATACCGTGTAAGGAATTGTATAATGCTCGAAAGTCAGTTTTTCGAAAATCGTACGACTTATTGTTTGGATTGGACGAGCAATTAGTTTGTATTTGGGTGTGTATATCTACAGTGACTTTCAATGCAGGATGATAAACATCTTCAGTATCAAATGGCACAATTTCTTTAGTTACTACACAGGGATTGTTGGAGAAAACAAGATCAAGTAATTTTCCTTGATGATTTTTAACGTTATTGCATTGAGTTATGTTCAAGAGATGTGCGAAATTAGTTATTAAATATTTAATAATATTCTGCTGTCGAATAAACTAATGCCAATGCAGCTGTACGAAGTGTCTTTGCATCTGCTCCCCAAGTTGTTCTAGCTAATTTTTGAATGACATTATTTCTTTTTTTCATTTTTTGCTTGACTTTTCTAATTTAACTTTGTAAATTAAAAACGTATTTAAAGTTACTCCCGCAGATAAACTGGGTTAAAATTAAGGTTTAACTTTGTATTATGAAATATAACATTAAGTTTTCTACTTTTTCTCTATTACTTAAATAAAAACAAAACCCACTGTCTTTTTAAGATTGGAGTAGAGTCGCCATTCTTTTAAATAATTTTCCATAATACGCAAATCATAGCTTTCTTTCAATTTCGAAAAAATTGAAATGTTGAAATGAAAGAAGATCATAAATATATACATTAAAAAGAATATTTTCAATAAAATAAATAATTTTGGAACAAGGAATAACGTTAAACAATTTAAAAAGTAAACCATCTTTCCACACAGTATCGGTATCGGTATCGGTATCGGTATCGGTATCGGTATCGGTATCGGTATCGGTATCGTATGCAGTTAAATCTAAAAAGGCAACTCCAGTTTTACGTTTCTTCTGAAATCCAGCTTCAATATGCGTTGTTAATGCCAATACTTTATCACAGCAACTTC
This sequence comes from Abscondita cerata, assembly GCA_030710515.1. Lineage (NCBI taxonomy): Eukaryota > Metazoa > Arthropoda > Insecta > Coleoptera > Lampyridae > Abscondita > Abscondita cerata. Next base: position 319,584 of record JALBCR010000160.1, on the reverse strand, counting down.
TACCGGATCGAAATCCTGCTTGTTCAATTGGTAATTCGATTAACGAATTGGTTCATTGAAAAATCAATCTTTTCAAAACTTTATAAACTACACTTAACAAACTTATTAGACAATAGCAGTTTTAAAAAACACACAAATTGGAAACATATTAACGATGAAAAATGTACTAATTATAATGATGTAAATGCTAGCACATCAGAAAAAAGGGATGCAATGAGAAACCTAATTCGGCAGATGTTACAAATTCCCAAAATCACTGCGATAAAAGTAGGCGACGTTTGAATGAATTTTGATGAAATCAAAACTACAGACAAAAAAGAATTCATAATGTATTTTCTAGAGTATGTACTTAGCCTTCATTATAATAACAATTTTACTAGAAAGTATGTTATGGAAATTCAAAACTCTACCATCCGTTTGATTATCGAACCATTATTTACAGTATTTAAAGACTTTCTAATATTTAAATTACAGGAAGTCGATCCAGAAGGATATAATGAGTTCTAACCATCACACAGGTAGTTTAATGTATAAAGAAAAAACTTATAGAGGTGCTTTGATGCCGTTAAAATTTCAATTTCAAAAGTTCGTACCCTTAATCATATACACACTTTGAGATCAGTTGAAACATCGTTATCTAATTTTGTACAAGGTAATTTATGGAGGGAAAAGATTTCTTTTTATCCTAAGAAAAATCTAGTTCCATATATACTTTATGTCGACGATTTAGAAATTAATAATCCCTTAGGTTCTCACTTAGGAACGCATTCTATTTGTAATATTTATTACTCATTTCCTTGTCTTCCAGCAAAAGAGTCGAAATTGGAAAATGTTTTTTATGGGACAGTAATAAAATCATCCGATATAAAATTACATGGTACCAAAAAATGTTTTTCACGACTTGTGCAAGAAGTCAAAGACCTAGAAGAGATTAGATTGGAAATTGAAATTGAAAAAAATTCAAATGTACGTGTTCATTTTATCATGGCTTTAGTAAGAGGGGATAATTTAGGATTAAATTCATTCTTGGGATTTAATCAATCATTTTCCAGCAACTTCTTTTGTAGACTATGTAAAGTACATAAAAATGAAACTCAAAACAATTCTAGTGAAAAACCTGAACTTATGAGAAACATTGCTGATGTGACAGATAATAATCCCAGAGATACGGGAATTCATAAAAACAGTTTGTTGAATATAACACGTGGTCAAAAATTACTATGTTGATATGATGCATGATGTTTTTGAAGGAGTTTGCCATTATGACTTGTGTAAAGCTATTCTTTATTTCATTCAAAGTATGAAATATTTAAAATCGTCAGATTTGAATTTAAGAAAAAAATGTTTTGAGTATGGTCCTTCGGAAATCGGAAATATTTCAGGTGACATTGAATTATCACATCTAACAAACAAACAATTGAAAATGTCGGCCAGAGAAATGTTGACCTTTGTTCTATATTTGCCACTAATGATCCCAGATTTTATTCCTTTGGACGATAATGTTTGAAAATTTGTTATAAATTTTATTGAGATTATTGACATTTACTTTGTTTTGAAATTAACGAAACCACCATAATATTATTGAAAAATAAAATTAAAGAACACAATTCCGATTATATCATTCTGTTCAATGATACAGTGTTACGTATGAATTACGGCTCACACCAAATTTCATATCGACACAGATCCATCATCTGCTATTTTCCGCTTACAATGGAATGCTCGCCCAAAGAAAATACTGCAAACAATACACAAGAACAAACAAATAAAAATTGTTTCTTGGAAGAAGTATTGTCATTCCCAACAATATTTACCATTAGCTGAAATGAATTTTTTTGCCAATAACTCAACAGTGTATTTGCTTAATTCTCCAAAACAGCCTCTAACGAACTTGGATGCATCTATGGAAACCGGTTGTGACCCTCATAAACAGGAATTATTAACTCTACTTAAAGAATGGAACCAAGATTCAATATACAATCGCTTAGTATGTAAGTATAAAGGCTGATTTTTAACTTATCTATTTGCCTTTACATTGTTATATCTATATTTTCTTGTATGACTCAATTTTATTTACAATAAAATTAATTAGTTGTAGGTAAATACTTGTCTTTATATTGTTGCCTAATTTTGAAATGTTTTCAGCCGAAAATGTTTATGTAGCTGTACTGAAGGTTATAAAACCACATCACATGCAGAAACTTTTAAAACCATTTGATATGGCTACCGAAATACTATTTGAAAATAATTTAGAAGTATGGCGAAATTCTATTGGTTTGCCTTTACATAGTCAGTACCATAATTTAAGAAGTTCTACTGTGCCTGGTTATGACACTCTTTCATCGCCTCCAGCTTCACCTTCAAGCACAATTTCAACATCATCTCTTTCAAGATATTCGCCTTATCCATCTACACCACCTGTATTTCCCACAGATAATAATATTCAACTAGGAAATATTTTAAATAGAACATGAAGAGGATTGATGCTAGTTGAATATTATGATAATTTTTCTAAATTTACTGAGGACCAAAGGACTCTGCTAATTACCGGTATAGCACAAACATTTGAAGAAAAAATTGTAAAAATGACATTAGCTACTAGCTATTGTATCAAAAAAGAAATTTTGAAGAGATTCCCTACTGAAAAACTGGTAAGATTATGAAAATATTATTAAGTAGGTATACTCACATGATGGTGAATCGTGTTTTTTTGTTGCTCGTAACTAATTTTTTGAACAAATTGAAAATTGATTGTTATATTACTCAATTTTTAGAAAAAGGGTAATTATAGATTCTTATTATAGGAATACTATAGAACGAGTAAAAGAGGAAAAATATACAACAAATGCTGTAATCTTAGATCATCCTTTAAAGCAGTTTCAGAACCTTTGGTGTCAAAAATGGAACAAAAATCCAACCCAAGAGTGAGAAAATCTTGGCAAGATAAAGTTCTAGGTAAACATTTTGATAATTAATTAGAAATAGTATGGCACACCCAAATATCCTCTTAGTCTATGTCCTGCACCTTTTTTATTTTATTCACACCCATGAATTTAAGTTACTTATACGCGAAATATGTAGTTCAAAATATTCAATATATTTAAAAAGAAGTACAAAAATACAACAAAGAATTAATGGTTAATACCTATTTGAAATTCCTTCCACAGTAATTGAGAACACAGCAGATTTATTTTTAAGTATTTGTTTAAAAAATGATCAAATATTATTGTACTATTCACTAAATGTTTACTAAGGTTGTTCCTTTTTCGGTTTATATATAATGCTGCACTCATTTTTTTTATTAGATCAATTATTTTTAGTGTCTGAAGATGATGCCGAAAACCTGTACCGATCTTTCAAATTGGACAATCTTTTAGCAGAAGTACTTGATAGTACATGGAAAGCATGCAAGCAATATCGTTTTAATGACATTAAAAGTTTAGAAACAACTGTAGCTATTTTAGAGAAATGGCCGTTTTATAAGGCTCTATCAGGTTTTTTGTGTATAAAGAAAAGTGTTTTTTTTTGGTTGACATGGATTTTAATGCAGCATTTGATAACGACTTTCTTTTAAAGAATTGGGTAGAAAATCGCATAAATTTATTTTACAGTTTCTTAATAATTTAAACCACGTTAAGGAGAAAATGTTCGAAGAATATTGGAAAAACTAGTACATCAGGAAAACTTCAGTGAAAGTAAGTCTTACCTAGATTAAAAATTTATTTTTTATACTATTTTGTTATAATTTATAGGTAATCGTGATGCAGCAATTATGTGGGCACTTCACGGATACATCGTACCTACACACAAAGTAGTATCAAAAAATGACGCTCTCGGGAAAAATATAACTACAAAATTTACCATAAAAGATTTACAGGAATCCTTCTTATATATAGGAAAATGTCCCCAAGAGTTAGAGGACCATTTGGAATACTTAAGGAATCAAGGACAACCTATACAACCGTTTATCCTAACCGAATATTAACCGAAATATTTGTGTATTTTGATGGCATTAGATTTAAGTTTCCCCATTTTCTACGAGATGTGGACATTTGTTTCAAAATTTTCTATCTTTTCAATTTGGATTTTCCAAAAAAATGTTTTATCGAAACATACTTTTATAAATTTAAATCGTTACATTCATTTTCAAAAGTGCATATTATTTCTGAATATTTAGTGAAACAATCTTAATCAGTATTACATTCATTACATTACATTTAGAATTTCGAAAATGTTTTTATATGGCATTTATTTAATAAACAACACTATGATCAAGTTCTTTTTGTCTATCAATACCTATTAAATTTGACAGAGTGTTGTTTCTGATCTGAAGAAGTGTAAACAATTAGAACCAAGTGTTGTTGCTATAAATACGAGTATAATTTAAGTTGAAGTTTCTAATATTTTTTAGGTAGGTACGTTATTTCTCAAATTGATTGAAACTACTTTAACCAGAACACGGAAACTGATTTAACTTAGTCCATTTTCTACATATTACTACATTTAGTTAGCAGCAAAAGAACCGTATAATGTGCGTAAAGTGCAACCAGTATGATGATGATGAATTACTTGTCATTCTTTAGATCTAATTAAATAATAACAAAAACTATAGATCACATAATATTCGAATTCTTGTGTGATTGGAGATAGCAATTTGTGTACTAAATGATCATCATGTATGTGTTTAATATAATTAATTGAACCACCGTAAGGTGAACATGGATTCCATGGGTTATTTGATCAAATTAATGTATAATTTTCATTAAAGAAAGAATGATGTACATCAGATTTATGAGATATTTAATTAAACCAATCAATATCATTCATACAATATACGGACAAAGTTAATTAAATCAATGTAGAGTATACATTAATACTAAAATAACGTTTACTAACTCAATGTATCTTCAACATTATCAAAATGTATTAATGTTATCAAGTTAATAAACTTTGTGGTTAAACATTTACGAACTGCTATCATTAATACAATGAACATGTAATTGATCAGTAATCAACTAATAAATTACATACATTATAATAATGATTTTTTTTGTTGGAGCGATTTTAATGGACTTTGTAGTTGTTTTCTTAAATTTTTATTGTATTTACGTCAAATTTTGGTTCGGTGTGATAGTCGATTTCTTCACTTTTATTGAGTTTGAAACCGAGAAGAAATAGAATTTGGAGACATTTTTGTATTTATTTTAGCAGATTGATTTGTAGAACATAATGATAATGAATAAATTCCATTTCCCTTTTCTTCTATTATTTAAAGATGACAGTAGGTCAACCCCAGTTTTTTTATTTGGATTTTCTAGATAGGATCTGTTTGTTTCAGTCGACCAACATGGGAAATATTCCTTTCGAAAACCAAGTAGAATTAATTTTTTTGCTGCACATTTACCGGTGGTATCCATCTAAGAATACAATCGAGAGATGTTTTATAGTTTATTTAATTAGCTTTTTAAAAATTCCATCTTAGTTTTCCTAAAGATTCTACAAACGGAATGTGAAGTCCAATTTGTAATAGAAAAAGTCTATGTTGACTTCTTGAAAAATCGTTTAATACCATACGTTTTGATTGTAATGGAACCATGTCTCGATCCATTGACGCTAAACACAGGTCCGGGCTGTAATCGTTTTCTCATCGAACGGATTAAAATGTTTTGATGTCCTTCGGATCGTATACTAAATGTATATTTTGAAACTCCATTCACGTTTGTAACGTTATTCCGTTGGCATCGTCGTCTTTGTAGCCCCATAATGTGTTGTGACTAATAATGTCACCAATATATACACATGGATGTGTCAATTAGTCGAAAACATCGATTAATCAATTACTTTATAAAAATCAATTTTCAAAGTAAACGTAAATTCGTTACTATATCATAATTCTAAGAAATTTCAAAATTAACACCTTAAATATGTTCTTTCTTTTTATATTTTCGATATAGGTTTTGTCAATTGTATTATTTGTTTTAAAAGTATGCATAATGCAAAAAAATAAAATGCATTCCAACTAAAACGAGTCACATTTTACAATTTTGTTTTAAACAAAATCCTAAAACTGGGCAATCCTTGTTTTTAGGGAGTCAAAATTTGATCTTAAAACGTTAACACCCTGTCCCCAACAGCCCCCATCTCAATAATATTAGGTGGCAAAATGGATTTGGTTACCCCTTATTTTAAAGCAAGTTACTACAGCTCTTCTCGCATTTTCAAAGACTTTGAGAGTGATCTGGCGGCAGTTTCCTTATTCTTTCCCTCAGCTCTTACAACGATGCTGATTGAGTTGCATGCACTTTCTGTTGTAGATATCCCCATAAAAAAATTAAGTGACGTTAAATAAGGTGACCTGGCTGGCCATTATATAGGTTCCATTAAGTTATTTGGAAAGCTGTTAGAATGTGGCAAACTGCAGCTGTGTAACCTGGAGACGCTCCATCTTGTTGAAAAACAAGTGTAATAAGTTTAGATCTTTTTCCACAGTTTTATTAATAAGAGGATGTACTTAATTTTTCAGCATATTCAAATACATTTTTTGGTATAAAAAAAAAACTATTATATGATTACCCAAAATTGCAACCCAAACATTGGGTTTTTGGGATTTTGTATACTATACACTCAAAATTTGGCGTTTATTAAAATCGTCTTTAATTTAACAATTTAACTTTGTACGGGTGAAATTTATATTTATAAGGTATTCTAGAAACGTTGGTCTGTGGTACTCCCAGACGCTAAGATAATTTGCTAAAAAAACTGTGTTTTGTCCCTGAGAGTAAAATAGGAAAACAGAAACAGCAACAGTTTCGTCATTACAGCGTTTAAGCGATTATGTTTCTCGTTAGTAACAGACTTGTTTCTGCATATAAGTTTGTTTAATAGTTCTTCGTATTTATGTCTTAAATTCTTTTCCGAGTGTTAATCAATAAAGATGCGAGTAGCAGCTCTGACACAATTTTGGATTTTCTACATTTTTGATGTGACCCTTCATTTTTCGATAACAAACTTAGTTACACACAGACAAATACTTAATTTCATATAAGAGTCAAACTGTCAATGAAATATCACTGTTAAAAAAATTTAAAAAATTTCAAAATGCAACAAACTGGTCGGGTTTAATTAAGTAAAAATCATTGTTTTTATAGTAACAGGCCACACCCAGGTAGAACAAAACATTTTTGGAACATAATAGTCGTTCCAGTTAAGGAATACATTTAATCCGCGTAAAACGTTTTTTTTTAATGTTTCAAATCGTGCTTATACAACGTGCGCATAAAAAGTAAGATTGAGAACATTCCATAGTAATTCATTATGACGTTTTTTAAAACGTTTTAAATAAGTTACAAGCACTGTTATGATGGAATATAATTGACGTTTTATTGAAAGCTTATATTTGGAGTTCGAGAACGTTTTTTTTTGAGTTTCGAAAAGTGATTATGAAACGTTGGTTCAAAATGTAAAATATAAAACGCCGTAAAAAAACGCTTTTTGTTGTACGATTGGAAATGTTCTATAGTTAACCGAAGCAAACAAGATCCCTGGAGGGGCGTGTCCGAGGTCGCTATAATTTGGATTGAACATTCACAACAAAAATTATTACAATACTAACATTTTTGAAGGTTATGTTACAAAGTTGCATTTACTACAAAAATATTTAGAAACACGTACCTTGTCTCGAAATTATTTATAAAGAGTCTTAAGAAAGACTGATTTTTAAAGATGAACTTGAGGCAAAATAATAAAAAAATGCAAATGAAATCGACAACTTCGACAAAAACTTCGTTTTCACGCTGAGTATACTCGGTTGTTGCTATTGGACGAAACCTTTACCGCTACCAATTTTTAAAATTAGTCGGCATATTTTCCGGGGATCATGTTTGCTTTGAAGCGCTGTATGTATGCAACTAATTCTGTGATATTGTAGCTACTGCTTTTATATGACTAGTAGATAAACAATTAAAACGCTCAGGCAGAAATAACATAGTATAAAATATATCATTTATGCCGTGTTTATCTCAATAATAGCATTTTTTAAATCAAAGATACAAGTAATACATGCAATTTGCATAAATTACGTTCTATTTATTGCTCTTAATTTAGTGTTTATCTTACTAAATTTATTACTATAACAACTACCTGTAACAAACTGTTTCGGAGCTATATGGAAAGATGACCCTTATCGATATGGTAGTGTGACATGTTTTAAACGAAATCCCTTTCAATTTGAAAAACAGGGTGAAACCTGTTTCTAGATGGTCATCAGCCAGCCCCCGCACAATGCAAAAAAAATGAACTTGCTTTTTCTTTTTAAATTCTTACAAATTTTAAACAAGAAATTTATGAATTCCCGCTAATGTGTCAGTAGCCTCAAGAATTCACTTTTGATTATCATTTTTCTAATAATCTTAACATTAAATAGAGGTTCTAAGAAATACTGTTGTTTTTAATGAGTACTTAAATACAATAAATTGAGAATAAATCAACACCAACTGTTCAAAATATTTTATTTTATTTGATTTGTAGTATATATAGGCACTGACCAATTCATACGTAGTTGTTCAAGTCAAAACGGGAAGTGTGAAGGTGTTATCAAAAATCAAAAATTAAAATTATAAGAACAAGAATAAAAGAAAAAATTTTTGAATTTTTTTTTTTAAAATTGATTGTTATTAGTTGAAATAATTAAAATACATTTGGACTAGCGGTTAATACCCTTGTAAGCGGTATTTACATACACGGGTTTGAATGTAACACAGAAATCGACTAAAATGTCAATTTTAATACTATAGTTGTTGTAAATGCTCTAAGAATACAAAAATGTAGGTAAAAACTACGCTAGCAATAATTGAGGTATGATTTTTAAGAATAATTATTTTATATATTTAATATTATTAATTTAAAATAGAACGTTTCAAATTTGGTTCTGTCTATATTTCTAAAACGTTTAAACAACGTTACATCAACATTGAAATAGAACGTTCCAAATTAAAAATATGAATCAATTTTTTGTAAAATTTTTTCAGGTGATACAAGTGTTGTAATTTAAAGCATCTTTAAAGTAACTTACTGAAAGAATTAAAGTCCTTCAAAATGTTATACTTTTCGAGAGCTCCAAGTTGTTATCAACGGTTAATGGTTATTACAAGTTAGAGAAGACATCAGGATCCACAAAGATCTAGAAAGCTTCATCAAAAAGAAAGAAACCAGATTTGAAATCCGATCTTCAAGAACACCTGAATGGCAAAAAGAAACATGCGTGTTTCAGTCCTCTCAAAGAGAAGAGAAACCGACTCAATATCTCAAGAACTGCAGAAGCGTTTGCGGACCTATGTTTATATGATATTTTAGCCATAAAATAAGCCAGAGAATCACCTCCTTTTGTTAGTACATAATATTTAGTAACACCCTGTACACCCTTTAATGATGTTCTTGCAAGAATCCTGGACCTTCAACATTTTATAAATTTTCAAAGTTGTGCGCTATTGATATTTTTTAGAGACAAAAAATAAATTGACCACTTTTAACTACAAGTACATATAATATTTACATAAGACGCATTGCTACGCCACAGTAAATTTAACTTCAAAGGCTACGGTTTCGGATAAACTGAGGTCTCTATTCTTTCCTACTTATCTAATATTAAAATTGTTGCCAATCAAATTTAATAGTTATTAATATTAACAATTAGGTTTTAGTGTTCTTACAATTTTATTGAAATATCTGAAAATATAGAGCTGACTGAAAGTAAACGTTAGTATCATTTGATGTCTGTTCATTGTTTTTAAACGTTCCTTAAATACCAAAGATCACTTAAAAGTTATGTTAAAATGTTACCAAAAAATCATAATTTGAATTAAAGTTTTATTAAATTAACAAAATGTCGCAAGATCAAATCTAATTTTAAATCAAGAAAATCATAGAAAAATAATCTTCTAAGCTAACTTGTTTATGGGTTTGATCAAATTATTATACATTCATCAAATGTCTTCAGAAGATGAGTTCAAATCCAAAATAATATGTGTGATTTGGGAGTCTATAAAATAAAATGTAAAAACTGTAACAAATTGTATCTAGGTTAAACCAAAATACTTATCAAGTTAGCTTATGATAAATATCATCGGTCAGAATAGTCCAGTATTGACATGCATATACTTAAAAATTTCTATAAAGTATATGATATAAAAAAATTAACAAAGTTTTTCTAAAACACATGAATTATAATGATCAGTAACTATTATTCACGTTTATTTCAAAATTAAAATGCTTAAAGATGCATTGTATACAATATCACTTTGTAATTTTTATTTTAGTGTCAGTTTGCTGCTGATGATGATAGCTTAACTAGAATGATTTTTTCTTCTCTTTTTCTCACTTTAAGACCAAACAGGGCTGACCTCCAAAAGCTCTAATTTCAACTCAAAACTTTTTTTCATTGATACCTTACGTGCACAGCCAAAATATTATAGCATAGCACAAATTGACAGTATTTTGATTTATAACTACATGTCACATGCGCTATTGCTCCAGGACAAAGTTAAGCCATGAATTAAAACATCGTCAGTGTAGCGTGGATTGACAGTCGACAAAGGTAGGTTACTTATAACTTTACCAGTTTCAGAAAGAGTGGTGTAATATTTAGGAGACCATTGACTGTTTCTTTGTTTTACTGATGGATACGAATACTGTCATTATCAATCTCCACAACTCTTTCACTGTGAAGATGCTGAATAATCGTAACACTGCAACCATGGTAAGATATAACGACAGTAGAAAAAGAATGATTATGATCAATGACAATTGAATTAATATTGGGGTTTCCTACAGCCCGTCCCAGACACATACTATCACTAAAATTATTAAATGCACAGTTATCAAAAAACCAAAACCAAAAACATTAAAAAATTACTATGTTCTGGTAATAATCACTGACAGAAGAGATTAATATCAAAACCCAACCCCGAGCATCAAAAAAATTTGGAGACCGCATTGATTATGTCATCCCCACGGCTACAAAACTAGAAAAATTTGTGTCCCGGGATTTTTAGACTGACTTAAAATAGTTTGGTATAATTTTCAGCTGCTTAAACCTACTATACAATTAATTACGTTTTTATTCAGTTACATAAAATTTTATTAAATTGGAATTTCTACAATATATATTTAAGTTGTAGTACCCTATCGCCAGTTGGGCCTTCTCGAGGAGCACTCGGGGAGAATTGATTTTATTTACAATCCCTGTTCTTTCTTTACTGTCTAATAAAATTACTAGAACTGTATGTGTCTATTTTATCTTGTTTCTAACGTTTTTGGTAAATTCTTGCGCTTTTCTAATTACTTATTTTTGATCTGTATTTAAATATATTAAAACAAACGTTGCAAATAAGCATTAGCCACACTCTGTTGTGAATGAACTTTGATAAAACTCAAGTTGGGGTACGAAACATCGACATTTTAAACACTAAGGAACATTTGCGTTCCAACCTGCAACAGACTAAGTTCTTTTGTCAAATAATGTTTTACTTCCAAAAATTGTTAAAATTATATCACCACAAGGTTGTCTCAAAATCTAACAATGACTAAAAGAAGGTAGTGATCATTTAACAGATAAAATGTCTCATTTCGCAACAGTTAACCAAATAAAACCGTCGACTGTTGCACCAATTCCATGTCATGATAATTTGAAGGACTCCTTTTCATTCACATCAAACACTATTACTTCCAAAAAATTAAAATATTTGATGTATATTCTGAAAACCCGAGGAAATAATACGTCAAAACCAAAAAAAAAACGTAATTGACGAGTCACTTATTCTTCTTCTGGAAAAGATGGTATGTTGATGAAATGTGTCTTCTTCTTTCTAGGGTTGTTTTTTTATATGGAGCTAACACTCATGTCCAACATTACTTCTGGATCATGCTCCCACAAATATGAATAGTCACAGTTTGGTAAAACTTACCTTTAAAAGATAAAAAAATAGGTTTCATACTGATTTTTTGGAAAAAGTTGGATTAGTAACTTTGTGAATGTAAGATAGAAATGCTGAAATTATTTCTGAAATGATAGAAGTCGTAGAAGAAAATCCTTTGCAATTAGAGTATTAGTTAAATGGTGTAGCTCCAAATTTAAATTGTTAGGTTAACATCAAGTAAATGCTCCAAATACTAAAGATTCAACAACATACTCTTTTGAGTAGAATGCTCGCGGGAGGAGGCATGTAAGTACCTGTCAGAATAAGTGGGTTTGCGATACAGGGAATAACCTAACTCATCATTTTGTTTTTAGGTGATAAGTAATGGAAAACAATGATTTTCTTCAATTTTCATAGTGTACTTGATGTCAGCATGTTTTTTTATTAAGGTACAATTAATGCATCATCAACATACCTAAACCATACTTTCGATTTCAACGGTGAAGTTTCCAAGGCAATGAATACAAAGACCTCCATAAACATGTTGATGGCAACAAGAGATAAAAGGAATTCTGTATCAGCACAAGAAACATGTTTGTTAAAGTTATTTCCAAATTAAAAACAAGTTGGCGAAGTCTTTACCATGTTGAGATAATATTTGTTCGATAATTGTGAGAAAATATTTGTCAGGAACTTTTGTAAACAATGATGTAACATTAAAACTACATCACGATTTACTTTAAATTATCTAAAAGTTGACTGAAATGGCGAGAGTTGAAGATGTTTTAACTACAAAATTCATTAAGGATTTTTGACAAAAATTGGCTAATTTGTAAGTAGGAGATTGAATTGTACCAAGAAGAGGCTAAAGAGGTAGACCTTGTTTGTGAATTTTAGGTAGACCATATAGACGAGGAGATTTGGAAATAGAAGGGACAAGTAGTCGCTGGGTCTCGAAAGGTAAATTAGATAATTTTATAATTTGAATAACGTTGCGTTCAATTTTAGGATGGGGTCATCTGATAAATGCTTACAAATATCTTCAGGTAACAGAAAATTAAACTTATCTACATAAGTGTATTCAGGATGACTGTAGCGATACCTTTAACGGCTGGAAGAATAGTGATGTCGGGATTTTTTTGAAGATTTTTTAAAGATGTTTTTTCTGACTTATTAATGTTAGTTTTGGGAACTTTAGATGATTGGTAGTCTGAATCTAAATTGAATCAGCAGTATGAAAAGGTAAAGTTCCAATGGAGGATTCTATAGCACAATTGATTTCTTCTTAATGAAGATCATCAGGTTACATTGCAATATTTAAGCCTTTAGAAAAAACAGATTGTTGTTAGAAGTGTAATTAGATAAATTAACAACAGTTTTTTGAGGTGGATCAGTAGTCTGAGCGACTTAGACAAAGGAGATTAAAATTTCTTACGATGGACTTTTGAAATAATTTTAATGAAGTGTCTGATTGTTGAAAATTAATGTTGTCAAAGAAAAACCACTCATCAGGTGAAGGGGTATGTTCTTAGAGGAGCGGATTTTAACGTGAAATTTGATTTTAAGAAATGCAGGAATATTACGTTTCTTTGTTTTAAGTTTTCGCCTTGATGACGTCCCATGGCAAAACGGTTCAATTTTGGAAGACTTTTGGTTTTAACAATGACTCCACGGCAGTAGAAGCTTATGTAATTTATTATTTTAAAACAATTTAAACTATTTAACATATGTATTAAAAAAGTTTCATCAATCAATATTAAAAAATAAAAAAAATTGCAATAAATTACAATAAATTGGTGATCGTTTTAATTTCATTTGACGTTTTTCAATGTTAAAACGAAATAGAAATATCAGATTTTATACAATGACATTGCTTAGAATTTTAATGAAATTGATTACGTTCAAAGGGTCCATTAAATTTATTCTGGAATCGATCAAACTTCGTTACCGATTTAAACAGGTATTTCCTGAAAGCTTTAAACTTAACCCCTAACATACGTTAACTAACTTACATAGTTGCGTTATTATTTGTCAAATATTTGTTTTTAATTAAATATGTACTTGAGTTAGACATGAAACAATCAGCATAAATTAAAAAAAAAAAGCTGCGGAAATTCTTTTGTGTTGAAGATACTCTTATTCAATGTCAAAGAAGAAATTTAATTATGCATAACGGTGACAGATAATCTTAATATTGATCAAATAAAGCTCGCATTCAATTCAATTTGGAAACGTTTACAAATTCTGAACCTGACTACGATATAGAGAAATTAATTTTTTTACTTTTGTAGTGAGTGGTTTAAAGAGTATCAACATTTTATTTAATGCCACCGATGCAACAAAAATAAAAAAAAAATTTGGCAAAATAATACACACGAAATATGTGTTTATCAACATCATTTGCGTTTTAAATTTGAGCATCCATGTGCGAGAAATTGTTTACATATTCAATAAATTCGAAAAAAAACAAAACATATTTTTGATCAAATTTAAAAATTCAAAATTATTATCAGAAAACTCAGTTATTTCCATATTGATCGTCACCAAACCTTTGACGTACAATTCGAAAAATGCTAATCGTGAAATAAATCGACTCTTAAATATCTTATTTTTTTTACGGTTCATTAGAAACCTTTATTTTTTAATTTAATACAAACCAAGTAATGGCAATAAATCCATTGTCCATTTATATGTTAGTAATTAACTATACTGTTTAAGTTAATTTTATAGTTTTGAGCGGATAACATTTTCTTAACATAAACGTTGCTTTTAATTAACAATTTCTATTTAAGCAAGAATAATATCTTGATAATGCTATTAGTAAAAGCTAAAATAAACTTAAAAATTTTCTTCTCAATTCAAGATCAGTTCGTTACTTTGCTTTTTTCGAATTAAGTTCAAAAAATAATTACCTTTTTAAACTTCGTTTTTTACGATGCTTAAAAATATGAAGAATATTTTTGCGATGATTTTTGCTGCATTTTCAGCTGAGAATACTTTTTTTAAATTTTGTTCAGAAAGTGATTTCATTTCAACGTAAAATTTCATCAAAACTTTCAATTCCGTCGAGAAAATCATATCTTTCGAATTCAGAATTTTTTCTTGGAACTTTTTCGACAATGATTGTATTTAATGATTAGAATTAGTATATTCAAAAATTAGAGATTATGTGCAAAATTAAGATAAATCTATTACTATTATATTAAAATATAGAGTAAGAACGAAATAAATAAAAAAGTGACATTGTAGAAATTACACTAAATTTACTTTCATCGCCTTTAAACAACAACGTTAAATTTATTATTATTATTAAAAGTTTTCTAAAGAATTTCTTCTGATAATTTGATTGTATGTAATTAAACACTATAATTTTATGTTGCCTCTTTTTTCACCTATGAAATATTACAATTATCAATCAAATTAAATTTATTTGTCTTATTTAAATTAACAAATTGATTCGGTTTACATGTTACAATTTTACATATTAAAGTTCTTCTTCCTTTTTTTCATCCATCTTCTTCTGTTTTCTACATCTTTCATCTATTTTATGCCCTCTCCATTTTCTCCTAGCAGCACTTCGCTTCTCACTTCCTCTCTTTTTAATTAGCTGCATTCATATACCATGTGCTCGACATTATCTCAATTTTTCCCACACATTATACACATTCTTTCTTCATCTTCCTTCCAATATTTATTCTCATTTTCCTCATTTCCTAGCCTATACCTCGCTACCATATGTTTTTCTTTTACGTTTAATCCTCCTGTGATATATTTTGATATCCCTTCCACCATCATATATTTGTATTTCGGGTTATATTATTCTTTTATATTTATTTCTCTTTCTTGTTTTTAATTGTCTTTGTCCCTTTCTATTATCTCTTCTTCCATCCTTCTTCCTTCCTCCCTCATTCTTCTTACATCTTCTGTCGCATAACCCTCTCTTCTATAGTATGCTCTTCTCTCTTCTTCTCCGTGCTTTGTTCTTTGCCATTCTACCTCCTTCCAACATTCATATAGAATTTTATTGTTTTTCTATCTTCTATCCTTTCCTCAAATCTTATTGCTCTCCTTCCTGCTTGTATTCTTATTTTTTCTATTTTTATTTCTTTCTCTATTAAATACCCTGGTGTTTCCCTCTCCAATCCTAAAATCCATCTCCAAAATTTTTCTTGTATCTTCTCTAGTTCTTCCCATTCCTTCCATCCCCAAATCTCCGCTCCGTACATCATCACACTTATTACTATTTTTCGAATAACCACCTTCTTTTCTCTACTTCTTTGCCGAATAATCTTTTTCTTATACTTCATGCTTGTCCCATTATATTACTTCCTTTTTTTCTTAATTCTTTCATATGGTCGCTGTCTTTATTGTCATATCTCATCATGTACCCCAAGTACTTGTATTTGTTCAGTCTTTCTATTTTTTCTTTTCCCCACCACCATTTCTCCTTTTTTTCTCTTCTTATTTTCATTTTAAATACCATTATTTTTGTTTTTCTACGTTTACCTCTAATTGCTTTCTTCATCTCTTTCTCTTTACTTGTAAGAATTACTATATCGTCCGCATACGCAAGTGTTATTACATTTTTTCGTCCAGTTTTGACTCCTCTAACCTGATCTCTCCTCATTTCTTCTTTTAGATTCCTTATAATAGCATCGGGCTCAACGGAAATCCCTGTTTCAAACCTTTTTCTGTCCAGAACTCCTTCCCTAACTTCACTTTCACCTTTACTCTATTTTTGTTTCTTTAGAAATCTTGTCTACTCCTTCTATTATGTCTTCTCTTATTTCATTTTTCTTCATCAATTCCTATAATGTCTTTTTATCTACTTTATCAAATGCCGCTTTTATATCTACGAATAATGCATAATGTTACAATTATTTTAGTTTTATACTATTCATACGTGTCCATGTTACACGAGATGTCGTTAGACACACATTTTAATTATTTTTGTCTAATTACAATTTTTTTTTTCATTTCTTATTCGAATTTTTTTGCACTAAAAATAAACATTTATATTGAGGAAAACTTTTAAACTAACCGTTAAAAACGCCCTCACAAAACACATGCAGACACAGGTGATTATTAATTATTCAATTTCTTAATTAAAAAAAACATTAAACTAATCAAAATGGAAACATTTACAAATAACTAGGTATACAGGGTGTTCAGTAACTCTACGGACAAACTTCGCGTAGTGATCCTGGAGCCAAAAATAAGAAAAAAAGGTCATATAAACCTAGGTACGGAAACGCTTCGTTTAGGACCTATAGGGTGTTTTTTATTTTCCTCGGTTTTTTTGCAATATTTTGCAACAAATTTAAATATGGTCCTGAAATTTGAGACACGGGGGTTTTGTAACATTTATTTATTTAGTTTTATTATTTATTTTTCCATTTTAATTCTAAAATTCAAAGTTAAAGTCGTAAACGAAGCGTTTTCGAACCTGGGTTTATATAAACTTTTTTCTTATTTTTGGGTCTAAAATTGCTACGCGAAATTTGTCCGTAGAGTTACTGGACACCCCGTATATGTTATAAAAAATAAACGACCATCTGGGAGTGTGCCCATGTATAAAAAGCATTGAACGATGCTTCATTGAAATTTCTGCTATTCCTTTTCGTAAAACGTTGATTAAATTATGAGATGACTTGGAAAGTAGTCTTAGTGTCTCAAAAGAGAAAGGAATGAAAACGTAATCTTCAACTAGTTCTCAATACTTGATTAGGTTTTGATTAGCTAGTAGTTAAGCCACATCTCCAACTTTCGACAAATGATAAAATTAAGACTCAACTAGCATATGACTGTAAACATATATTCATGACATCCTATAGTAAAGAACGTCCATTAAACCTTGAGATTAAAGTCATTCCGTCAAGTCGTTTCTCATCTTGTCTGCAAATACCATTTGGTTCCAAAACTAAAGACAGAATGGAGAGTTTTCTTGATAATTTTGTTTAAAGAAGAATGTCTAGACTAGCATCCAATTCCTTTAGAACAAACTAAGCCATGATTCCCAAATTCATCTGCCACTGAACTGCATAGCTAAAAGTATTGTTTTTAAGTAACGTTTCTAAGAACTTCAAAAGAAGAACTAGCCAACCACTTGATTCTTCAGCAGTAGCAGCGAGAAATCTATTTTCTGCCGGTCCATCTTTTAAGACAAGCTTGTTATGGCAATTTTGAATGAAAATTTCATCCCAGTTAAATTGACTAATAGACAGAATTAGTTCCTTTAAAAAACTTTTCATCCACAATGTTTTTGCTTCTGAGTAACTAGCAATGTCGGAGATGTCTATAATTTTAGGGTAAATTATTTTGACAAGTCCACACAAATAGTTAACTAAAGCCAAAACCGCTAGAATTTTGCGTACACCAAGACTTCCAATTCTTACTGGGAGAGAAACCTGAGACTATTATTACAAATCTAGGTTGCAGTTTAGTACTTTCTCTAAAGTTCTAGGAATTTCGTTATCCAGCAATGAGATAATTTCTCGATATAACTATATAGGCAAAGTCCGCAAAAGGTACATAAGTTTTGGAAATGTCAAACAGTGTTTTAGAAGGTAAAATGCTACATGATAATTGAGATCGTGTAAGCGACTACATAAAAGTGATTCTTCCGCCGATATTGATTGCCAAGTAAGTACAATTGCTTCTTTTGTCAATGGAGAGCCCAGTGCATAATATAGAAATTGAGAGATTATATCAAATTGTAGATTTCAATCTTCATTCCGTAAAAGTAAAAGAATAACTCACATTTCAGAGGATTAATTTCTAGACCTATTTCTTTACTCTTAGTAATGAGTAAATAGGTCGGTCTTCTAATACTGATTTTGCTACACCTGCAAAAGTCCCATCAGCAAGATAAAAAAGGCAGAGTTCGAATTTGAACTCATTTGTGATAGACTGGATGGCAAGGGATCTTAGAGGGTCTCTCTGTTGACATCCAATTTGTGAGGATATTACTACTCATCCATAAGAGAGGTATGAGGGAGCAGCATAACATTGGTAAAGAAATAGGAAAAGCGTTGGAACCTTAGTCAATACTTTACTGATGATTGTGTCGCGTTCAACAGAATTAAAGACATTTTTATAATCGATATTTAACAATATTTTTTCCTTTGACTTCACAGTCACGTTTGGTTCCAAATCCAAGCTGAGAAGGATGAAGATAAAATCCCAATTATCCACAGTAATCGGACAAATTCCTCCATCTTTATTAGTGTGTGCTCAAAGATTTGCTGCATATAAAATAGCAGTAATATTTTTGTTAACTTCTCCGGAAAGTAGAAGGTTACATAGTTTAGTCAAAGAGTTCACGAGACGGGAGTCTGCTTCGTCGGCAGACTTTGAAAACATATTTTTCAAATGTTGAGGACGAATCCCGTCTAAACCACTAGAAAATGAGTTAGGCAATGAGTTGCTGACGAAATAATATTTTGACATCTGGTACATTTAGGCCTCGTGATGGTTGAGGTTGCTTTAAACTTAATTTTTGGAAAGTATCCTTATTTACTGGTGCAAGAACATCGGAACTAGAAAACAACTTTACAGCATATTTAATCAGATACTTTGAATTTAACATCCAGAGCAAAATTCAAAGTTTTCCTAAATGGAATGACTTCATAAGCAGTTAAAAGATAAATGGTCTTTATGTTAACTTTACAACATAGCATAAAAACTAATCCTTAGTAGGCAAAGCATAGCAAATCCTCCTAGATTTATAGCAATTATTTTCAAAATTACATTTAAGAGCTTGCTTGCGGCCATTATACGAGCGCCCTTAAAAGTATGCTTCATTCTTACTTCTCATTTAGTTTTGTTGATTCCTTTAGTAAGCATGTGTCAAAGTGCACATGTTAAAACTTCGAGTGGCAATCATTTCTAGACCGGTCAAACAAGTAAACCAACTTGCGTTTTCAACTTCGCCACTCGATTTTTCGGATATCAGTTCTAAAATTCTGACTAATAACCATTCTAATATTTAAAACTTTATTCAAGCAACATAATTTTATAATTTTTGTAACACGTAATAAAATAAAAATTATTAGATAATAAAAATTTCATTCAAGGGGATTGATTGAGGTAGGGTTCCAATAATGCTAACAGCGTTTTCACGTTGAATTGCGATGGATAAACGTTGGTAGAAGTAGAATTTAGTCCTGCTATCTTTTGTTTCTTTGATCAAAAAGTGTACTAATTTCCTTTGTAAAACATTTTCTTTCTTCTGCCTAGGGTCATAAAGTTTCAAAAGCTAGTGCTTTGAAGATGAAATGTGAGGATTCAATTTGTATGTGTCTGTCATGTTCCCGCTATCTCTGCTGCTGCTCCTGCCTATGAGTCAGTTAAAGTGTCAACACAAGTGCAGTCCCAAAGAAGTTTCTTGCCTTTAGACCATGGCATTAATGTTGCTCCATCAGGTCTCTTTCCATCATCTCGTGCTAGTCCTACAGGTTTTAAGGCTGAGGGAATTTTTAAAGCTGCTAATGAACGATGAATAATTGAGTTCATTTGGTATGTCTTGGGAAGCGCTCTTTGCTCTTTGGACATGATAGTCCGTGATAACCAAATTTGTTGACAGTTAACATTTTTGGATGGAGTAGCGTAGAGTCAAACGCTTGATTCAGGTTCTTTGATGGCTGATTGTCTTGCGGCATCTACTTGATTTGACGAAAAAAGCGACCCCATAATTCTCTCAATGTTAATAATATCCCTTTTTTTTTGGGAGTGTGGTATAGGAGAAATGTTATTGTTGAGATTGTTCCAAGCAATCAGCGTCTTCTTTAAAGTTGCCAGGAATCGTAATGTCCATAAAATGTAAAACTTGAGAGATCAGATTTTGACAGCTATGAGAAGAGCCTAAGAAAGCTGGGAGAGCAATGTCACTAATTTGCCTTATTCCTAGTCTTCCATATTTTATTGGGAAGGTAGCTAAATTCCAGTGTGGCAGATTAAACTTTAAGTTTATAACAGATTCTAATGTTGTTTTTAAATGATTGTCTAAATTTTCCATCAGGTCTGTGAATTTCCAAAAAGGGCTTGTTCTGACTAGGAAAGCTAGTTTTGGGATATAGAAACAATTCTTATTGAGAAAGTATGCCACGTGACTATCAACTTTCTCCACACGATTAAGTAGTAGTTTTAGTTTGTTCAGGCTCTTTATTGTGATAGATTCGAGGTTGTCTTCATAAATGGGGGCTCCTAATAATTCTAATTTTTCTTTGGTTGTGATGAATTCCCGGTGATATAGCAACCTCCTCGTCTGGCTTTTCAGATGGGAAAAAAATTTGCATTTTGTAGGGTTGACTGTTAAACCAATATCACTAGCTTTTTGGATGAGGTTTTTAAAATTTTCTAGGACAGTGTCCGGCCTGTCGGCTAGTGTTGCATCATCCATATACCAAAGGTTCAACTCTGTTTCTAAAGCTTAGACTATTGGATGTGCAGCTAGGCAGAAGGCCATTGGACCACAGGGGTCGCCTTGATAACATCGTACTACTGACTGGATAGTTCTATCTCCAAAAAAAAGGCTGGACGGTTGAAGATACATTCATTGAGAAAAGGAAAAAGTGATGGTACGACTGATTTAATTTCTGTTAGCATCTTATCCAGATCCACAGAGTTGAACGCGTTTTTGAAATCAATTTTAAGCAGGATCTTGTTTTTGTTGTCTTTGCGTTGAAGGTATGTGCGGGTCGCGTGAATACATGCTTTACATCGCAATTTTGTGGCGACTCCTAATTGCTGGGGTGTGAAATAGATTTGAAGCGTTCGTTGGGTCTGTGCGCATGCAATTTTGGAGGTAAGTTGACGAAAGTAACTTCCCACAGCGATAGGTCTTATGTCTCCGTCCTTCTTTCTCAATGCGCTTAGAGATGCTCCGTAGAGAATGGGAAAAATATCCGGATTAACTTTTCCAGACAGCATCAAGTTGCATAGCTAGGTGATCGCTGTGACAGTTCTTTTTTCTGCCTCGCTTGCTGAAGGTGATATTAAGTCTTTCATATATTGTGGCCTGAAACCGTCCAATCCTGGTGCTGATCCGCAGTTGAAGAAATTTAAAGTTTTTGATATACTATCTTTGTTTACAAGTAGTGGATCGCAGTTTGGTGCATCGGGAAAAGAGAGTCCGTGTAGCTGTTGGATGTTTTATAAGTAGAGCGTTGTAGGTTTCTTCGGTGAAAGGTGCTAAAGAATCGTCCGAGCTTAGTATTCTAACAGCTCCTTTTGTGTCGTTGTCTCTTATTTTAGCTTTCACTATGTCCTCCAAAGAAGATTAATGCTTATTCCGTGTTTTAAAAGAGGCGTATGGTTCATTTGTGATATTGTCTTTTATTTTTGAGGTGAGTGATTTTTTCTTCGACTTTAGATCGACGTTGAATGTCCGATAAGAAAAAAGGAGAAGTGCTGACTAAGAATTGATAGAATTTGATTTAATACAATCTTTCACTATTGAAGTGAATGCACCTGCGACCGAATATCGTGCTCCTTTTGGAATCCGGCGTATGGTGGAAATATCTGTTTTTGCTGTGATTAGTTGAGAAATTAATTCCTTTATTGGTTTTGCGCGTGTAGGGCAGTTCCCTGTATATTGCGGGCAAAACCAGGACAATTCATCATTCTAGCTTAGAGTTCGAAATTCCTTCCAAGGGATTTGGAGGCATTTTCGATAAAACCAAATGTTGCAGTGGTCACAGCGTATGGAAGCAATTTTGTCGTTTTTATTGTTGCAAATACAGAATTCTTGATGATCTCTTGTTGATCCGATGGCCGATCCTCCAGTGGTAGTGTCTGGGCAACACCGGATGTAATAGTGGAGGCGGTGGTGTTTCTTGTTCTCTACTCCTAAGAGAACAACATCACCGACGTTGAAGATCCGACTTCTGGTTTTGTTTTTTCTTTGCACTAAAAGAGATAAATACTTTCTCCTAAATTGCAAATTTTCTCCAATCTTCTAACTCGGTATTCTGACAAATTTCTTTCTACGTCGACAAACAAACACATACGTCATTTCTTTTTATCTACGCTAAGATCGATGATGTATCAATCGAATAGAATAACTTATTTTCCTGAAGTTCAAGAACAACTTCTAGCAAATTTACTAATCTCGACCTAATAAGGCAGCTTAAGAGTCCAAACGAGATATTGATATTCTTTTTAGTAGAGCCAATTTAGACTTTGCCAGAACCGATTAAACCATTGCATTTTCTCCAGATGTACTTTCCAAAAACACCACCGCTGCGTAACCATCCTTAGTCGCATCAACAAACACATACATTTTCTAATATTCTTTGTACGACTGGTACGTGAACTTTTACCTAATATACTTAAATCCCAAATCCACTTTTCAACAGTTGACAAAATTACTCGTTTTGTCAAGGTTTATGGCATTTCAATACCACTAATGTCACAATTCATCTTGTTCCAAAGCTAAGGACTGAGGTCAAGCAATTACTAATAATGGTGTGTCTTGGTTGCCACTCAAACCGTATTCTTTGCTAGGGACCGACTCCTGCATCATTCAAATCAGTACATTCCCACTATCTTCACTTGCTTTTTGCTTCACTCATAATGTACAGATTTGCGCTTGAAATCTTCATATAGAACACAATTATTAACGGAAATGACACAATTATCTACATACAAAGACTTTCCCAACATTTTAGCCGTACTTTTCATGTCTTCTATAACATTTTCAAGATCTTTTTGTTTGTAATGGCTGCTAAAATGAATGGACTGCAGTTAACTCTAAAAACAAGTCGTTGATGCCTATAGATTTTAAATTATTATTGAGACCGACTTTACCACCAAAGAATTCTAACAAAATCTCTATTCTCCTTTCTAACTTTGATCATTTGAAAGGGTTTACGGATGTCTAATAAGACTCTCATCCTTTTTTTCAAATCTAACAAATTGGGACATTTCTCCAGACACTGGTTCAATGATGGTGTGTCCACTTTTACAGGATATATCGAAAACCGGTCGTATTGGACTAGTTCTTTGACTTTCATGTTTGATTATAACATGATGAGGTAAATAATGGCAAGGAATATCCAACAAAATTTGTTCAATGATCTCTTCCGTTTCCCATTTCACAAACATTTCATCGTATTTTTCAAGCGTATCTTTTGACAACAACTGAAAGTTTGAAACCCAACCTCCTTGGTTGTATGATAATTTGTCCATAATTTGAACCTTCGTTATCGAGGTATGATTTATTTTCTACGACAATTATTTTCCTACATTTTTTTAATTTTGTTCATATTTTTATGTGATATTTTTATCATCCTTAGAATTTTCACTTATTTTATTCTTTCTTTACTTTCTTCTTTGTTTTAGATTGCGTTGTCTCAATCTCACGTTCTGCCTTCTGGCACTATTTTCTACCTTTTACTTTAAATAACATTTTGGTTTGCTTTAAATTAAAGAAAATTCGCGTTGCCCCACGTTGTGTGTGCCAAAAGTTCTTTTTAATTAACAAATACTCTTCTGTATTTCATTAATATTTTCTTAAAATTAAGTTAAATTTACAATTAATTTACTTAAATTTAATTAGTGATATTTTGTTGTACAGTCAATAAAAGTGATTGAAAAGGATCAATAGGAAAAGAATATTTTTAAAAATGTGACTACGTAACTATAAAAGACTTACAAATGCCAGCAGCTTACACATAAATTTATATGTGAAAAAAGAACATGTGAGACTAAAAAACCAACAATGTCAAAATATTTACTACCTTCACATAAAAGGATAATAAAATCAACCCTAAAAAAATCTAAGCAATTTAATCATCAAGTGTTGGCGGTAGAATTTTATTTTCATTTGACATCGTTCGTTTCATAGTTTTCACTTGCTGTATGTTTTAGAAGCAGAAAAAAAATTTATAACAAAGATTAAAATGCTTTTGTTGACTTTTTTGTAAATTCTTGACGTTTCGTGTACTGTTCGTCGTTAAAAGTTTATTGAATTATTGATGTTTTTGATGTGAGTACAAAAAATTTAGATTTAGCGTATTGAGACGGTCCAATTGTGACTTTGAATTTGGAAAAACGTGGAGGAAAAACTATTTTTCAATTTAAATGGAAATTGGCGAAGTAAAAAAATTCTGTTGGCATAAAATGTATAAATGACAGGTGGCATTTAATTTTCACTTCTATTGAATTTTGAAAATCAAACGCAAACCAGAAAGGCAGTTAAAATGGTAGCATTTATGTTTGCTCTTAAATTATGAAATTAGGTATACATATCGCGCATAAAATTGAAATGAAAACAATTCTTTATATTTCTGTTTGTCGGTGGAAAACACCGACAGCGTATTTAGAACCACCATCTTGAGAAAGGTTTCGTTGTTTCACGGTGATTACACTATTGTAATACTGTTTATTTTCTTTGAAATTGATATGTGATTGAATATGAGTACATAACATCTCAATAATGGGTTATGCAAGATACGCTTATTCTAAATACACCAACATTTACTAAATCATTTTATGTTTTTGCTATACTATATCAATTGATTGAAAAACAATTTCTTGCGGTTGTCGTGGTCAACAAACTCCATTTCGTATTTAAGCAAGTGGAAACAGAAGCTTTTAGCTTTTGACAATTTAATACGACCCCATTCGTGGTGTTGTTTTGTCGTTGATCTTTTCTTTTTGTTCACAAAACATAAACAAGTTTCTTTTTTAAATAATTTTAACTAAATTAATAGTATTGAGTAATAATTTCTAGATTTCTAAACTGTAGTTGTTTCATCAAAACACGCTGACCATAATTTCAATACTTTAAGAGTTTAATTAAACTGAACTTTATAAATTATTCATCAGTCCTAGTAATTTACGCATGTTACTGTCAAAATAAGACTTCGAAAGCTCATAGGTATACCTTATTTTCAATCGTATAAAATACTAGTTGTAGGAAATTTATTTTTACATATTTTTAGTATAAATTAAATAAAAGTATTTTAGTCAATCATCTTTAACAATTGAGGAAAAATATTGTTCTAAATCTATTATTAAAATTTTTGCCGCATAGGGTATGTTAAGAAAATTGTCTTCTTCTTCGTTAGCCCTTTGTTGTCCACCTTTGGACATAGGCCTCTTCCAATTTATTCCAGTGTTCTCGGTTTTGAGCTGTTCTCATCCATCCAAAACCAGATGTCTTTTTCAGGTCCTCGACCCATCTCATCTGAGGTTTTCTTCTGTTTCTTCTACCCATATATGGTCTCCGTCGTTGTATTGCAGCGTTCCATATTTTGTCTATCTACTTAGCATTGTGGCCTGCAAAGATCCACTTCAGTTTTGCTACGTGTTCAGCTACATCCTTTACTTTGGTTCTCTGTCGGATCCAGATGTTAGTTTTCCTGTCCTTTAAACTGATGTTCAGCATAGATCTTTCCATTGCCCTTTGTGTCTTAAACAGCTTGTCAATATTTGCTTTAGTGATGGTCCATGTCTGGCAGCCGTAAGTTAGTACTGGCAGCACGCACTGATCAAAAACTCGAGTTTTTAAATATTGTGGCAGTTTATTACTTTTAAAGATATATTTTAGTTTTCGAAGCTTGCCCATGCGAGTCTTGTTCTTCTTTTAATTTCGACCGTTTGCTTTTCTCTATTTAGTTTTATCACTTGTCCCAAATATATATATTTCTGCACAATTTTCATGATCTGATCTTTTACCCTGATGTTTCTTGGATCGTCGGTATTCGTCATCATTTTTGTTTTTGTAATATTTATTTTTAATCCAACCTTTTCAAAGGCTTCTGCTAGTTGTGTTATCATAGTTTGCAGGTCCTCAAAGTTATCAGTCATAAGGATGATTACCGTTAATTTCTATTCCTTTTTGTTCCCAGGGCAGAGTCTTAAAGATATCTTCTAGTGCCATTGTAAAAAGTTTTGGCGAAATTACGTCTCCCTGTCTTACACCTTGGTGGATTGGTATAGGTCCCGTAGTTACTTCTAGTTTAATTGTCATATATGCTTCCTTGTAGATATTATGTATTAGGTCCCTGTAACGTGAGTCAATTCTACTGTTGTTTAATGCACATTCTATCGCCCACAATTCCACGGTGTGAAAGGCCTTTTCGTAGTCGACTAGGCCCAGGTATAATGGTAAGTAATACTCATTCGTTTTTTCTATAAGGGTTTTATAGTTAGTAGGTGGTCAGAAGCGCTATAACCCTTTAGGAAAATTGTATGGAATAATAATTGCGAACTCAATTAATTGACTGTCGATGAAAGGTGCAGATTGCACCATTACTGCAAAGCGGTATCAATTTCCAAATATAGCACGTTACAAAATAAAATTTGATAAAGTCGGGAGAGTTGGCGCACCATTTTACTTTTAGAAATTAAATCAAATTTACAGAAGAAAAATAAAAACGTTATAACTTTACTCAGTTACATAAACTCAAAAAGAACAAACTGTTACACAACTTAAGTAAATTTATTTAGTTTTAAGAACACTAAAAACATGGTACATAACGAACAAAGAACTATTTCATCCCTATAGTATGGGTGAGATGGCTCACAATAGTAAATCTTCTGACAAACAACGCATTGTAACCAGTTCTCTGTGCATTTAGTGCATTCATAGTCCTCGCCACAGCCAAGGAAGCATTATCAGTGCCACTATCTGAATCTGCTTCTAAAGTAAATTTAGCATTGCGACTAAAATATGAAGATTGCTGCCTTTTTTACATCTTTTGTTTAGCTTGACAACTTTAACCGGTACCTTTTTTTGACAGTCGTTTAGCTTTCTTTTCATTGCTACATTTTCAGGAGTTGTTAGAATTTCAGTAAGCTGGCGAGTGCTTTTTAAACTGTAGTGATTCTAGATGTAGAAAGCACTGGACAAATACTGTTTAACAACTTTCAAGAGTTTCTTCCTGGTCTCCGTGTTCTTCGTTCTCTACACCATGTTCGTCACTGATGATACGGATTTTTGATTTGCTTTCCGCTCAAGACATACCATTTATTTTGATTTGTAGGACTGTCTAAGTTAGGAGTTTTGTCGTCATTGAAATACGCATACTCAGGTACTGCTCAGGGTTAAAGGGTACGATATCTGTATCACAAACGGCTGAGGTTGTGTTACTAACCATAGCTGACTTTAAGCAATTATCTGCCAGCAATTTGCCAAACTGAAACCTGTTAATTGCTTTTATTGGATTGACTTTTAAAAAGAATTGCATGCAGCGTAGAAGTAGCTCTTGAAAGATTTGAAAAATGCACATTGAAGAGTCTGAAGAAACTGCGTTGTATGGCTAGGGAGACAAAGGAGTCTGATCTCATTACATTCTGTAAATTCTAAAGCTTCAACAGAACTACAGTGGGCGGCATGTCCATCTAAAATTAAAATAATTGGGGCCTTGTTGTTTTTCGAAAAGAAATTGTTTTTGCAGTTGTTGCCGAAAAATGGAGCTATTGATGTAAGCCGACTTTGAAGACATAAACAATAAAGATCCCGGCGGCATCACATATTCGTACTCATTTTTTTTGTTTTCCTTTGAAAATGCAAGCAAGTGTTACCGAAGGATATTACTGTAACGGTTTCTCCATTTTCTCTTAAGGTTACTGCTGCTATATTTTTGGATTCTTCTTCGGCAATAAAATGTTAAGCTGCAAACCAGTTTGATCTATGTAAAATTAACGGTAGAAGAAGTTTTACTATGTAAAAATATATGTTTATTGAATAATTACCTCTATTTCTAAGCTTACACATCATACACTACACATCAACCATACATCAACCAAGTGTACATAACAAACGTCAGAAATATGTAAGTGCGCATGTCACCCACTGCGCCATCTCCTCCGACTTTACCCTAATTAAAGCATAAGTTAATGTTTCTTTCAGGATCTTTGCAGTATTTTATTGAAAACTTGGTATTAAATAAATTAGTCTCAATATTGTCTTTTTAAATTAGAAATCAGAATTTTTTTTTATTAATTTTTTTTATTAATAAAAACAAATTACAAATTAATAAAAATTAAATAAATACAAGGTAATAAAAATTTGAATGGCGTTAAAATAAAAAAAAATCAAAAAATTTCTCTAAAGGATTTCTCTTGGAAATGGTTCCTAAAATGGAAGCAACATTCGCTCTCTAGATTGCCAAGCTAATGCTTTGTTTAATATAACTGCAAACCTGAGCAATACCAGACTGATTTATAACCATTTGTGATATGGAAGAAAAAAGATTTTTTGCGTCAACACTTCAAGAGCCAAAAGTTTCAACATCAAATGCACAACAAAAATAAACATCTTTAATTGTTTTATATTTGTTGTTTCGCAAATTGTGCTAAATTAAAGTCTGTCTAGAAACGAAGCAAAGTAATAAATTAAAATAGTTCATTTATTTTACATATAAGCGGTACACGATTTTGTATGTAATACATAAAAGATTTTAAAACGAGTTTTAGGATATACCGCTTCCATACTATAGTGTTACAACGTAAGTTATTTATGAATAGCTCCTAATCCGTTAACAATGGGACGTACCTGTTCTTGAGGTCTAAACTAAAGATCATAGGCGTGTACATGGGTTTTGCTGACAAAAAAAATTACGATTGCGTTTCATTGTGTTTTATTGAAAGTAATTTTAAACATATCATTTTAATTATCAAACACATCGTTTGTTAGAAACCATTTTATAGAGTTTGAAAATTGAAGGTATAATAAAATATAGCAAGAACAAACTAAATTTATAGGAAAAATAATAAATATATAATTTTAAAATACAGTTATTCTGAAAATCCATCTGTTTCTTTGGAAG
Source organism: Abscondita cerata (assembly GCA_030710515.1). Taxonomy (NCBI): domain Eukaryota; kingdom Metazoa; phylum Arthropoda; class Insecta; order Coleoptera; family Lampyridae; genus Abscondita; species Abscondita cerata. Next base: position 289,892 of record JALBCR010000160.1, on the reverse strand, counting down.
AAGTATTATTTTACCGTAGTGAAATTACAATAAGCTCTATAGTAACTTCTATCAAATTGTCGAGTTCCCACATTTTTTGTTTCTATTTCATTACGTGTTCCATACACTTTTTCCACTTTTCCGCAGTCACATCACTTAAAGAAGTCATTAAAACTTGTCGAACGTTACTTAATTTAAACGTGGTGTTATTTCTCGCTACTACACCCTTCACCTGCGCCCATATTAATTCTATAGGGTTTATTCACAATGGTATGGCGGTAAGCGTAGAACAAAAATATCACGTTTTGCTGCCATTTTGTCAACTGCATATCTTCTAAACTTTCTTTGTCCTAACACCTTGTACTAGACTTAGTAATTCCCATTTTACCATATCATTTTTGAAAGCAATATTTTTTGAGGAAAGCCATTCCATTATAACGTGTTTTTTTCAGGAAGTTTTAGGTAAACGTTTGATTTGTTTGTAACAATTACGGAACCCTTTGGTATTAAATCTAACATTTGTTCTAAATATTCCTCAAAAACATCCCCATTCATATCCTTGTGGTAATCGCCGGTATTTTTTGATTTATATAGCAGTAAACCTCCCTCTACAAAGCCTTCGTCACTTTCTATATGCGTAATAATTAAGCGTCGCCCTTTTCCTGAAGGAGGTCTTAAACCTGTAGATAATCCTTCTAAAAAAGCCTGTAGTCCACTGGTTACATTTTTGTCTTGCCACATTTTTCCCACAGTATAACCTTCATTTACCCATGTTTCGTCTAAATAATAAATTTTCTTGACTTCAGAACGTAATTTAGAGATATTTCGTAGGTAATTTCTTCTCCAACATACAATTTCTTCTTTATCAATGAGAGCTGATTTCCTATTCATTTTTTCCCATGAAAAATTCAATTCGTGCAAAACTTGCCACAACATTGTTCTACTTAAATTTTTTTTTTAAAATAAAACGAATGCACTATTCTTCTAATTTTACTTTTCACATATTCGGGTATTTCAGTTTTTTTTCTACCATGAGATAAACTAGGCTCACGCACAGAAACTTTGTCTTTACGCAAAAGTCTGAATATTGTTGTTTTTCCAATGCCAGTCATATGTAAACACATATCAACTGTCTCTTGAACAGTTTTCAACGGATGATGGCATTTCAAATAATTGTACACATTGAGCACAATAGTTTTTTTGTTGGCAGAATGCGCAGACCTCTTCACGCGTTTCCTTGGAATAAATTCAGGACTCGATGCCATTCCAATAAAACTCAATACTGCAACGTAAGTACATCTTATGATATACCGATATAATATGACAATAATCATTAGTTAAGCTATCGTTATAATTACATACCATATTTCTCCCCTAATTATATTATTAAGAACACATTAAAATATATTAAAGTCTCATTTCAAATACAGTACATACTTTTTAGTTGTAGAATTCAAAAAATATAAACTCCAGATGAGTAGAGTGCGTAACTCAGGCTCCTGATCAATATCACACCTCATTTTAGATTCTGGAGGAAGCAGAAAATCGACGAGAAACACATCTCACAAAACATTTTGAACAACAACATATAATATCCGTTAACATGAGTTAGATGCCATCATGTGGGATATCCTCGGTCTATCCGCAACCAGACTGAAGAGTGAAAAAGCAACGACACTTAAAACAGGTTATTTGCTATATCAGTATAATAAGGAAGAACAATCACACCTAGGGGTAGTGGCAATTATAATAAATAAACGTACAAAACATCTCGTAACAAAAATTTAAGCTATATCTGACCGTGTTATCTACATAACGCTTGAACTTAATAAATGATATTCTTTACAAATTATCAGAGCATATGTACCAACTAATATATCTAAAGAAAGCGAAATTGAACAATTTCATGAAGACATTACAAGTGAAATTCACCACTAAACTCTATATGTAATAGTATTAGGTGACTTCAATTCCAAAGTAGGAAAAAATGGTGATGACAACTATCAAATAAATAAATAAATAACTTTATTTGTGTTTCTATACAAAGTACTTACACTCGTCAACACTTACATATGTAACAAACAATAAACTGTGATAGTTTACAAGTAGACATATTACAATCTGTGAACTGATAGTAAGCTTCTAATAACAAAATTTTGTTTATTTTATCTTTAAATAGTTTTATTGGTAAACATTTAATATAGTGTGGCACTTTGTTAAAAAGTAACTGCGCCTGATATGTGTGACCATTCTGCGACTTATTTAATCGGCAGTGATTTAATCTGATGTCATCTCTATACCGTGTATCATATTGATGAATTTCTGATTGAATACTGAACTGCGTCAAGTTGTTTTCTGTGTAGATTAGACTTTCAAGAATATATACCGACGGAAAAGTTAATATATGCAAACTCTTTTTGATTTTCAATTATTAGTAATGAATTAGTTAAAATTCCTAAAAATGTGATCGATAATGATATTAGCAATTTCTGATAAACAAGGTGATTTACTAGTGGTGGCCAAAAATAAACCCGCGTGTTATTTGATAAAAAATTTAAATTGGGTTTTTCATATAAAGTTTTTATCAGGAAAGGTTCGTTAAAAAGTAACAAGGTGGTAAACTTAAAAAAAAAATTTTAATTTTTTTAGAATACCTGAAAAACTAGTGACTATAATAAACCGAAATATTTAGACAAACCCATGTGTTAAATTTCAGTTTATTACAGTCAGTAGTTTATACCACTACATGGAAGTAGGTGAAGGTCAATTTGAACATTTAATAAGATGAAATGTGTCAAAATAATTAATTTATGATGCAAGGTTACACATCTTCTACATTTTTAACCCCCTTTTCGAAAAAGTATCAATACATCGGTACGCCATTGGAATCTGTTAAACATGTTGATTTATTACTTCGCTTTGTTTCTGAACAGACTTTAGCAGCAGAACAGGCAAGAAGAGATGAATAGGTTAAATATGAAGCAACTACCGTATCGACGCGTGTGATGTCCCACACTAAAGCTTTCCATTTACTCCAAGGAATTTTAGTCAAACCATCATGACATTTACCGTCATCGCGTAATAATCCGGATGGATCCAAAATACAAGAGATTTCAGCTGAAACCAAAGCTGTCTTTAAAATATCATTAATGCTGTTGTGTCGAGAAAACCTACCATAACTTTTATTACAAGATAGACCATGATGACCAAGAGTATCAAGTTTAGAACCACAATGACAAGTGTGTGGTTGGCAAATATTAGTTTCAATTCTTACGGATGTGACAATTTGAAAAGTTTGTTTATCTAAGAATGTTCCTAATTGAGAAGACGGGAGCGTTTTTAATCAAGCACCTGATTCTGGTTGGGCACTGGCAAGTAAAATAGCTTTATGGCGAGTGTCATATTATGGTAACAAAGTATTAAATATAGTCTTGACACATGGAGTATCCCAACTACGTTGTAAACAAGGCTTTTCAGGTAAGGGTTCGTTAAGGAACAGTAATTTCCAAACATCTAATGCCTCAGCTAAGTACATAATCTCAAAGTTAAAAAAAAAAATTGATTCAATGAGATTAGCAGAAGCGTGAGTAGAAGTAAGAAAAGATAAAATGGCGATATCACTGACACAACGGATTCCTAAACCACCAAATGAAACAGGTAGTAATGCATGTATCCAAGACGAAGGAGTAAATTTAATGTTCAAAACAAGGAATTACTAATTTTATCATCAAAAACTTTACAAACATCTTTGAATTTCCAGAAAGGACAACAACCTTCGGAAAATATTTTTGGAAACGCATCTTCAGTTGAAGCAGCACCAAGAAGGAATAAATTACTATTGTCAACAAGACGAATATCAGGAATTAATGTCTCAAAATAAGAAACAATATTTAATTTATTTAATAATTTGTTAAATTTTGTACAGAAATACAACTCACATTTTGAAAAATTGAGCATTAAACCTAATGTTTAAACTCATCTAAAACAGTTTGTAAAACTTGCAATACATTTACTACAGAACCTCCAATTATGCCATCATACAAATACCAAACATTGGGATGAGAAGAAAGTTAGCTAATAATAGGATGAATTGCAAGACTAAAAAGGGCAGGACCAAGGGGATCACCTTGCTGTACGCCAACACAAAACTAAATAAGTTTACCATTATATAAAAGATTTGAAGATTGAACATAACACTGCCAAATATATGGGAAAAGTTTTGGAATTTGATTTTTAACATAAGTTAAAAAAATATCACGTTCAATTGAATTAAATTCATTTTTTACACCTATATTCACTAAAACTTCAGCCAAATTATCTGTAAAAATAAAGCTTCTAACACCATGTACTGCAGCTTCACAGCCATTTTGTACAACTTCAAAACCTAATAGGATAGGTTCAAAAATACTACTTAAATTTTTGAAATATAAGAACAACCTATTTTGAAAGCAAGGTGACAAAAAACAGAACCAACTACAATTGGGCAAATACCACTATCTTTTTTAGAAAGAGCACATAAAAAGGCACCAAAAAAGAATGCTGCAAAATCTTTGAAAACCTTACCTGAAAATAAAAAATTACAAAGATTTCTGATTTCAGATAAAAGATTTTGTCTTGCAACTCCGGAAGATTTACTTATCAGATCTTTTGTATGTTCTGCACAAATTCCATCCAAACCACCAGCAGAACCAGAGGAAAATGACATTATTCTTTGATCTTCAGAAACAATTATGGTTACATCTGATGACGGTAAATCTGTAGGTGTTTGTGAAGATCGATATGATAAAGGATGCTTTAAACGGAGTCAGGGCTGAACGGAGTTGTTCAAGAGTGTTGAAGTTATCCTCAGCAAAACTACCAGAAATACTTAAGAGACAAATGTTTCCATCTCCTATTTTGTTTTCCACTGATTTGTAGACAAAATATTGGTTTGAAGACTTCTTGCTTTTCTTAATAAATTATGACGATTAGTAATTGGTGATGTTATTTTTAACTTTTGCAGTTAAAGACATATCTTTGCTGTTGGTTTTTGGTGGTACAGAGAGAACTTTATATGAGAAAAAGAAAAGTTCTTCCTATGCTTCTACAGTGTTTAAGGATACACAAGAATGTATTATAGATGTTAATTTAGTACCAACTTGGATACGTACACCACAAAGAATTTTTTTGGGAATTAAAAGATTTGATTTCAAATTATTAATTCTATTTATAAAATTGCAGATGATTTTTTTCGTTAAATAAATTTGATTTTACTTACCTATTGACGAGTTTACAGGTAGCAGAAAATATTGAATTTTCTGAATATGATTGCATAAATTATATATTCAGGACAATTCAAGCATCAAAACAATGTTAACATGAAAATATAATTTGTTGAATCTCTTTGGCTATTTACAATTCTCACGTCTGGAACGCTTTTATCTGAAAACAATTGATAAAAAGCGCAGCTTTTAGTTTAATTAAATTGTTGCACTTGACTAATGAAAATTTCTTTACAGCTCTTTCATTACTAAAAAAATTGTTTATTTTAAAAATTTGTTAAATGTTTCTGCTCTAAAAAAATGTAATTTGTCTTATCATGCTCACAAAGTCGATGAAAAAATAAACTTTTAAACTCTTTTATTTCTAAACAAAATTTATATATTGGCAAGATTTTAGATTTTTCTAAAGATTTTGTGTTGTTTTTGAAATGCGCTGCTGTGTTATAAGTTAGTACAACCAAAATTTGTAGTAATCATAAAAAAATTACTGTTACATAAAATTACATAACTTGTATTAAAAATCAATATTTTTAATTGCTTACAGGGTAATTTCATTTGCTATAACTTTTATTTAAATTAATTTCCGGCTTTGATTCCTTCTAACCTATTCAATAAAATTCAATAAAAAAACTAAACTTTATCTTAATGTTTTTTAACATCCTTCATTAAATTGATGGTAAAATTAAACGCACAAAGATAAAGTATTTGGCACGCTTATGACACTGACTTAAATATCACTACTTGAGTAGTTCCGTAAAACGTCATACACGCAAATAAGTAACAATAAGCGCATGCTATACATATGGATCAAAAGGTTATAAACAAATGATTTTTTCAATTAAAATTTACAATTTGAAATAATATTACGCGTTACCAAAATTTCTAAATAATCAACTTCACATGTCTTTTGATATTATATTTAACTGAGTATTTACTCGTAGGTTATTTGCATGAATTACTGTTTCTTTGTAGAAGGATCACACTTTTTATTTGCTTTCTATACTATTATTTCTATTTGTCGAAGTTACTACTACCAAAACTTTAATGTCGATCACATAACTTCATTCGTCGTTACGACGTTTCCAATGTACCTAATCGGAAGAATTATTTTATAGTGCAAACTGACGTAGGTTCTAAGGCATTCAATAAATAAACTCTGGCGACGCCGTTTTTGCGTATCCTATTTATAAGATTTGTCCTAGGACTCTCTAATCTTTAAAAAAATATTTTCAAATTTTGCAAATATGCGCGCCACCATCGGACGCTATTGGATAAATCATTATACTTAAAATTAAAATTAGCTTCAGCTGGGTTGCTATTCATAGCAATATAAAGGTCCTAAAACTAATGCCACAAAAGCTTAAATTAAATTTAGAAACAGTTTAAACTTGTGTGGTATTTAGTAAAAAATTGTATACATTTTAAATTAATGTAATGTTTCTTATTAGATATTGATAACTTAAAAACTTTCAGGAATAATTTACACTGTGTGATATTTGTATCACACCTCATATAACCAGACATTTTAAATTGATGTAATGTTGACAGTTGTTTAACAATATATTATAAAGTTTCAAAATAAATTAAATAAATTGAAATCCTATCCAATTTGTGTCTGAATTGACCTATCGAACTCATTAACTTTCTGCTTTGTTTGAACCCAAAACCAAAATCAAAGAAACTCTTAAGAAACCCCTATCCCCCAAAACAACCCTCGTTTATTGTTTCTACCAAAAACCTGACGACAGAAACATTTATGATTCAATACTATATCCGATGACTGATTTTATGCCCTATGCCTAAAGTTATCAAATTCACAAATACAGCAACTAAAAAAATTAAAGAAGTTGTGGTTTAGGTAAAATCCAGTCACAATTCAAAACAGTCATATTCTGGGTCCCTTGTCCATTTTCTCTTCAAAAAACGTTAAAAGATGAAAGAAACATCACATGCGCAAAAAGCACAACCTGCTTTTGAAGGATTATAGTACCCAAATTTTCAAAAAAGATCTGGTAAACTCCGTGATTGACTCCTTAATTAAATAAAAGCAAAGATTGGAAACAAAAAATCCAACAAATCCCTAAAGCAGCTCGTTTCTCTGTTGTTGGCAATTGTATGAAACAGCACTCTCTTTATGCACGGTCAGAACTTATACAAAAAGAAAAAAATCAATCATTTAGAGCAAATATTAAAGAAAACACACAAACTTTCAAAATGTTAGCCCCATATTTTTGAAGGGCCATATTACTGTTAGTATTAAAGTTGATCTCAACTTGTGCTCACATGGTCACAAACTTAATATTTATGGCGGTAGAATGCATAGCTTAGAAGCTAGGAACCAAAAATGGAAGAAAGTTTAAAAAATGTGATCCTAAAGTTAGCAGACGGCTTTGGTAACTGCAAAACTGAGTATGAGCTACTGGGATCATATCTAATAAGATAAAATAAAAAAACATACTGACACATGTTTTGCAAGGTTTAACTTTTTTTGTGTCTAATTATCCTGGGCTAGTACCATAAAGTAAATAAAAATACTAGTACCGCGTTGAATGCTTAAATATATTGTTTTAATGTTGGGTTTTCAGGGCTTGAATTAGTGTTATTTAGTGACTTATCTTTGGTACACTATGAATCAAGAGCTTTAAAACCTTCAAAAAGAAAACGAAAGATGGATTTCTATATTTTTCTTTTTTTTTACTCAGCTGTTGGACCAAGTTCTAAGCAAGTAAAAAGTGAGTACGAAGCAACCAGTGTGTTTGCACATTTGACATCCCAAATTAACCCTTGCCTTTTGACCAGACATATATCTTACCCTTGTCGCGTGAGAGACCAGTAGGCTCTAAGGTAGAATGAATATTGACGGAACTCAGGGCCTTTTGAATAACATTGTGATTATAATGTCTGAGCTTTCCTCTTCTGCACTTACAACAACTAAGACCATAAACACAAAGTAGTTCTAAAAAAGATCTAAATCTTATACCTACACAAATTGAAGAAACCTATATTAGAAAGCTTTAAAACAATGAAGCGATGTCTCAATAATTCTTATCAAATTAATAATGATCCAATCTTTTTGTATAGCTAAGACTTCGTCTAATAGGTGACTTTTAATCTTGTTTTCCTTCGTAGTGAGTACAGTAGATACAAGGATATTAACATAAGAAACTGAACTAAGAAAAGCAGGAAGATAAAGATCTAGCTTATAAATTTTAACGTTAAATTAAATTTTGATAAAAAGATGTTTATGATAATTAAATATCATTTAAGCCAATATTGAGAATGGATTCAAAATATAAACACAAACGAGAGTCAATTTGTTTAATTAAAATTGAAATTTTTAAATAACGCAGGTTCTAAGAAAGTATGTTAATTTTGAAATAAAGATACAGTCTTTAAAAGATAATATGCCACATGTGAATTGACTTTGTCCAGACCAGACATAAGCAGAACTAATTCTTCAGAAATTGGAAAACCAAGAAGTTTTCAGTTAATTCGGTACCTGGATATACAAATTCAAATTGAAATTTGAAATTCTTTCACTGCAAAATTGATCACTCAGAGCAGGTATAATAATAAATGCATTTGTCTTGGTGTTACTCATAGTTTGTAGCCGAGGGATAGGAAATCTTTTGTTTTACAAATCCTCTTATATCAATAAAGAAAGAACATAAATGTATGTTGTGTTTGTGATTTATCCAATTTGTATCTACACGATTTCTAACATGGGCGTTTTTGTTTGTGTGAAATAAACCAAATGAGGTCAAGTAAAAATGCAGGAGCAGGACAAACAGTAATAAGTACGTATGCTTTTGTTTTCAATTTTTATGTGATATATAATTGGTTAAGTTTTGCATCATAAGTGTATCTAATTCAAATGAATATAAGTAGGATTTGCTAGGTACCACTATGTTAGCGTTTTTTATCTCTTTCTTTTCACAAACCCTTCTATTTCTTTGGTGTCTTTACTAGGCCGATTTATTTTCATGTTTTGGTATAGAAAGTACTACATTTATTTACAGTAACAGAGAGCCTTGAAAAATGACTTTTTTTACTGGTCGTGATTGTGAATATAATTATTAGCTTTTATTAAATAAACTGAATTATTTCTTAATAAACGAGAATTTATTATATTACTATTTATTATATACGCTACCGACCCTGTTTTTATCAAACAGATGTAATCACCACAAAACAACAATTACAAGACCAGTCGGAACACGCACCCATAAAATATGTAGAACACTGGGATACCGCAAACCTCCAGTATTACCATTTGGTTCGGAGGAAGTAGCTCCACGGGTCAAAGTAACTCCAGTAGTGAAACTTTCATTAGCATCTCTCTCAAAAGAACACTACCAATCGGATCTTCTGCAAGATCGATTCCGAAAAGTTTTGGACAGTTCTTTAGTGGAACAAATATATACACCGATGGTTCTAAGACAAATGAAAGAGTAGGATGCGAAATTGTGATTGGTAACAAAGAACATTCTCGGCGCCTATCACAGAACGCGACCATCTATACGGCAGAGTTTTGTGCTGTATGGCAAGACACCTTGTTCTGATTATACGGTTCGTACGCTTCATATTTCCTGTTTGTTAGCGATTCACGAAGTGTGCTTCAGTCAATCCAAAAACTCTATAATGATGATGCTCTGATTAAAATGATCACGTCTGCTTTACTCTGTTTGCGGTGCAACGGCAAAACCGTCTCTTTTGTTTGGGTCCTAAGTCAAGTTCTACCGACAATAGTAAATACACTGCGTATAGATGACGTGAGAAGAAGGTTAAGGATTTAATTATGAATGCATGGCAGCGAAAATGAGACCAGACTGTTGCAAAGCTAAAGTCAGTCAAACCATCAATACAAGAGGAGAAATGTCCAATTCCTTTGATCAGACGTGAAATAGTGATCCTAACTAGAGTGAGTATCGGTCATACAGCTCTAACATCAGTCCGTCTCTTGACAGACGGAGAATTACCTCAATGCATAATTTGTGTAGTGCAATTGAGTATAGTCACATCCTATTTGAGTGCATGACTTACATACTATAGACTTACCCAACACACTATATTTTTACATTTTTTATAAATTGATTTAATATTATTGTATATAACTTTTAAATATAGTTGTTTTTCCAGACAGGAAGGACCTTCTTTATAGGAGTTGGAAGTGATATTGGAGTGCAAAAATACCTTGTCTTTTTTTCGTGTCAACGTTTTGACCGACGAAGGTCGGTCCTTATCAAGACATCAAAAAGAGTTGGTGATAATTAAGCACTCCCATAAAGTAGAAACATCTTTGGTCCAAACAATTTTTGTGTTGTAACTGTATTATTGTTATTAGTGTTAATTATAAAATTTTAACGTCGAAATTAAAAATTATCAATTTTTATATATTTTATGTTTAGACCAAAGATGTTTCTACTTTATGGGAGTGCCTAATTATCACCAATTCTTTAATGTTTTGATAAAGACCGACATTTGTCGGTCGAAACGTGGACACGAAGAAAAAACAAGATGTTTTTGCACTCAAGTATCACTTCCAACTCTTATAAAGAAGGTTCTTCCTGTCTGGGAAAACAACTATAAATAAAAATATAACAACTTTCAACAACATATAATTTTTAAATAATATTAGAAAGCTTAATTCAAATATTTTAAATATATTTATTTAAATTATATGATCATTTATTTTAAGTATTTTTTATAAGGCAATTTAAATATTTGATAAATATTTGTTTGAAATATACTTAAAATATTTAACAAATTGTGGGGTTGACATCTCAGCCCCATCCCAATCAACACAAATTCTACATCCGCTTATTACGTAGGAAACGCGAAAATCAAAACATATGATTGCAAGTAAGCAAGCGCAGTCAGCATTTCTTAACGGCCTTGCTTACTAAGCAAACTAACCTACTTCGCGCGTATAAAACAAAGTAGGTGCGATAACAGCAATCAGTTTGCCATCAGTTCAGATTAGTTCGGTCCGTAGTTCATCAGTACGAGTTCAGTACAAGTACAGTCACAGTCAAATCATCAGTTAAGGTATCGGCTCGTTTCGAATCCATCGGTCCAATTCAATCCGGTTTGGATCTTCAGCTCGACACATGACCTCGAACAATTACCATGTGCTGACATACACCGTCTTCATTAATAAATGTAAATAGTATAATAGCTCGATCACGGTATGTCTAATAATAATAAACGCTACCTCAAAACCGACTCGTCCAAATTTTTTCTGCGCGTGCTGTTATGTGTGTTGCTTGCTGTGGGTGTTACTGCGGATGCTGCAATCTAGTTGCTTAGTTCAAATGCGATTGGTGCGATGCAAGTGCTGATAAGACGTCGCCACTGGGCTATGTAAGCTTTGTGAGGTATATGTATGCGCCCATGGTACTTATGCCACAGGCAGTACTTCGAAGCTTATGGGCAGCAGTTGCTTGACGAATAATGGCGTATATTTATTTGTTGCTCCAGCGCTTCCTGTATTTGACAGGCAAAAGTGTTCGGAACCGGCGTCGCAAGCTCCATGTCGTGTAGGCGAGCGCGTTGCTCTAGCACAAGTGAACGATAAAGGCTTGAGCTTGTTGAGTTCCTGGTGGCGAATGTGTGTGCGTGATCGGGGACAGCTTTGTCATTTCTAGACGTAGGTCTGTCTTTGATCGATGTCTCCTCTGAAGTAGGAGATGTAGCGATTATGGATGATGCAGCAATTGTGAATGATGCAGCGTTTGAGGAGATGATGCAACGAATGCGGCGTTTTGTCTTTGTGGGTCGTTTGTTGGGCGATGAAGTAGACGAAACGACTTTGTGTATACCCCATCAGCCCAAATCGGTGTGGGTACGTCATGGGGTCGTGGCAAAGCACGAGTTGTGTTGGTAGTCGAGGCGGTTGCTTGCGTTGTACTGGCGGACGAGGCAATGGCTCGCGTTGTCATTGCAGTCTATTGTTGGCGATCACGTAATTATACTTGGTTTCATCTGCGGTGATTCCTGCTAAGGCTAATTGTCCTTCGATCTACATGACCGGGTCCTCCACCCAAAATGGAGGGATGTGTACGCTTACGCGTTCGATAGCGGCGAGCGTCGTGGGGACCTGGAAGTGATAGCTGTTGCGCTCAATTTTGCGAAATGGTGCCTGAGGTCATATATAAAGTTGACCGGGTCTGTTGTGGGTGCCTGTTTTGGTACTAGAAATTCATCGGGGAATCTGATGGTGTCGCCATATGTTAGTTCGGCGGCGGATGATCAGTACGAGTAGAGTCCAGTCAAATCATCAGTAGAAGTATCGGTCCGCTTCAAATCCATCGGTCCAATTCAACCCGGCCTCGGATCTTCAGCTTGACACATGATTCCACGATCAGGTATCCCCGCACCGCATATAGTACGCCAATTACTATGTGCTGATATACATCGTCTTCATTCATAAATGTAAATAGTATATGTAGTGTAATGTACGTTAAATAATAAACTTTACGAAAACCTCCGTTGACGTTAGTTTTCTTCTGATCCAAACCGGTGTCTATCATACACATGACGACAGAGTGTTGACTCCGTCATGGCGTTTACGGTGTATACTCTAGACGCCGGGTTGAATTAGACCGATAGATTCGAAGCGGGCCGATACTTCAACTAATGATTTGACTGAACTGAACTCGTACTAACGAACTGCGGACCGAACTAAACTAAACTGATGGCAAAATGATTGGTACTCTGAACTGTAGTTCAAACTGATTTCTGTTATCGTACCTGTTTTATACGTGCGCAGTAGTTAGTGTGCTTAGTCAGCAAGGCCGTTAAGAAATGCTGACCCCGCTTGCTTACTTGCAATCGTATGTTTTGATTTCCGCGTTTCCTACGTAATACGCGAATATAGAATTTGTGTTGATTGGGGTGGGGTTGAAATGTCAACCCTACAAAATATTTTCTTAAGATATTTTTTAATATATAAAAGTGTTACATTTCAATGTTTGATTAACATTATTTACTAATACTTACAAAATATTTTGTGCTGTTTGGGGTTAAAATTAATAGAAAAACCAATTTTCACTGCTAAAAGAATAATTTTGCACAGACCATGTCCAATTTTGATTCTAATTTATTAATTAAGGGATAGATAGTAGTACTGAAAGCAACTGTATCAGAAGGATAGCTTTGTTGAACTTTAATTTAAGATAGGATGGTTTTGTTTCAGAAAAATAGAAAAGATCTGCCGGTAACTTTAGTTCAAAATGGAGTTTTTTTTGAACATTTAATTTAATCAAAATTAATCTTTTGTAATTTTATTGCGTAATATATATTTCTTTACCAATTACTATCATGAGACGATTTGCGTAAATAAAGTCCTATTAGCAAATGTCTTACTACCTCAAACCAGCCAATACGGCCAAACTCTGTTTGAGTTTAGAAATTTAAAAGAAAATTGCTTAATAATAACACAAATATACTCACAAAGTTTTACAGAAGAAACTTTGATAATAATAATATAATGTCCAGTTTTGCAACAATAAATAATTATACACACATTATAAAATGTATTTGTTTGTGTACAAGTATGAATTTATCAAAAACAATTGCGCATATAATATAAATCAATCTTATTCGTAGAACAATAGTCTTCGTACAATAAGTTTTAAGCAAAAGATACACCTACGGCAGATAGGTTTAGAATTTTTAAATTAACATTTGCAAATCCAATTCAAAACCCAATTAAAATCCGAACAGAAGTTTCTAATTAAACTGTGCTAAATACAATCAAACAATTTTTTTATGCGCACTGACTGAGAAAAAAAAATGGTTTAATCGATTTTAATAGCTACTCCTAATGACCGTAATTTACTAGTAACCAAATTTGGATAATTTGTAAACTCTCGCTTTATCATTAAAAACTGGAATGAAAATATAAATCGAGTTCATGAATAATGAAAGTTAATTTATCAATATGGTAGGTAATGTGACAAATGAAATATATAGTGCATCAAAGTGTTAAATGATGAATGTTTTTCTTTAAATATTCTGACCTTAGGGGGCTAACCTCACCGGACCCCCTTGAGCATTTCGAATAACGCATAAATCTTAGTTTTAAAATAATAATTTGAATAATTAATAACCATATTAGAATACTTTACGATAAAGAATTATAGTAATCACGAAACCCGAGAAGAAATTACGAACCTCTTAAAGTATTGTATTTACTTTTTTTTTTGAAACAAAATGTAAGGTTGTTGTACCTAATTTTAAAACACTGCAAGGGCTTATTACAAACAATTCATCTTACGGAAATTCTATGCGAAATTTGTATCATTTAAAAACCATCACAGTCGACAGAATGAAATAAATGGGTTACGTAAAAGTTGTTACTTCTAACGATGAGCTACTGAGCAGGGGCGTAGCTATCATACCGCCAGTAACCGCAAGGCGGCGGGGCCCGTAAGCCTAAGGGGCCCTGAACCGTTCCCGAACTAAAATTCATAATCTTAATTTCCTTGTGTGAAGCTTTAAAAATTTCGTATGCAATCAAATTGTTAATATGTTAATGTAATTCAGAATAATGCATTCACTGCTTTTAATATTAAAAAAACTAAGCCGTTTTTTATCAAAGAAAACTGTTACTGTTTTGTCTTCCTTGCATTTTAATTGTTGTTTGTTATTGTTAGCTAAATAACACGTTGATTCTATTCTTTTTGTTCTCAAAATACGCAGCGATTTTGTTTTGGTTTAAATGCTGAGTGTTGTGTGATTGTATTTACTTTGGTGAGCGTTGCATTTCTTGTAAATGGGATCATTATTTTTGTTTGTTTTGCTTTTAAGCATGTTTTATGCTGGGCTTATTACGTTTCCGTTATAAAAATTTTACAATTTATAGGACAAAATTAAATTAGTCTTCTCATTGTTTTACTTGAATCGAGTTCGAGAGTTGTTCTTACTGATCCGACAAAATTGTAAGTCGTGTATTTTTAAACAAAATAAAAATAAAATTGGACAGTGCTTAATATTTGTTAATTTGTTTGATAGTTCGTTGTTATTAGTATTTATAAGACAGTGTAGAACAATAAGTGATAGAGTTTTATATTTATCACAACCAACCGCTTAGAAAATGAGCGACCGTAAATCCAAAAGTGGAGCTCAAAAAAGGAAAATTAAGCAAGAATTGCAAGAAAAACTAAGTAAGTTACCAAAATTGGATACATTTCTTTTGCCTATATCTCAAACACAACCGCAACCTTCTACTTCAAAAATGATAACCCACAATTGCAGTTGACAATACCCGAAGTATTAGAAACAGAAAATTGTTACCTAAGCCTAAGACTGGGCATATGCTTGAAGATTATCACAGTGTAGGCGAAAGTATAGGCGAACTAAGGGAAGTGGAAACAGAAGCGGCAGTTATTGATAACGACATGGGACATTATCTAAAAAACCATAACTGATAATGAAAAACGACTTATAATAGAGAAATCTTCTTCAAGTGAAAAATTTCTCGGACCGTTCCCTAAAGACCCTAAACAGTTCAATAGATGTTTTTCAAGGAAATTTTACCAATCACAATCTTCATATGGACCTGTCCCAAGATTCTGGTTGTACTATTCAAAAATATTAGACGCTGCTTACTGCGAACCTTGTTGGTTATTTTCTTTGCAAGAAAATCAGTGGCGATCAGGTGTTCGAGATTGGAAAGGCCTCTCATCTAAAATTAAAGTTCACAGTAGTTCATTAAATCATATTCAAGCATGTACTATCTATAACGCCTGGAAAAACAATACAACTATAGACGAAGAGACTGAAAATGAAATTCGCAACCAAGCATCTTTTTGGCGAATGGTTTTGCAGCGCTTATTTGACATTACCCTTAGCCTTGCAACCAGTTCATTGTCATTCCGGGGACATCGTGAAAACATGAAGCAAGGACAACAAAATAAGAACGCACACTGCTATGGAAATTTTATATCAGCAGTAAACCTTCTAGCTAAGTATGACGATGTTATGAAGCAAGTTATAAACATGCCCAAAGGTACTACTAGATATTTGAGCCCAACAATACAAAATGAACTGATTAATTGTTTAGGACAGAAACTAGAAAATACTCTCGTGTCAGAAATAAACTCGTCTCTATTTTTTCATTAATATTGGATACAACCCAGGACATTTCAAAACTAGACCAAATGAGCATTGTAATTAGACACGCGCATATTGTTAGGAACGATAGATTGGAAGCAATTGATGTAGAAGTGAAAGAAACATTTTTAGGATTTTACGCAATAAAAGACCATACTTCAGAAGGGTTAGTAACAGAGGTGTTAAGTGTATTGAAAAAACACAATGTCAATATAAAAAGATGCTATGGACAAGGATATGATGGGGCAAATGTAATGAGTGGTGTTTATAATGGTGTTCAGCAAAAATTAAAGCAGTTCAACCAAATGCTGAATTCTTACATTGTGCTAGTCATAATTTAAACTTAGTGATTAGTGATGCAGTTAAAGGCTGTCGCGAAGTGAACAATTTTTACAATTTTACAAGATTTATATAATTTCTTTGGAAATAGTATAAAACGGTGGGATTTATTATCAAGCTTTACAGGCGATTCCGTCGTGACAATTAAAAATTAAATCCAACAAGGTGGTCAAGTAGAATAACTTCACTTGCAGCAATGAAACTACGATTTACCGATGTAATTAAAGCTCTCACAAAAATTAACCTAACGAGTAAAATCAAAGACGAAAGAGCAGAGGCTGTTCGTATAATGAACAATATGCTGCAATACGAGTTCGTATTTTTAACTGTTGCACTTCACTATTTATTGACTGAGATTAATTACGCATCAAAGGTATTGCAAAAACAAACTATTGACTTGGATGAAGCTGCTTCGACTTTGTTAAGAGTAAAAACCAAGGTATCTAATTACCGTAATCAATTCGACGTTATAAAACAAGAAGCAGCAATTATTGCTGAAAAATGGGGAATTCAACCCACTTTTAAAAATAAAAGAATGCATGTCGTTAAAAAACAGTTTGACGAATTAACATTCGACCATCGGTTTAAAACAAGAGAAAACTTTTTAAAGTAAATGTGTTCTTCACAATTGTGGATACAATAACAAATCAAATAACAACAAGGTTTTCTGGATTTAGCGAAGTGAGCAGTATGTTTGCATTTTTACAACCGGAGAAGTTAATAAATTGTTCTGAATCTGAGATTAGAGGGTGTTGTGAAAAACTTCAAAATAAATATCCTGAAATATTGTCTGCAGCGTTCACTATCCAATTCATTAATATGCTTACTTTAGTGAAATCGGAATTAAATGTGTCTATGACTATTAAGGATTTATACCAGTTACTTTTAAAAAATATAATTCTTTGGAAAGTGATTTTACAGAAGTATACACGATAATTTTACTATTTTGTACGCTACCGATAACTACTGCATCTGCAGAAAGATCTTTCAGCAAGCTTAAAATTATTAAAATTATTTAAGAAGCAACATGGGGCAAGAACGGTTAAAGTATTTGGCAATGATATCCATTGAAAATGATACTGCTAATAAATTAGAATTAAAAATGTCATTCAAGACTTTGCTATGGCTAAAGCGAGGAAAAGAAATTTTTAACTTTTGAATTATTACGTATTATATGAGTATGTATAATGCAGTACCTAATATGCGTTTCCCAAGCAACGGAATTTAAGTTGTAACTACAATTATATAAATGTAGTATGATTTTTTTGGTTAGTTTTTTCTTGTAGGTACTTATGATTAATTTGTAGATTTTACTGATCCAGAATCTTCTGACACGTGATTATCCATTGCAATATATTTGATGTTTTGATGTGTACTAATCCATTACTAACCATCCGTTAATAATAGTAATTTCTATGTCAGTAGGGCGTTTGTACTTTTTGTATATTTTTTATTATAAAATTATAAATATTAAAAAATGTAAGTTAAATTTTTTTTATTTATTTAATATATATATGTATGTATATATATATTTAAAAGGGGGCCCCATTTAATATTTTGCGGCGGGGCCCGAAAATTCTAGCTACGCCACTGCTACTGAGCAAAATTACGAGGAAGGGTAATCACCATTAAAGGGCGGTATTAAAAGTAAATTGAGAATTCTGACAAACGTTAAAATGTCGTTACATTGAAAGAAAGAAGTTTTATTTGCATTGTACGAATGTATTCCATTAATAATTGTTACATAAAATTAACTTAAAATATGTAGGTATTCATACGAATGTAGTAAGATTAACACAAAAATAAGCAAACGTCTTTGTTCTCTACAATATTATACCACTTGAAAGATGCTTGCCTTTTTGTTCGCGAACAATTAGTACGCCCTCGCTTTTAATCAAAAACTACCTTAATAGCGCGACTGCAAATGATTTTAATTTTGCAAAGGGGTTTCGAATAAAAGCAGAGCACAATAATACCTCCATTGTTTTTGTTCGAATCATACGTCGAGAAAAATCATGTTTAATTTAATAAACTTTAATTTATTACAACTTATGAATTATTTGACTTTGATTAAATTATATTCATAAATTTTTCATATTTTATTAATTTTTTCTTCCTTTTTTAATTCTCGTTTTGAATAAATTTGTTAGATTAATCAAAACAAGCCAGTTTTCAGTTTTTTACTTATATTTAATTATTTTTTTATTACGTAAATGTCACAGAAAGTGTTTCACTAACGTTCACAAAAATTTTTTTTTTCCATTTCAAATTATTCATTTATTTGTTTTTCCAAAATTTATTAAAGTTTATGCAAATTTTAATTCATACTCATGTAAAAAGGCGCTTGAATTTGCTAAGCGTAAATGGTTAGATTTGGAATTAAATGTCATTATGGTAAATTAGGTAAACTAGAGTTAGAAGCATATGAGTTACATTTAAAACCGACTTCAGGATTAAATGATGACGAAGGCCCCTATTCATTAATATCTAAAAATCCTCTTCTCAAAATGATTGCTGATACCCGTAGAGTCTTATTAGAATGTGGAAATATTATACCAAAACAACTTAGGTTTAGACTAACGGTATCTAACCCGGTTCTTCCTAGAATGTATTGTTTACCCAAGATACATAAACCCGGAAAAGCAATGCGTCCTATTGTTTCAGGTATTAATGCTCCTACTTATCTGATATCTAAATGGTTGTCAAATAAATTAAACAGTTTTTAATATCAACAATCAAATTTCAGTGTTCAAAATTCATACGATTTTATTGAAAAAATTAAAAACATTGAGCTGACTGAGAACGAAGTTTTAGTTTCATTCGATGTCTGTTCATTGTTTCCAAGCGTTCCGATAGATGTCACTTTAGATTATTTGAAAGATATGTTACACCAAAACCATTTAGACAATTCAGAAGTAGATAATTTTATTAAATTAGCAAGATTATGTATGAGTCAAACCTACTTTCAAATTAACAATAATATTTATCAACAAAATTATGGTACAAAATGGGTAACAGCTTATCTCCGTTTATGGCTAACCTGTTCATGGGTAAATTTGAAACTGATATAAAAAATAAATTAGATTATTTTCCTAGAATTTGGTGTAGATATGTAGATGACGTTTTTGCAGTCATTGACACTAAAGTTTACAGCCCTCAGCAATTTGTAGAAATTTTAAATTCAAAATTTGAGACGATCAAGTTTACCTATGAAACAGAAACAAACCTTAAGTTACCTTTCTTAGACACTTTAGTGACAAGAAATGGCAACAAACTAGATATAGATATTTATCGTAAAGACACTAACACTATGAGGTTTATAACAAATGATTCCAACCATAGTATGCAACATAAACTTGCATCTTTCAACTTTTGATACACAGATTATTACATTTCCCATTGTCAAAACAAAACTTTGATAAAGAACTACGGAATATTAAGCAGATTGCATCATACAATGGTTTTCAAGAATCAATTGTCACAAACATAATTAGAAAACATAAACATAAGTTAAACATTAGAAACATTACAACGTTAGGAACTAAAATAGCAAAATAGATAAGAAATATGTCAAATTACCAAATCATTTCACATACACAAAAGGTCTTCAAAAATATTTTCAAAATTTGATTATAAAACAATATAACCTCTAGTAGTAACAACTTGCAAAATCTTTTAGGCAATCCGAAAGCCCCAAAGAAATCGGGAATATATAAAATTAATTGTAAAGACTGTAACCAAGTATATATAGGACAAACCAAGAAACCTATTAAAACTCGTTTTAAAGAGCACTTAGCTCATGTCAAATATCATCGCACAGATAGGTTCAGTGCTGCCATGCATATGCTTGAAAATGGCCATAGAGTAGGCGACATTGAATTAATTAAGAGGGTATATAATAAAAACGAACTTGATTTTTATGAAAGTTTAGAAATTTTTAAAAACAGAAATTTGCTTATGAATTATGATGATAACGGTCCATTAGGATTTTCGGTATTATTTAAGCTTATCTAAGAATCAATTAAGTTTAACGATGCGTGATAATAAGATAGTATATATAATCTTCCGTTGTTTTTAATTTTAGTATCGGTATCGCTGATTATGACAGCTTAGGTGTTGAAACACGTGCCCGAGTAAAGTTTTTGGTACAGTTTTTGGTGTTTTTCTGTTGGTTAAATAGACGCTGCAGTTGGTGTTTCTTTCCTTTGATGCTGTCGTTGTCAAGTAAGTCGTGCCCAACAAACAATTCAAATGTTAAAAGGATATGACTCAAGTTGTCAACCTTGGTCAGTGATAACCTTAATAACGACGCTTTTTGATCTTGAATTGAAACAGCTTTTGATCATCGAATAAAGCGATGTACCATCGTTAAACAATACACTCTTTTTTTACAAGAAATTGTTTCACTCCGTCTTTAAACGTCTTTTATTTATTTTAACAATAGAATAACAATAAAATTTTTATGTTACAGTTTCTCAATTATTCTCTTCGACCAGTAATTCAGAAACTCTCTCAACTCTAAAGAAGGTCCAATCAATGGGGAAACTGTAACCTACAATAAGAATTAAGGAATTTTACCATCAATAGAGATTTTTATAAATACAATGATCAACAGACTTAATAACGATGTATGGTAAGCATCAAAACCATAGTCGTATTTTTTAAGAACTGCATTTGTAAAGGTAGTAGTTCACAAATAATATAAGAAAACGACGGCTCTAGCGGTACAACCTAGAGAGAAGAACAAGAGAATTTGGCTCTATGTAGGGCAATAAATTCGTGGAAGATCCAGTAAAGAAATAGACTGCTGCTTAACAAGGTGCCACCTGCTGGGTAATAGAAAGAAATAAAACCGACCAACAAGAGTTCAATAAGTTTTACTAAAGGTCTAATACGCTAAAACAACCACAAATCAGAGAGACAAATAGACAATTCAATATAGCAAATAAAACTTAAAATACTAAGAGAATGTGACAGAAATAGAGAGAGACTGTCGCATATGATTACGTGCGTTAGCAAAAATTCGCAATTAATGTGTCGAATTTCAGGTAAGCTTTGTAGTTACCCACCAAATAAAAGTTAGCGTTCTAATTAAAGATTGGTTACTAAGAAGGTTTGACGTACACACGTTACTTACACACGGTGACTTAAAACTAACTTAAACTCGGAATAAAAAGGTAAGTACCTCCCGCCAACTCAAAAGTCCTTTTTTAGCTTCAACCACTCTATGTAAAGCGCACAAGCTCTTATGAAGCTGGTTAAAAACAAAACTAAACGTCGGTGGTAGAGTCTACCCCAAATAAAAATTTACTTAAATGCTAGACATTTAAACCGTTCAATGTCACATGTACGTGAGCTTTATAGACATTAATACTGAATAGGTGACTTAAACATTAAAACTTTGCTGTATTCTGTAGTATGCAGTTCCGAGAATGAGATTTCTTGCTAGCGACAGTATTCGACAGCTCAAGAAGATAGTTAACCCCAGGATTTCTCTTAGGGGAGGTAAGCTGCAAAGAAGGAAAGACAAATATTTTCCCTCGAAGCAGCAAGTATGCAGTATGAACGACCCTTTGCATCCCGAAGAGTTCACCGGCTGGTTGCAGCTTAATTGGATGCGAAACCGTGGTAGTCGTTAAGGTTATAGGGAACCGTGCTTATTTAGCCATTCCAGCACCCTCAAGAGTTATCCAGATGTAAGACACGATGAGAATATGAGGTTAACGCACCTGGATGAATGCGGCCGGATTTAAATTCAAACCCCAATTTGATTTAGAATTATTGAAACACACATTAATAATTCATGTGTAAAATTTTTGACTTCACGAGGCACGCCAAACACCCAAGTAGCAGAAAGTAGAAAATGTCCGCTCATTGTCTTCAATATTTTTGTTAATTAAAAAATCCACCAATAGAAAATTTGCAACATGGGCGGCAAATTCGACTTTCGTCGTAAAGTGCACGTACACAACACACGTTTTTAAGAAGGTCTTGACATACGTTTCGCAAATAAACCCGTAACACATTAGTTCAGGACTTGGTGTACTTTTTACCGTATAAAACCTTTCTGTCCTTTCTGCACTAGAGTGCAACAATTAATATCTCAGTCTATCAGACATAGTTAAAATAACAATATCTAAGTGAACGAGATCGAAGCGGGTCAAGGGAGGTGGAAAAATACTCCCAACAGGTGCATATACATGCCTTGATCGTTGGCACTGACTCATAAGCTTGATCATTGCGTTAACTCCTGAGTGTGATAGACGATCATGAGTTCCGTATTTACATTGTGCTAGGCTCAGTGTCTTTGAGATGAAACCATAGTTTCCAATTGTTGTTATTTCATTGTTGAAGCTAAGCTCCAACCACGATGCGTTAGTGAAGGTGGTAAACAGGGCATTGGGTTTAGGGTGTGCTAACGCAGCTGCTTGAACTAGACTTCTTTTACATGCCTCAAACGCTTGAATTATCTCTAGTGTCTAGTTTATTGGTGTCTTGCCTTTTACATTACCCCGTAGTAGATTATTTAGAGAAACCCAAATCTTAGTAGTTTTGGCAAAGAACCTTCTAGAAAAATTTAAAATTGACGTAATTTCTTAAGCGATTCTGAACCTGGATAAGCTTGGATAACATATCACTTTTCACCAGATATCCATGAAACGTCACTTCAGATTGTCTACACGCATTGATCACTATTCGATACTGCTTAAGACGTTGAAATCTTGCCAATGTTTTTTAAATAATGATGCAACAAGTATGTTGTCGGTATACGCATAATAAGAACAATGCTAAAAAGCACTTAATGAATCAAGCAATAAAAGTCTTCGTCTGAGAATAGAATCTGGTTGAAAGCACGGACGAAATTGTTTTCTCACATAAGAATTGAGCAAAGTCTTGGATATGTTTTAGAGGGTAGCTGTCAGACAATGTCCTTGTATTAAGTCCCCGGAAATCTTCGCATGGCCCCCATCCGTCACTTTTCTTAGGTACCATGTGCAACAGCGATGACCAAGGACTTTTTGATGGACAAGCAATACTCAGTTGTAGGATGTCTTTAAATTTTCTTTTAGCAGATTTTAATATGTTTGGCTTATGTCTTTAAGGTTTTTGGGCGACTGGTATGCCAGTGGTAATGTCTTGTAGAATATTGAATGATTTTAGGTGCACCACTCAATCTGATCAATTCAGGAAATTGCTAAAGAAGTTGTTGAATGGGAATAAGCCTGAAATAGTGTTGATGTTGTGAAATTCACACTCAAGCACAACATTGATCGTTATTTTTCTTTTTTCTTTTTTAAAATCCACATTAGTTGCTATGTAGTTCACCAGTTTTTTTTTATTTTTTCCAAATTTTCTTATTTATTAGCTTACCTAAGACGTCTCAAAAATATATCGGTCAGAATGATTTTTCTTTTTCATTCTTTTTTGGCTTATAAATTAGTAGCAATTTAGCCTATTCATAGGATTGGAAGCTTTTATTTTTTAAGTAAATTATTGAATAGATTAACAAATTATATTTCCCAATGTTTTACCAGAATCTGGAACTATCCTCACCTGGGCCTGGTGCCTTTCCAATTCTTATTTCATTTATGGTTTTTTTTTATTAATTTTTTTATATGTCAGTAAAACCTTTGATGTTCTTTGCGTTTTATTATTAAATTTCTGCGATAATATACTTATAGTGAGTGTTGTACGCGACAAAAATCACATGAATACGGCAAATGATGATAAAAACAAACCGCTTGGCCCAGTTGTTCTATAGGCTCATTAGAACGATTTTGTCCTCATAACACGCAAATTTACCTCTTAGGTATAAATTGGCGGCTATTTTAAAAATGGCGGAGCAACAACCGCTTTAAAACTAAATATCTCTAAAACTAATCAATCCATTTTGATTATCGAGCGCCTAAATAAAAGCCAATAATATTTTCTATAAATAATCCAAGAACATAAAGTTGCATAATTATTATACTTTTTATTTAAATTCCGGAAATGTTAGAATTTAACTGACTAAATTGCATATTTTCTAAATTTAAGTAAAAATTATAACATTTATGTAAATTTATATTCTTACATTATTTATAGAAAATATTAAGCTTTCAATTAAGCCCTCGTTGAACAAAAATCGATTAATGTCATTTTGAAATATTTTGATCAATGCGTTTTATCTGCTCAACCATACCAACAATATACCCACTACCTAATTATAAAATTACCTACTCTACGTATTTAATAAAATTCTAATTCTATTTTCTTTATCGTCCGACAAAGAATTATTTTGTAATATTTGCAAAAAATTAATAACTTATTTGTAGCTGTTGTAAGTTGTAATAGATTCCGGGAAAAACGCGATGAACCTTTATCAAACAAGTTAAATCTTGTCTATTATCACGTGTACATAAACGAGAATAAAACAAAAAGTGAAAATAGTACACTTTTAACAAGTTAATATTTAACATTTTAAATATTGTATTGTGATGTAAGTGTTATGTATGGTACCCCAGAAGATCAGTATAAATCTGTATAGTGTGGTGACGAAACCGTGTGCAATTGTGGATTGGTTCGTCTTGGCAAAGCATTTGCTTTAAGGTTTAGAAAAACCACAAAAACATAAACATGCCAACCCTTACCCATCTTAGTATTCATATGTAATAAAATTAATTAAGTGTATAAACATTATAGAAGGTAAATAAGAACATAAAATATAACAGCAGAACCATTGCATGACAACATATAATGGACCGGTCCAAGCGCAACTCACGACAATGACGAAAAAAATAGTAGGTTAAAAAAATAGCAAACAAAAAATAATAATAATAGCAAAAAAACATTAAGTGAATTTTTTAACAAATAAATGATTGGTTTTATAATTAGTTAGAATGGAAAATCAAAAGAAACTTTTAGTTTTAGCAGGGCCTACGTCTTTGAGTGTTGTTCCGCAATCAACTGACTGAACAAATGTTATTTTTATCAGTCTAAAAAAAAAAAGAAATCAAGCCTTCAATCTAAAAGCTAAAAGAGTCGATCTTGTGTGGGATATACATTCTAAACAAAGCTTGAAGAATACGACGCGAGATGCCTCCCACCAATTGGGCCGACTTCCTTCGAAACCCAGAAAACAAAGTAGAACTGTTCCGTTTCGTGGGAAGCAATGCCTTGAACAACTTTGACGATGTTCATATTGCAAGTATTGTTGGGGATTTGATTGTTTTATCGTTTTCCTCATCCGAGGAAACCTCTCTGAATAATTTTAGATGTGAAAGTATGGAGGAAGCTGATGGGCGGATCATTCTTCGTGTTAAAGATATGGCACAACATGGTGCGCAGTGTGTTGTAATCAAAACAGTGGACACGGATGTGGTTATTCTTGCAATATCTCACTATTATACCAGAAAGGCACAGGAAAGCAGTCAGCTGTAGGTTTTGTTTGGATCTGGGAAGAATCGAAGGTACATTCCTGCACACAATATAACTAATATTTTGGGTGAAGACAAGTCTACAGTTCTAAGAGAGTTTTATTCATTTACCGGGTGCGACACTGTGTCTTTTTTTTATTCAAAAGACGAATTGGATAGCTTGGCTTGCCTATAACGAAGCCACCACAGCCTTTTCCATACTAGCTCGTCCTCAAGTTGCCATTCGAAAACATGTATTAAACATCATAGAGAGATTTCTTGTGATTCTTTATAACAAACATAGTAAACAACGTGCAGTAAACAAGAGAAGAAAAGAATTGTTTCTAGTCTCCAAAACAAAAATAATTAATACCATTCCTCCGACTTCACCCGAGCTGAAGCAACACGTATTGCGCTTAGCATATCAGGCCGGCCAAATTTGGGGCCAAGCATATTGTTTATATCCAACACTAACATCACCAGAGAACTGGGGATAGAGCAAAATCTCCACCTCTTGACGCCCATTTTGGTCTGATCTTCTTGATATATGGAATGCATGTGAGGAACTGCATAATTGTTTTTGCACAAAAAGATGTACAAGAAATCGCTGTTCATGTAAAAAAGCGAATTTCTGCACACTGCAATGCAAACACTGCTCAGACAGGTATGTTTAATAACATATTTATAAAACTTTGTACAATTTCAGGATATATTAAAACAAACAATTTTTTGTCAGGCATAACAAAAGTAATTGCTATTTGTATTACAAGGGAGGAAAGTGGTTAATTCCCTCCCGCAGGTAACGTTTGATGACCGAAGCGTACCGAGGGCATTAAGTTACCTAAGAGAGGGAACGACACTTTCCTCCAGAGTGATATATATGATTTTTTCTTCGTCCGAAAAAAAATTCCAGTATGTATCCCATGAACAGAGATTGCATGATCCAATTTAATCGAATCTATTACTAATCAAGCTTATTTTGAAACTCAAAGCAAATGATTTTTTATAAGAGTTGTTTCTAAAGGTTTAAAACATGCATGGTTAACGATGAAGTTATTAATTTTATAAAATAAAAGAACAGATCTTGAGGTTTATTCTTGCTGTAACTAGTGCTAGGCAACCGACTTTCAACCGATGCAGATCACGTGGTTGAATTGCCAAGGGAACCGATTTTTGTGAAAAAAACAGTGATGAAGAAGTATTCTCGATGAAGCAAATGAAGTGTCGTTAAACTTACTTCCAGTAAGATCACGAGAAAGATATGAAAAAGAATATACCCCATTCAAGAGATGGATGTCTGAGAAGAAAGTGAGGAAAATAAGTGAAGATGTAATTTTGATTTACTTTTCTACGTTATCAAAGACCCGTAAATCCCCGTCGCTCTGGTCCAAATATTCGATGCTGCGTGCTACACTCATGGAAAACATTCATATTAAATATCCCAAAGTAATTGCATTTTTATAACAAGAAGAGGTTGGATATAGACCAAAAAAAGCAAGTACCTTCAGCAGAGAAGATGTTATGAAATTCATCAAAGAGGCTCCCAATAGTGAATATTTAGCAATGAAAGTAAGTAATTCTTTTTTTATTAGCTGATTTATGTTAGTGCTAGTTGCTGTTGCAGGTGGCTTTAATTTTTGGAATGATGGGGGCTTTGCGTTGCGACGAGCTAATAAAAATGACAGTTGATGACATTGAAGATGAAGGAAATGTTTTAATTGTGAAAATTCCCGATTCAAAAACCCACAAGCAACGAACATTTGTCGTAGCAGATCACATTGTGGAAGGCTTTAATGTAATTGAGATCTACAAAGAAAATAAAACTTTACGATCGAACAAGACCAATCATAATAGATTTTTTAAATTACTTCAAGGGAAGATGTACCGTTCAAGTGATTGGAAAAAAACACAATGGCTCAGATCCCTGGCAAGATGGCCAAATCCTTGCAATTAAGAAACCAGTGACATTCACAGGATACAGCTTTCGTCGTACTTCAGCATCTTTGCTAGTAGAAGCAGGAAGAGATATTTTAACCTTAAAAATATGGCGGATGGCAAAGTACGTCAGTGGCGGAAGGATATATCAGGAATCCCTTGCAAAAAAGTTAAAATTGCTAAACAGGTTATGTCTGATGTCATGTTATCTTCAGATGATGACAATCCCCAACAGGAGTCTGCTCGGATTCGGATAGAAAAAGCGTTACTATACCGATTGTTAGCAAATCTTCACTCTCTCTGCCACATGGTTTAGTTTTTATAATATTACCAACTGTAACATTATTATTTCTATATAATTTTTGTATTTTTATAAATAAATCTTACATTTCTAGAAATAAATTGTCATTTAAAAACGAGGGAGGTAAAATTTTACCTCCCTCGGGAGAAAATGGCCACTTTCCTCCTTCTACAAAGGGAGAAAAATTCTGTTTTCCTACAAAGTCGTAGAAAAATTAATTTGTTTAATGCAATAGTATTTTATTGTAGTTTTATTTCTAGGATAGGTAGAAAATTAAAAAAATAATTGGGGCTTGCTTAGTAAAAAATTTTCGTAACGCCATCCGATTCAAAATAAAAGGGCGTTGTAGAAAAAAATTATATAAATTTTATACGATGTTGCCGAAACTACTGGCAACATTGTAATGCAATGATGTACAAATATGTTGATAGATCCCATAAATTTGTTTTTATATCTGACTCGAAGATTGCGCTAGTAGTAGTGAACATAACTTTTTTAAGGTTAGATTTATTAATCAAAATTTTTTGTAAACTTAAATCTCATTCAATTTTACATCAAAAAGGTATTCTTGGTGAAACTCGATACTGTGTACCGTTTTTGAAATATTTTATGTGAAAATTATGAAGTAATAACCGATGCTGGTATAAAGTACAGTTTTAATTTTTTATTTTATTTAAAAATTTTAAAATCTAGAAATCTGTACAAATTATTAGTGGCGGTTTTCAATAAACGTAAAAACGGAGAAACCACAACACTAAAACAATAACAACACGGCAACGTATTTAACCAAAAAAATGGTAATCATCAGGTTCATTTAAACTTCGAACAATGTTGTTTAAATTATTTATTTTGAATCACTAGGTACACCTTTAATGTGCTAAAAAATTAGAACTTGATAAATAATGTTTGTAGTGTACACCAGCAACTTCCATACAAAAAAAAAACGTTTTCAAAGGCATCTGTCGACAATCGTTGACTATACGTTGTCGAGGGATAATTTAATAAAGCCGGTTGAGATATGCATACACTCTACTCTTTGGATAACCCCACAGAAAAAATCTATAGGAGATAAGTCTGTTCATTGTAGAGGCCATTCTCCTTCCAATCTGTTGACGTGAAAATATTTCATCTGAACATTCTCGAAACGTAGTACATAGTGTGGAGGAGCGCTCCATCCTGTTGAAATACTAATTTATCTGCTAAATGTCAGTTATCATCATTGAATTACTTCAACTCTTTCCGTAATTGAATAAACCATAACAATATTTCACTTCAAACTAAACAAATTATCGTTATCACCAATTATTTTAATTATAACCCAGTTCTTCAGGTATGATTTTACAGACCATTAAAATCTGCTTTGTTTTTAACATTTTATGATTGATAACTTTGTTTGTCCGATTATTATAGGAAGTTTCAAAAGTGCGCATGCACTGACCGAAATTACAAAAAAAAATTGCGGTACACCTGTACCACCATTTGACGGTGACACTTTGATGACAGGAAATAGGAACAATTATTTGTCCCCTTTTAAAAGAAAATCGACTTGTCCGAAAATTACTGTTCGAAAACTTGTCTATTTCATTTTCGATGGGCGACCCTTGGATAACTCTAGAAGTTATAATCCGAATAAAAAAATTTAAATTCTATTGAAACCAGTTTTCAAAACACAATTTCAAAATACGTTTACACTGTTAGTGATTTTGACTTCGTATTCAGTGACATTTCCGTTACTCTTTTTTTGTGTTTTATAGAATTTCGCCAAAAAAAGTTTGAATCGCTAAAATTCGCATTTTGGTAAAAGTTATTTTCGCATTTCTATACCATATAGTGCGGCTATTTTTAAAGAGATGGACCCATGCACAGCATACTGAAATTTTGTCTGAGTCATAAAGGAGCAGGTACAAAAATATTTAAAAAAGGTAAACCTCAAGTTTAATAAAGGGCCCTTCAAGTCTAAATTTTATGTTAGACCTTTTGTCAACATACTTCTTTTATATTCCAATTCTGTATTGGACATATAATTATTTTTTAAATTAAATGTATTTCAAGTAGCAAAATTTGAAAATAAAAAATGACAAAAAAAGGATAAAAATGCACTATAATTTTTTTCTTTTGATTGTATGATTAGTGCCCACCTAAATAAAAATGTCAGAGTTTTTAATTTTATAGTAACCGTTCTACACATGAAAAACCTGCTTACAACTACCAATGCAAAACTCGAAATGATCTAATCAATTATTTTTAACTGCGGCAGTAAAACTAGTAATTAGATAAACTCTTGTTTAAGTAATAGCGCAATAAAAACACATAATTAAGGAATTGTTGTTGAACGGCTGTAATTTTTGAGAACGCTTAATACGAATTGTATGTGTACGAATAGTTTATGAGTAAATCGTATAAAAACAGATCTGTAATCATTTTTTTCTTAATTATTTTTGAAATTATGCAAATTGTAATTTATTTTATCAACATTCTTGATTCTGTGAGTAGTGGTACTGGTCTTAAAGGACTTGAATCCATTACGAAATTTTTAGTGAAAACATTTTTCTTTTAATCATGACATTGTCGGACTTTATAAAATTACTATTAATGAATCATGACTTTAAATTATTTTTCTTTATTTAACTCAATAAAAGAAACATCAACTCCCTTTATATGATTAATATTTTATCAATACTTTAAAAATATGTATAGTATGTCAAAAAAATCAAACAATTCTTCAAACACTTTCTATGTTTTTAATTTGTTATAATTTTGTAATTATTTTTTTAATTCTTTTCTTATCATGAGTTTCTACGTTTGTTTTAAATTAATCTTTTCTATTAATATGCTTTATTTTTGATTCATATTCCGATTCTTGTTCTTCATTTTATATTTATTTTTTTTATTCAATTCTTCATTTTCTATTTTATAGTATTTTTTATAATTCTATGTTCTAAAATTATCAGATATTAAATTTTTTACACTCGTATACGCGGTTTTGTAAAAATACCAAAATTTGTTATTGAAAAAAGTTTATCAGAACTAAAAATTACGTTTAAATATAAAATTACATTCAATTAAATTAAAAACATTTTTCTTTTTTGTTTACAATAATTGTAATGACAGAGAATGAATTTGAATCATTTTGATAACGTTTTGTTATTTCAATGGTGTATTAATTAGATTTCTTTTAAAAAATAAATTTGCTTAATACTTTCTGAACGGAACGGAAAAGTCATGGTTGTATTAAAAAAAAAATAAATGTTTGGTATCGATAATTTGAGTAAAATTTTAATTAAAAAATGTAATTGCATATTAATTTTATTCTGAACAATTTTTATAATTACAGTTTTTGATATCGTTACAAATAATTACACTTTACTTCTGGACCAAACTTATAATTTTAGTCAAACCTTGTATACGACTAAAAAAATTTTATATCTCATGATTATATTTTAGATTTTAGAACAAGAAAAACTTTTTTATAAAGATTAAAGAAATTCGTAAAATTAATAATAAGAAAGATTCCCGTATGTTGCCAACTTAAGTATACACACTGTATACTTTTACAAAAAAAATACAAAAATAGAAAAACAATTAACTAAAATTTAGCTTTTCCCTTTATCAACACTTCTTTCATTCATTCTTTTTCTCCCCATTTTCTTCTACTATTACTCTTCGCCTCTCTTCTTCTATTCTTTCCGCTTATGCATTTTATCTGTGCTCTATGTTTTCCCATCCTTCTCCGTACAGACTGCAAATTTTTCTTTTGTTTCCCACCAATATTAATTTTCGTTTTCTTCATTTTTAATATCTGAACCTTGCTATTATTTTTTTGCTTTGTATTTTCTTCTCACTTTTAGATATACCTGCATCTGTTTGGAACAATTTCTTTGTTTCTTTTTATTTTGCTCTTCTTTCTTGTATTTGGCAGATTTTTATCTTTCTTTATTATTTATTCTTTTTGTCTCTTTGATTTTTCTTAACCTCCTTTACCCCCTTTCTCTCGCAAATCCTTATCTATGATAATATTTTTTTGTCAGTGCTTTATACTTTGTTTTCTTCACCTCTCTAACATTCATACAATATTTTGTTTTCCCCTGTTTTATTTATGTTTTCTTTGTATTTTATTGCTTTCTTTCCTGTTTGTATTCTTAATTTTTCTTGTTTTAATTCATCTTCTATTATGTCCCTGTCTTGTCTAGCCCTGGTGTCTATTTTCAATACCTTTTAATGTATTTTTTAGTTTTCCCATTCCTTCCATCCCCTATCTCCTCCATACATCATCTCATTACACTCTTTACTAATTTTTGAACAGCAATTTTTCTTTTCTATAAGTTTTCCAAACACCCGTTCTCCTATTCCCCCACATTTGTCTCAATATCCCATTTCCTCGTTTCACCATATTCGCTTTTTCTCTTTACTGCTTCCTCTATTTTTAAAATATTATTATTTTAAATTTCTTAAATTTGTTTTTAATCCGTTTTTTGTCCAAATATGTTATCACAACCTCTATTACTCCTCTCATTTCATTGGCATTTCTTACTAGCACCATCAAGTCGTCTGCATTTGCCAAGGTCCACACCCTCCTCCACCTTATTACTAGTTCTCCTCTTTGATGGTTCCACATCTTCTAAATATATTGCAAACAGAGTTTGACTGATTGGGTATTTCTACCTCAGCTCCTTCTTTGTCCTGAATTCTTTCCCTAACTATTCCTTTTGTCCAACAATTTGTCTCTTCCTAAAATTTCTTGTATTGCTTCCACTATTTTTTCCAGATTAATCTTAATCTTTAATTCATTTTTATTATTCATCTACCTATTTACTTTTTAATCTAATTCTTGTACTTTATTTGAATTTCATTATTTAATTTGTTCTTCTTCTACACTTTATTTATTATTATTTAGTATTTCTGACTTTCATTAATTCATTCTCTATACGGAAATGTTTTTATGATTAAACAAATAAGAAAGAATTACAAAACATTGAACATACATTAAAAATAAATGTATAGAAAACAAGTACAAGCACAATAATAGCTAGTTTATGTAACAAGTCCATAATTTACGTTTTTATGGATGAAGCCCCAGAATTATAGACGAGCAACAACAGAGCGAGGTCATAACTGTGGCGAAACTATTAAACGAGGTTTTGAACGAGTTACATACACGATTATAAAGTCAACTGTATGTTCTTATTCTGACATTTACAATTGACATTGACAGCCGTCCATAAAGTAACAAAAAGGCTAGTTCATAAAGAAGCACATTATTGCCAAAAAGACAGCTCGAAGTTCGCCGGTTGACCATAAAAAGGTATAGACAAAGTGTGGAAATAAAATTTACAGTAGTGATAAAATTGAGAATAAAACATTAATGTATAAAAAGAACAATTAATGAAGAAGAAGCAAAGTATAAAAATTAAATAAAAAATATGTTAAATTCAAAAAGTATAAAAAATAAGAAAATGGGACAAATTTAATTTTGAAAATTCATTACGAAAAATAGAAATATGTATGAAGAAATAAATAATGAAGGTGAATTCAAACTAATCATGGAGGGAATTTTAAGAAACGACTACATGATTGTTTAAACATTTAAAAAACGTAAAAATAATACCTTATTTAAAATAATCGTAAAGATTAAAGTTGGTTGCAGCATCTAGTGCCACCTCGTTCTATCGTAACACGCCCGAATAGTAAGTTTTGAAAAAAAATTATTTCTATTGTGTAGAATTATTTTCCAGTATCCATTTTAAACTAATAACACAAGTTTAGTAAAACATTGAGATTGTTATATTCACTAGTTGCTATAATTTCAGAGGAACGTCACGCGAAACTTACTTAAACAAAAAATTATTCATTTTCTTAATTATTGCGTGAAACAATAAAATATTGTAACGATGTTAAAACAGAAATAAGAATTTTTTGTTAAATTTCGCACGTTAGATAATAATAATTACTTTTTTTCTTTTTAACACAAGGTTTGGGAATCGGTTTTTATATGCTTTTTGTTACCAAATACAATCATATTCAGAATTTAAAATCCATAGATGTATAAGCTTTTTAGTCTCTCAACACAACTCTGTTCTTCGACCGTTAAAAACCTCAAGTTAAAAACAATAAATCAAATATTGGAATAATCATTAGCATTTTTTTTTTTATTAATGTCGTTGGTTAGATTAGCTCCACACTCACATATTTTCAAAAAAAAATGGTTTTATTAACTGCCTTTAGGGCAATGCCTAATTCTGGACATTCGTCTAGATAGCATTTAAGTATAAACTTTGGAAGCTCAACTAGTACCTTCAAAAGATGATTTTCTTCCAAAAAAAGAGAGATTCCGACTATTACTAGAATGTTTGATTTGTACACTGTTACATACAGAACGGCATCTGCATCTGATTGTTATTTCTTGCTTACACTAGAACCATTAAGTACCAAATATTTAATTCAGAGTTTTTATGTTGATGACCTCAATGGGCAGCGAACACTATTGCGAGATAAACGTTACTCTTCAGATGCCAATAAAAATAACGTCTACAATAATTTGTGACCGTTTCAAATTTGATAATTTTTGTCTAGAATCATCATTGAATCGACAACTGTACAATTTGATGATAAAAGTGACTTCCTCCTAATAAAATGGTAAGCATATTTCCAAACTATAAACCATGTTGATGAAAAATTGGAATGAAAAGTAGATGGACATAAAAATTAAAAGATAACCCTGATAAAGAATAAGGAACAAATGAGTGGTTGAAAGTTCATCTGCAGTGAGTATTTTTATATTGTTGGGTCGTTTAATATCCAATTTATCAATAAAATAGTAAAATTTAAATCTACGGAATATTAAAGGAATTGTCAATGTTTATAAAAGATTTGTTGTCTTGGTTGCAGACAGTATATTTTACTAGTTTAACTGATTCTAACACTCAAAATGGCGTAACTTCAGTGCTTGTATAGACATGTTCTAAACGCAGAGTACAAAAATCATTATACATAGTAAAGAAAAAACAAGTATTTAGATGGAAATATTTACATATCAAATATTCTGTCAAAATGATGTTAGGTTAATGTAGGTGTACATAGTACTACGTTCACATTCATTCTAAATATGGAATTATATCCTAAGGAAATTTCTTTGAACTAAAATTTTAATTTAAAAAACACAAAGGCGCTTTAGGAGGATAATGACAAAGTTGAAATCTATGAATTCTGAAAAAGCTATTCTTAGTAGATTAAAAATTTTTTATGAATTGCAAATTTGTAATCAAAAAGAAGATAACAAAGTATTTTTAAATATATGTACAGAATTCATAAAAAATTGCTACAATAATAGTTTACTAAATATGTATATAAAATACATAACAATAACATACATAATATAAAAGAACTTATCCATGAGTTGCGAAGTTTAAAATACGAACCGCAGGCAAGAATCGCAAGAAGTGTTTTAAAATTAACTCCCTAATAAGAAAGTTTAAATCATGCATTAGAGTAATCATTTTTTGAATGTTGTCATTATAATCTTTGACCAAGCTTCTCCATACTTACGTATACTCCAAATAGTTTTGGACAATCTTCCCTGATATTACTTATAAGTTTTGTGAGCTCAAAAATTTTCATTAAAAACAAAAGTTTTTTTCCTACTAATGGAATATTTGATTTGCACACTGTTACGTATGGAACGGCATCTGCATCTGCCTTGGCTATTAATTGATTAAAACGTTAACAATTTAGTGCTAATCCATAAACGTTCACAACTTTAAAAGAGAGTCGTTTTCTCAGAGAAAGCTAGTCGTAGTGTAGACATTTTTTTATGGCTGTGACGTTATTAATCGAGTAGCGTTGTATACACAAAAGGTGTTGCTGTTTGACGCAACCTTTACTACTACTTCAATTTATTTAATCTAATAGATAATTTTAGAAAAATGGATCAAGGATTTGAAAAGGACTTTTGACTTTTATTCTGATGGATTAAAAGAAATCGATGTTGAAAAAACAGAAGAGCCAAAGTTAGCATTGATCTTTTGCAAATATTTAAAAAATCATGAGATGATACATAAAAAGAAAAACTTTTAGTTTTATAGCCAAAACAGAAAGAAAAATAAAACATTACAAAAAAATATAAAACAAATTGAAGAAAAAATTTTGTTGGGCGATACTTTGGATATAGAAAAGTTTAGCAACAACATAGAAGACGATAGATTGCACCAGTTATGAAAAACGTCCGTTTACTATAATACTCAAATTTAAGAACATGGACGTGGACCAAATTGTATAATGATGGAATTTTCTTGAAAAACTTAAAACAAAAAACTAAAGTCTGTTCACTGCCGCTTTCTAAAAAAAAGTGATAAATTTCTTCTAATTTAATAAACGTTGGAAATGAATATCCCCTTTTCAATTAACGGGCTTTAAATAGTTACATTTTTAAGTCAAAACTTTAGTAATATGTGTATTATAAACAAAATATAAAAAAGTAAAATATTGTAAACTTAGCTAAAAGAATGTGAATGAAAAACGAACTGATATTAATCTTTGGTTTTTGTTTAGATCCAGTTTATGAATATATATAATCAACAATTAATTGACTAGAAATACATTGTTATAGTAAATTAGTTATTTATTTTTCTTAATTTTTAGAAATTAGCTTGTTGTACTAGAACTTAAATTATTTGTGTCTGATTTAAAATTAACATTGTTTTTTGTATCATCTCTGCAATCAAACGTTTTTTAAAAATTAGGTTCTATATCTAGTCCTATTGGTGACTCAAATTAAAATTGTGTCCTTCCTTAATGTGATGTAATGATAGTCTCGTTTCTTCAGATTTTTATTACAATTGTATTTGTGGTTTTTATTCTATTGGTTAATTTTTGTTTTGTTTGTCCGATATTAACATTAGAGCAATTATCACATTCTAATTTATAAAGGTCAATCCTGATTTTCTAAATCTTTAGTTTTGTCTTTTAATTTTGAGTAGATTAATTGATAAATAGTATTATTATTGTATAAGACCATGGTTTTCGTTTTTTAAAATATTTATTAATTTATTTGAGAGGCTAGGAACATTGATAAGTTTTGTGTATTGAATTTGATTGTTATTTATTGTACTGTCTTGGGAATGTTAGGGTTGATTATGGTTTAATATTAACAGACTTAATTTATTAGGATAGTTATTGTTACTTAATATAGTTCGTACTTTTTAATGTTATTATGAAAAATCGGACTACTAAGGAGAAAGCTAAAGAAGTGTGTACGAAATTTCGAAAACGTTTAGAAAGTGGTGTTGACTTCTATAAACCAATAAAAAAAATTGAAGTTTGCACGTTTTCTTATATAAAAGAAAGTGAAGCCAAAAAATGAAATTAAAGGGATGCAATTAGAGTGAGACCGACAGTTATTTGTAAAGATAGTATTATTGCAGAGAGTCGTAAAATGAATATGAAAGATTTGTTTTCCTATCCTCTAGGGTCAGTACCTTGCACCTTGGCTAATGAAAACAACAAAGTAAAGCCACGTTATCCTTGTATTTGGAGAAGAAAATTTCACTGAGTGAGTGTTTTCCATCATCCGCCGTGGAATGAACGCTATCCAAAATTATGCGCCCAAAATTTAATCTTCAATTGAATTTTCTGACAAAAATGTTACTTCATTACAATAATTATGCGCGTATTGATGTAGTATTTGACGTATACTGCGCAAACTTGATAGAACAAATTGGAGAAAGCAACGGAGAGAGAGTGAAGAAATTACTTTCCATGATATAAAAAGTGGTCACAAAATAGTTAATTGGCGTCGAATTCTTAAAAACTCCGATGAAAGAACAAACTAACAAAGTCATATGGTTAGCAGGTAGAAAGAGGAGAGCAATTTGATTTATTTACAAGCATCTCAAACTTTGTATGTAACTAATGGAAAGGAATGTATTAAGTTCACGTAAGGAGGAGTATAATCAGACCTAGAGCTAAATTCTGATTAAGAGCAAGCGGACACCCGCATGATGCTTCATATACAAGATGCCAGTAAATCCCTTTACAAATATTCTGTTTGTTCAGGTGATGACACTGACGTAATGGTGTTATGCATGTATGTCAAGGCCACAACACCTTTACATCAAAAATTTTCTTAAAAAAGATCGCCATCAAAAAGTTATTGAAATACCCAAACTGATTTCGGTAGTGGGAAGAAAATGGTTCCCATAATCAATACAGCATTTCCAAGCTAAATTTTCTTTTCGGAATTTGTGGGGGTTGGCAAAATCGCAGACATTTTTGTTATGTTTGTTAAAAATGCGTTAACACCAAAATTTTGTCCGTCCAGATAAGTCTTCTAAAAAGTTTTCTTCTTCTTGACCTCTACTGATTTCTAATCTTCTTTGGCAGCTCAAATAGAAAAATCGTCTACAGTTTTTGATCAATTTAAGAGTTTACCAATTCTTCTAAAACGACTAAATTATCATCTATTCTTCTAAACTTACGTTTTGTCATAGGAGGTAAGTGTAGATACTTTTAGGTAAATGGTGTACAGGGTGGCCCAAAAAGAACGCATGGATTTTAGTAGCGTAGTATAAGTGGGAGGCTATCAGTGACCGCCAAGCGTCCAGTTTTAGTAGTAATGGCGCAGTGGACCTTGCAATATCGCGTGTTTGCTGTTGAAGAGTATTTCAAATTGAATGAATCTTGTCATGGTTTCAACAGGGATGGAGGCACAGCCCACACGAGTAATGCGTCTATGAAAGTCGTTAGAGAAATGTTTCCTGATCACGTGATTTCACGTTTCGGCGATTTCCATTGGACTGCACGCTTACTAGATCTATCGCCATGCGATTATTTCTTGTGGGGTCACTTGAAATTCAAAGTCTACTGTCGTAAACCTCGTTCACTCGATGATTTGAAAGCTGCACAGATGAAGAAATTGCTACCATATGACAAGACACTTTGACAAAGGTTTGAAGAAAGATTTTAATGTGTATTAACGCAGAAGGACGCCATCTTGCCGAAGTTATTTAAAAAAAAAATTAATTCCTTTGGAATTATTAATACCCAATTCTTAAATTAGGTTTTTGCTAATTGTTTTGGGGTTAATAAAATTTTTGTGTGATTAAAATTAACTTACTTGTAGAATTTCAAATACATGTTCGTTCTTTTTGCGCCACCCTGTACAAATTTTTCGTTTTTCGTGTATAAAAATGAATTAAAAATTTCTGGGTTTGTATAAACATTATTTTCGTTATTGTTATCTATTATAACTTTTTAGCAATAATATTAAAGCAATTAAATCACAAGCATCAAACACTCCATATTTGAAAATTTATATCTCGTATCTATAGCAACAATTCATAGCATTGTCGACACAATGCTCAATAAATTAAAATTTTCCGTTTTTTGGAAATAACTCTTAAAGTGATAATACCAGCAAACATTATTGTCAATTCGGTCCCAAAAAACTGAATTTTTTGTATCTTTAATTCACGCTGAATAGTATAAATTTAGAAATCGTTTTCAGGCAAGATTTTTATTTCAAAACATACTTACGATAAAGAGACCTATAAACTTTCTACCCCATTTTAAGTAGGAGTTACAGTCAATTTTGTAGACGTCAACCAGCTGTCAGAATTTCGGAAAAGTATTTTTATCTTAAAAACAGTAACAGATAAACATGCTATATGCTTAATAAAAAAGATTTAAGATTATAATTTCCAACTAAAATTGCAAAATATACATGGTTTTACATTTAAAATAACAAAGTGAATAGCTACTTCCGGTGTAACCAAAATTGCTAGAAGTCAGAAAATACTTTAAATGAATAGGGCGTAATCAATTATACCCAATTCCAGATTTCCAAATTTTTGTTTTTGATAAACAATCTCGCTGAAACACTGTAAAACTTTCAACTAACAAGAGATGTTACTTTACCCACCTGAGCTATGTGAGGTCCGGCTAACACGAGTGGAGACGATGTGCGGTATTATATTATGGGCGCCAGCAAACCTTCTAGTATAACTCACAAACTGTAAACAAAAGGGGTCTGCTTCAAGTAAACAAAATGCTCTTAGGCGAATAAATAAATCCGAAATGTAAAGAACAATAACATTTATTTGAAACAAAAATGAGTTAAAGTATTGCGACGTGCAAACAAAGTGTAATAGAAATTGTATACTATATTGTACGATAAAATTTGATTTGCTGTACCAAATATTGTTATTTGATCAAAATGTTGGGTATAGTTGTTACTTAGTGATTAATTAGATAGTTAAATTAGTTATTAGTTGTAAATTAGATGTGAATATAAGAACCCTAAGCTCTTACTCTTACTTATTTATATTATTCAGCACGCTAATGAAATTAAAAATAAAATCTAATCTAGATAAATACTGGTGCTACGCCACTGTAATAGATTTGTCAATATTATTATAGGTTATTACTGGTTGCACGTTATAATATTTTTGTACAAAAAAACAATCAAGATCATACAAACTAAATAAA
The DNA here is from genome assembly GCA_030710515.1 of Abscondita cerata. Classification (NCBI taxonomy): domain Eukaryota; kingdom Metazoa; phylum Arthropoda; class Insecta; order Coleoptera; family Lampyridae; genus Abscondita; species Abscondita cerata. Next base: position 249,087 of record JALBCR010000160.1, on the reverse strand, counting down.
TTAAGGTAAGAACAAAAGTACATACAATCCTAATTATTTTAGAAAATGTCAAAAATTAACAAATAGCAAATTTAAAGTCGTTACGTCAAGAACAATGGTAATAAATCAAATAAATTAATAGATATAAATAAACAATCTGGCCTTTAATCAGGAATCAAGCAACAGAACCCGTCACAGTTGCGAACCCAAATTCCTAATTGTCCTCGGCTTTACTGGTCAGAAGTCAGGGAAGTCTTACAGGCAATTTAGCACCAGGTTCCGTCACAATTGCAAACCCAATTTTTAATGATTTTCTAAACGTAATGGTAGCAGGGTACAGGATGTTGATAGAAACTCACGTCGATTTTCCCAGTATCGTATTATAGTTGGAAACACGGTATATTGAAATAACACTTTTTAGCTTTCTCTAACCGCTTTAATTCAAGTAACAAACTCGTATAATCCCGTGAAGGCAATCTAATGTGGATCCAAATACAATATCCAACATTCATAAATTATCAATTACACTCTCAAATAATCCTGAATATTTCCAGAAAGACTACTAATTCCATAACTCGAGTAGTGTAATTCGAGCAGTTACTAGCACAAAATAGTTAAGTACACAAAACTAAAAAACTGTCTATCAACAACTCAAAATCGAAACTATGGTATCATTTTTAAAAAAAAAGAAAAACTCAAAAAGGAAAATCGTCCTAGATTTGCTAAATAAATATTAGAAAATAAATAAGTTAAAAATTAAATGGCGCAACATTTTAAAAACGTTACAACACCTTGTATACTATTTGTTTTTGAGCAAGCTTTGTCATATAAATCGAATTCGTTGTTATTATTTACGTCTTTAATTAATTTAATATCATCTACTCTAATTACCTAACCTATGGTATGTAACAAACTAATGCTGTATAAAAAAAGCTTGTATAGTTTTCCCTACATACAATTTTGTTACAATCCTCACAACATATTTTACAGATTCCCGATTTATCATACATTTTAATTAACATGTTTTTTTTTACTTTGTTATTACAACAGTTTCTAGAGATGTAATGTTCCAATTTTCTTAATGTTTTGCAGTTCTTTAGGGAAATTTTATTTTGACAACGGAAAATTTGTTGTAGTACATCAGTTTCAAATTTACCGGAGAATTTTTAGACCTATAGTAATGACATCCTGTTTACGTAAAATTTATGATTAAAAATAAACTTCAATGGTTTTGCGAGCAAAAAGCAATTTTACCAATATTTAACTTCAGAAAAGGAAGATCATGTAACAACAACCTGATAAATCTAACTTTAAATATAGAAGATGGTTTTAAAAAAGAAAAACACCTTGGGGCCTTTTTTGACGTTCAAGGTGCTTTTGATAATGTAAATATTGTTAACAAAACTGAAAGAAATTGTATGCTCAATAGCCATCCACAAGTTTGTTCATCACCTTACGTTTTAACGGTTTATTTACACTGAATACAATCTGAAGATGGCTTGATTTGCATTTAGAGGCGTGCCGCAAGGAGGCGTACCGAGTCCTCTCCTCTATTTGATTTACATTACCGATATTGCTCCAAGTTTGTCAAGGTCTTTCAGTTTGCTGACGACATAACTCTATATACCTTTTTCGAAAGGCAGCAGACTGTTGGAAAAAAAAGTTAAGGAGATCCGTACTAACAAACAAAGTGTGTACACTTTAACAAGAAAAAAATTGCTACAGGAAACACCTTCATTACTGTTAATGGAAAAAAAGAAGATCAGTAAAATTTATTATATTTTTAGGAATAAATTTGGTCTCTAAATTTACTCTTAAGCAATAAGTCAAATCCGTCGCCATAAAATGAAGTGGTGGGGAGCACACCCTAAAACGTTGCTAACCTTATACAAGAGCTATGTTAGATCTGCCATTAATTATAGAGTTTTAATTTGTTATTTAAAACAAACTCACTAGCACAAACTATCGAAAAAATTTAATACGCAGCTTTGAGGACGGCAATGGGCTACCAAATGCCTACACCGAAAAATGTTATTCTTGCTGAAGCGAAGTTAATTACCATTAAAGATCGGGGACTGCAACTACATTACCAAAGCGATCTCCAACAAAAGTAACTCTGATGCCTATAAAAATATAAATCAGTTTTAAAATAAACACAAGAAAAGTAAGCTTAAAAAAATGAGAATTATTGTCGACTGTATTGATAGTCTCAATAGATACTAATAAAATTTTATACGTTAGTCAACTCAACAAAGTCTAGATTGGTAGTTATAAGAAAGTATACCACTAGCCAACCATTGATCTAGAAAGCGTCAACCCCAATCTTATTCTAGATCTTTGTTTTTCCAAAAATTCTAAAATTTACAAAGATGATGGTAAAGAAGATGATTCTCTCGTAGTTGGTTAAGCCTGCATTGCCGAAGACTTTAGCGTTCTTCACTCCAGAAGCCCTTGACTTGGTGATGAACTCCAAAAATTCGAAGCCTGTTATATTTTTAGACTTTATAAGTGTACCCCAGGCCTTACTAAGTTACAAACCTGATACGATTAATCATTCGTTGATAGTTAAAACCAAGAAAAAAATACGGAAAATCACCAGTGTAATTGAAAATTCCCTACAGCTGATTTGGATACCTGCAAATAAAGGGATTTCTGAAATAAAGTTGCAAACATATACGTTAAGAAAACTACAACACCATCTCCTGAAAATACACCACTTTCTTACTCTGATTTCTGAAAGAAATTTTCCTGGCAAAATACGACAAAGCTTAACTTTACTCTGGGAGCAACCAAGAGAGTAAAATATTTTTAAAAATATTATAAGAGTGCCAAACACCCATGGTTTAGAGATAAGAAACTTATAAAAAAAGTGATAGTGACCTGTAATCGGTTAAGAGCCGATGGCAAAAAACAACATTGTAACACATACAGCTGTGAGTGTGGTCATAACTTCTAGAATGCCAACCATTTCATTTGGGATTGTCCACGCTATATCAATCAACGACGGAATATGCATAAGGTTTCAGTTAGCCCTGATGTCACAGTTTTATTACAAGAACTAAATACCAAAGTAATTAAAATTATCATTAAGTTTCTGAACGATTGTGATTTAAATTTGTAAATTTCTATCATTTTTTGTTTTCATCTAAAAAAAATCTGTTGTTTATTGAAATTATTTCTTCTGTATATACCCCACTTTTTGTAAATAGCCGTATAGACCTTATCTCAGGTTTGGGTACGCTTAAATAAAAAAAAACGGAGATATTTTATTGATTTTGAAAGATGAATCAGATAGTCCAGTGCATTTAGGAATTGACCCACCATTTTTGTATACATTTTTTCTTTTACCCTTCCCCGTTTGAAAGGGCTTTCCTCGGTTAGTTTAACTTTAACTTTGCGCACCTCTAAAACCAAGCCTTTTATCGCCATCTTGGACTTGGTGTTTTTTTTTTTAATTTTTATATCTCGCGTTTTGATTATCGCATGAACTTGGTTTTTTAGATTTGTTTTAAGTTATATTTTCAAAAATGCTATATGACAAAAAACTGTACGTTTAACGGAAAAAAGTTATTAGTCTTTAAAGTCAACAGAACGGCTTAAAAGAAAGTTTTTTTCCTTTTCGATTCCTACCTTTTTTCCAATTCACCTGACGCTTTTTTGTAACAGAACTTTATTAAAGATAAAGTAATTTTAAGTATTTTAAAACAAAATTATCTCGATCCAACCATTTCTCGCCCGTCAATTAACGCGCAAAGTTGCTATGTTCCGGGTGGGATTTCGAAATACGCTGAATAGAGCTCGCGCTCCGGGCTGCATTTCGTCTTAATACGACTTATTATAATACGATTTAAAAATCTTAACAATTGTTATGTATGATACATTGTATAAATATACCTATTTGTTCAATAAAAATTTTGTTGGAGTGGATTTTTGTTTAAAAATGAACATTTTGATGGGTTTAATAATGACTTTATTCTTTCCAAATATTATTCAATTACACTATTGGTATTTGTTACTAATTTATTGGTACAGTAAGAAATATCTTTTTGGAACGCAGAACTGTGTTTATATTAAAACAATTAATGTTTCGACGGGTTTCACCTTTATGAAGAAATTTTTTTCTGCTTTTTCCGAACCATCCTCGAGTTTAAGTTCACGGCGCGTTTTTTTTTCATGTGGTTTCCTCGATAGATCTACTTCACAGTTTTTTTTTCGTTAGTGAATTTCTCACCCTGTCATGATATTGTTAACCATCGTCACTTGCATTCTCACTTATCACAGGTGATTGGCTTATAAAGGTACCATCGTTGTCACTTCGTCATCAACTTTGTCGTCTTTGTCGTTCGAGTCCTCTACATCTTCTTTCGCCCTCACAGAATACAAAATCTAGAAATATGAATGATATTGATTCCTGATTGGTTGTCACTGGTTTCAAGTGCATTTATTGCTGCACCGATTCACTTTTGCACTTGATGATATACTCAAAGGGAATGTTGCCTTGCTGCTGAGCTTGTGGGAGGTAAACGCGATAAGTAAGTGTTGGTTTTCAGGTCAGGTTGCGAAACCGAGCAGCGAGACAGTTCATCCGAACATATGGTCAAGTGCAAAAGTGGATTGGTGCAGAGAACAATGCACTTGGAACCAATCACAACCAATCAGGAATCAAAACCACGCATTGTATCTTGTGGATGTACAACCAACTGTAGCAGAGCTTGTGGATGTTGAAAAGTAGGTTTAAAATGTTCTGTTTTGTTGAAGACTTGCCGTGGGGAAACCTGTGTGACCGCAAAAACATATGTAGATAATTCGGATGACAAAGACGGCGAAGTTGATGACAAACTTCCAACGATTGTACCTTTACCCAGATCAACCGGTTTATTGAAAAGAAAAGCAAGGCATATTGAGAAGACCATATGAAAAAAAACGCACCACAAACTTAACCTCATGGGTAATGCGGAATTGAGTTCGAAAAAAACGTATGATAAATGTACTAATTAAGCTTAAACTAGCATTTAAACCAAAGTTTAATAAAAATATTGCCACCCTAGCATTTATACTTCAAAATTTCCTAAATTTAAAAACTCGCAAAATTTTATTTTAAAATCAATCTGAAAAACCCAAAATAGAAAAAATAGTATAAAATAGTAAAAATTGACGTACAAGAAATGGTTGTATCGGGATAATTTTGTAAAAACTAGAAATTACTTTAAGTTCTGTTACAAAAAAGAATCAGGTGAACTGGAAAAAAGATAAGAGCTGAAAAGGAAAAAAACCTTTTTTTTAAGTCGTTCTGTCGATTTTGAAGAGCAATACCTTTTTTTCCGTTAAACGCAGAGTTTGTTGTCATATAACATTGTTGAAAATATAACTCAATACAAATCCAAAGACACCAAGTTTATGACAGTGCGATAATTAGAACGCGAGATGTAAAAACTCCAAAAAAAAACACAAACCTAAGATGGGGGGGAGGTGAAAAGGTTGGTTTTAAGAGTGCGCAAACTTAGACTTAAACTCGCCGAGGAAAACCCTAGGGTAAGAAAAAAAATGTATACAAAAATGATGGGTCACCCTACAAAAATTTCCTGATTGCACTGGACTAAAACAAAAAACAATACGAAAGTAAATTTGTTGATTGAAAAAATTCGTTAGATTTCTAAATGCTATTTAATTTTATAAGAGTGCTCGAAAAGTTTAGGTTTCAAATGTATGCATTTTTAAAGCTTAATACAGGGTGACCTGGATGTAAATGTACATACGTCACCACAAAGTAGAGGCCATCATGGTGGTTCTAAATAACCCAGCTTTAATAATTCCATCTTCGATGGTTATCCAGATACAGGATGATTTATAATATTTGGCACACATTTATTTTTATCATATCTTTTTAAGTACCCCGTATAGAATGTTTATATTTAGTGAAAATGTTTTGTATCTCAGTCGCTTTAAAATGTCATATGCAAAATATTTGTTTCACAGGTCCGTATTTAAAAATTGTCGATTTCGATTTTCAAAATTCAACACCCTGTATATCAAATTTTTGAAAAAATATTTTTTATTTAGAAAGTACATAAAAATATGATTCTAATGACATACTTTCTAAAGCTGCCGCACTAAACAATCAATCTTAAAAAATGACAAATTTTCATCGTTAGAAATCAATAAAAAAAACATCATACACTTAAACAAATAATTTCTTTAACACCCGATACAAATTGTTCATTTTGGGTGGAGGTAATTTGTATTTCAGCCGCTTTAAAATGCTATACTCAAAATGTTGTTATACAGGTCTGTACTCAAAAAAATTGTTGATTTCAATTTTTAAATTTTGACATAAGTACATCCAAAATTTCCGCATTTATCGTTCAATCATAGTAATTAGTTATTCGTTTCCTTTTTAGAAAATAGGTTGAATGGAAATCAATATTTAAATTTTTTACAAAATATTTTGTCCAATCTAATTCAAAATGAGAATGTTAATGTAAGAGGAATGTATTTTCAACATGACGGGGCCCCTCCACATTTTTCAAGGGTTTTTTCAATTTTTTTACAAAATTCTTATTCGAATAGATGGATAGGCCGCGAGGAGGCTCATTCTTAGCCTGCAAGATCTCCGGACTTTAACCCATTGGACTTTTTCTTGTGGGGACACATTAAAAATTTAGTTTATGCCAAACAAATTAATACACGGGACGGAACCAGCTCTTGCAACGAATTGATCAATCTTTTCAGGAAATCTTGGGATACGAGAAAATAACTTGGAACTGTTACCCTGGCCAGCAAAAAGCCCAGATATTAACATTATCGAAAATGTTTGGGCTCGAATACTTGCTGTTATCCAAAGACAACAAGGGCGAAATTTTATACCAGTAAACTGTAATGCACTAATTGCAGCCATTGATACCGCATGGGAAACGATTAATATTAATTATATTGATACTTTGATAGCGTCAATGAGCAGACGCCTCCAAGAATGTATCAATAATAATGGAGGTCACACCCATTATTGATTTCTTATATTTATTTATATAGTAATACCTTTATTTTAAAAAAAAAACTTTTCATTTAATTTTAAACTATAACTTGGTATCTTAATTATAATTATGTAATAAATTCTTGTCAAAAACTAAATATATACGTTGACAATAAGAATTGCCTTAGTTTTTATTTTCACTTTTTATATTAACTACAGAAAAAAATGAAACGTCATAAAATATACATTTTGTAAGGACTAAATATTATGAATAGAGAGTTTAATGATTTTTTTAATAACTTACAATAATTAGTAGGTTAGATTTATTTAAAAATAAGTAATAATCAGTCAACCCAAATAACCATGTTTAGTTTTTGATTTAATTTAAAAGTTATTGCTTGTAGACGTTTTTAAATCAAAATTATTTCTAATTTTATTTTGTAAACATTTCCTAAACAAAATTTTGATTCGATAATTAATCGAGCTATGGTGTTTAATTAGCGATACCTTCAAATATATTCTTTAAAGAAAAAAATTAAGTAAGCAACGTAAATTATCTATTTTCTAAAACGTGCTTAGTGTAATGATTCATTCTACAGTCCTTCTATAAGATAACCCCTGCTGAGACTACCGGCTGTTAGAATTGTAAATGATACTCTTAAGCCCGCTTCACAATGTGCAAACTTTTGTTTACAGAAATTGTGGTGTCCAAGTTTTAAATTTCATGAGTGTACTTACTTCAAAATTTAAAAATCCAAATCAACAACAAGTACGGACGTGTATAACAACATTTTAGGTATAGCATTTTAAAGCGGCTGAAATACAAAATACCTCCACCCAAAATTAACAATTTGTATCAGGTTCTAAAGAAATTATTTGTTTAAGTGTATGATGTTTTTTTGTTGATTTCTAAAGAAAAAAATTTGTAATTTTTTTAAGATTGATTGTTTAGTGCGGCAGCTTTAGAAACTATGTCATTAGAATCATATATTTATGTACTTTCTAAATAAAAAATATTTTTTTCAAAAAAACTTGATATACAGAGTGTTGAATTTTTAAAAATCAAAATAGACAATTTTTTTTAAATACGGACCTGTGAAACAACAATTTTGCATATGACATTTTAAAGTGACTGAAATTCAAAATATTAACGTTCTATACGGGGTACTTAAAGAGATATGATAAAAATAAATGTGTGCCAAATATTATAAATCATCCTGTATCTGGATAACCATCGAAGATGGAATTATTAAAAGTGGGTTATTTAGAACCACCATGATGGTTTATATCTTGTGGTGACGTATGTACATTTAGATCCAGGTCACCCTGTATATCAATTTTAGCAAAAACTAATTTATTACACATCTTTCAAGTTAAAATTAATGATTTCCTCCACTCTTTCGTTTCAATTATTCCGTTTTATTATTATTTTATGCATAGAAAAATGCAATTAAAGTTTATTAGAAATCACTACCTTTAGTTTATTTGGAAACAAATGTAGTTGCATTTATCTCTGTTGTACATTTATTAATCACGGTACCTACTGGGACCGCACGCTGATCAATTAGACAGGTATTTGGTGCCCACACAAGTAGTTATTATTCCTTAACACACAACACAATAAGATACATTTTCATATTCGAAGCCAAGACTCGTGCTTAAAACGCATTCCTAAAAAAAATTAATTTCGTAATAAATAACAAAACTTTTTTTTTTGTTTGAAAACTGTAGTTACTTACCATTGCCAAATGTTAAAAGTAGAAAAGAGAAACATAATCTCTTTTGACATAAAATTCACCGACAAACGTCCTTTTAAAATTGTTTCTAGGGGATTAAAACGTCGGTTGTTAATCTGCTTGAAAGCAGTTGTATCACAGTTTTTATTTGCCATAAGTTGGTTAAAATATTAAGTTACTTGTATCGATTCGGGAGAAAAATATTTGAAAGCTTCAGATTTAGACGTATGTGTGGTTAATTAATGCATTAATGCATTTTTATCGGGACGTGTATCAAACCGTCAAGAAATTAAGAAACAACAACAGAAACGAGATAAGAAAATTCATCTGCCAAGTAAATAATCTGACAGGAGACTTTGTCAACCTTCGCATGAGAAGTGTTGTACCACATTACCTATAAACAGTGAACTGTCCATAAATCTTTAAATCTCAGAGGGTGGCCAGCCAAAGTATAGCCGCCAAAGATGCCGCTAGCATAGGACACTATAAGGCCCATTGTAGAATCGTTGGGGAACACTAGTCAAAGGGGCCGACCTGTTCCAGAGTGTGAAACCACAGTGTTAATATATGTTAAGTTTCTTTCAGTTCTCCTGATTTCTTTTTATGATATATTATATAAAGTCAACGTCCTTCCGGCTTATAAAATCCATTGATCGTTTTTAACAGTAATCCGACCCCGGCTCATTTTTTTTGCGTTTTAAAATTTCAACATCAAAACTAAGTCATATTTGACTGCGCGATTTTTTTTCCGAACAAAATAAAATAAATGTCTGAAGGACGTGAAATGACAATAGAGTGTTGTGGATGCTTTGAAACGTAATTCGTCTGCACTCCGTAAATTCGGTTTAAAAAAAAAGATTTTGTTCCATTTATACAGAGGAAGGCGGTATTTTCACAAGCAATTGACTACATTCTCTGGCATTCATAGTATTTCATGTAGTTGACAAGAGAACAACGCTTTGCGGCGTGCAAAAGCATCCTTAAATACTAATAGTTTACGCACCGAGTACTGAAAACAACGTTTTATTTTTTCGAAAAGCGTTCTTACAATAGAAAATTAATGCGAGCACCCTCTTACTTTATAACAACAATGTTTACTTGTACTTTACAACTATGTAAAAATTGTTTGTAGAATTAAATGTGTACGTATAATATTTTGTACCAGAACACTTTCAAAAGCTTATAGATTTATAGGGCTGTTGTTGTTCTACACCCCTTCCTGGATCTAAATAGCCTATAGGGCATTGATGCAGGATTTGAACTTTGTTATGTTATTCTAATTCTTCACATTGTTAAAACTTGCTTCTTAAAAGAAGTTTAAACATAATCTCATCGAATTTTGCAAATTGTGATTTAAAATTTTTTTAGTGATTGGAAAAAATGGGACATACATACAGGGTCATTGATGGTCGATGGTAGGAGGTTAGACGTTAATGAAAAACATGGCATAGGAGTAATCTAAAAATTTTGCTATAGCCATAAATAAACAGGATCAATCTTTCTGAAAGATTTTTATTTTGGCGGTGTTGCCGCTTCTACTCAAAAGTAGTAACAACTTGTTAAGTTTAATTGAAACACTCTATATAATAATTTTTAGAATCGCAATTTCTTACTGATTTTTTTTCTGAATAGTTCCCTATACCTATCTACACTGGTTTTCGAGATAATAATTATTTTAGGCTATTGTTTTCAAAATATGAATCCCACCAAATTTAAATTTAACTGCTATTTGAACTCATATAAAGCTGAAATTTTAGATGCAATTTGCATATCAATAATTTTCTTGTTTTTAACAGCTACCTAAAAAAATTTGTTTTATTTTATACAGGGCAGTTTAAAATTAATAATTTTGACGTAACATATAAAAAAAGTCAAAACTTTATTTTTTCAAATGGAACACCTTGTATATTACTTAAAAACATGTAGGAAATTTAATAAAATGTATTTTAATTTGCAGACAATGAACGAAAGAAAGTTTATTGCGAATACAGGAGAACTTTATCAATTATGGTTCTAAGCTTGAAGCATAAACTTTCTTTCGTTCATTGGCTACAAATCAGAATACATTTCATTGAATTTTCTACATGTTCTTGCCACAATTTTCTTACATTGTCTACATTTTAAAAAATTATCAGTAAGAAATTGTGATTCTTAAAATTAAATAATATATATAGTGTTTTCTTTCAAATTAATAAGTTGTTACTACTTTTGAGTAGAAGCGGCAACACCGCCAAAATGAAAATATTTTAAAAAGATAGATAGTGTCTATTTATGGCAATAGCCAAATTTTCAGATTACTGCTATGCCCCGTTTTCCATAAACGTCTACCCTACCATCGACCATCAATGGCCCTGTATACTAGCAACTTTACAAGCACTGTATAAGATAATTAGTAAAAAACATTTTACCAATTAGTAGAGATTTCGGCGTTACACGTGTGTGCAATTTTTCTCATTCCAAAGAAAACAAAAAAAAGCACTTTTTCCGGTGTGAAAGTGAATTTTTACTACTCAAAAACGGCCAAAAAATATGTTTTTTGGCCGCTTTTATTTTTGGTTGTTCTTGAGTGGCACCATCTATCAATAATTTTTTTAACTTACCCAAAAATTTTCACTTGACTGTTAATGTCAAATTTTTCTGTCATAGTTATTCAACCTAAATCCTTAAATAGTTATTTTTATATTAAGTGCGTAAAGCATATCTTTTAACGATGAGATGGAAGTCCAATCAAAAAAAGCTTCACAAATAATTTTTTATAAAGTTCGCCAGGTGGTTAGTAACTCCTGAACTCTTTGTTGTAATAAAAGATTTTGTAAACAAAAAATTAACACTAGTTCTGGAGTTGTAGCGACGTTTTGCAGTCTTGTTGCGGGAGATTCTTCGGGCCAATGTCAGATCAGATGGTTGTTTTAGTTACATCAGTTGTTATCTTTTGTTTAAAAAAAAACGTCTTAAGCACAACTTTAATTTGTGTTTTTTTTGGTAAGTGATTGAGAATTTTATTACTAATTATAGTTGCAAACATTAATTTTGTAGACAGAATGAGAGTCTTTACAAAAAAAAAAATATAAAACTAGAAGGTAGATATAAGACAATATAAATTTAAAAAAATTATAAAAACTCTCAATATATGGAGACATGGGGGTCTCACCGACTTCGGTGAGTTTTGTCATCCGGATCAGAAAAGTCATGTGAAGTTTCTCACTCATTTTTAGAAAGGGCTACTATTGACACCGCGTGAGATGATAAAACTCACCGGTGTGTTTTGTCGCGAGTTAGATTTGGCAACATTGCACCTTTGTGCTCGTTGCTTAGCAACAGTGTCATGAAGACGTTTTAAATTCAAGCTGTCGGTTTAAAAGTAAAAATAAAAATGATTATTTTTTAAATTATTTTAAACAGTCCTGTCAGCCAATCGTAATGAGCAAAAATTTCAAATCGACCAATAGCATCAATATTACACTGACTATTTGCTAGTAGATAATTACAGCGACTATTTTTTCACGTTGTTTCATTAGATCTTTGTTTAAATAAATGCATAAAAAAGTTAGCATTGATTTGGTTGTTAAGGTAACGCAGCCATTTGTCTCAACATAAATAATAAAAATTCAGCACTGTCGCTATTGTGAATTTTGCTTTTGAGATTTTTTCTAACATAATGTAAGTGAATTGGTATGAATTCTAAGAAATTTTACAATTAGTCATCTTACAGAAACCAACATTGTTACGAAATTTGGTCAAAGCTCGGCTGATTCAATACAAACAGCTGTTGAACAAACAACACTAGTCAACACCAAAAAAACAGTTTTTAGAGTTTTGCCTAGAACGGAATTATGAGTTAACCGAGGTGGTACAGATCGCATCAATTTTGGAGGACTGGTTATATAACATGCGCAAAAAAATGGAGAGAACTACAAAGAATCTGTTGTCAAAACTTTGTGGAATGGAACCGCAAAAAAAATATTTCAGAGATTATAATAAAAAAATCGATCCCTTCACTGATATCGAATTTAAGACTACACAAGACGCGTGTAATTGTAAACGTCGAGAACTTCAACATATCCCAGAAAAAAAAATCATCTTCTGCAGCTCTCAAGAAAGAAGAAATAGAACAAATGATAGTAGCATGGGACGAAAATACTCCAAATGGCTTACAAAGAAAATTTTATCACACTGCTAGCTACAAACTTGCTTGGAGAGGCGGAGAAGCGACAAAAGCATTGGTTCAATATTTTAGAGAAGAAATAGATCATTATGGAAATCAAACTGGAAGGATAGAATATAATCCAATAATTTCTAAAACCACACAAGATGAATCGCGCAGGTTAACTGATTTTAAATCCAAATAAAAATGACACTGACAAATGTCCAGTACGTCTTTTTCATAAATTAATATCAAAAAGAAGTAAACATATTCAAACTGATCGTTTATTTTTGGCACCTAACCCATATTGGCAGGAATCTCTATCCAAGGGGTGGTATAAAAATCTTCCGGTAGGACAAAGCAAAATGAGAAAATGGACAAAACAGGCGGCCGAAAAGATTGGTTTGTATCCTAACAAGATAAAAATTACCAACCATTCAAGTCGTTCTTCCGCTGTATCACAACTAGCTAAAAGTGGAGTATGTGAGCAGCAGTTGTTAAAAATAACAGGACACTCATCTGGAAGCTCCATCAAACCCTATCTTCAACTTGACGAAAAGCATCACGCAACCGTCATCAGCAACTTAAGAAGACATACTATTTCGTCCTTATCATCTCAAGAAAATTGTACAATTACGTACACTAATTGAACCGTTAATTACAACAATTGTAAACATTCTTAATTGTTTAATAAAGATACTTACATACTTGTTTAACATTTTGCGACGTAGTTTAAAAATAATCTCGCCGAATTACATTCGTGGTTATAATTTTTATTGGTAATTTTGACTAGATTACCACTCATCTTTGTTGCAAAAAATAATCACCACTTATGTAATTACTGTTGAAAATTACTGAAGAACAAAAGCTATTCTAATAAAATTCTTGCAAAATCACCTGGATTTAATTTTGGAGAAATTTTCTAGTACATTTACAAGAAAAGACGGCGAAACCTTATGGCAAAATGTTTCCAAAACTTTAAATAGGGCCACAAAAGAATTGGAGAACGTGATGAAAGGTAATTTTGTCTTTGTACCCCATTTGAAAGATTGTTTTGCTAATGTTATTTATAAAATAAAATTATCCCAGTCAATAAACATAACCTTAAATTTATTTCCTAAGCATTATTTTTATTAATTTAAGCCACTGACCCATTTCATTCAAAAATATAGGGTAAGATAAATTAAAATAACAAACACTTTATAATAATCTCTTGTTTGAATTCAACAGACATGGCAAAATTTACGTGGCCGAATGAAGAAAAAACCGTTAACTTTAATTAATTTAATTTTCAACCATTGACCAAAGTTGAAGAAAATATTGCAGCAATATTGTCACCAGCTGCAATACAAGTGTTGAAAATACCTACCCCACAAGTAACGTTTGTGGGTCCCTCATGTTTCTTCAACAATCATCCTTCTCCAATGCCCAGTTCTTGTGGTTCAACCAAAACCGTCTATTCACCAGCAGAGTTCACTATACGAAGATCTCCACGTTTATCCCATCAAACATCAAAAATCCCACAAAAAAAATTATTAAAAAAACTGCAAAAGTATCATATGCTAAACTTGCAAAATATTTACGAAAAATAACGCAATGCTGCTAAGACTTAGTTTTTTGAGTATGACTGTAGAAATCACTGGGTCTTCTTTTTGATCGCATATAAGGTTGAACAAGATTCACAATAAAATTAAATAAGTCTTTGGGCACCCGAAACAGTTTGATAAACTGATTGTCTGTCAATACCTGCAAGGTGTCACCGCGCCTCACTAGACGAGGATATCGTTCTTCTTCATCTTCTAAATCGTGAATTAAATTCAACATCATTAGATCACCCATTGTTTGCACAAGTTTTTCTTAGTTTTCACAGAATTAACAAGTTTCACAAAGCACAATTTTTGAATTGATTATGTTATTATAATACTTTCAGCCCGCCTTAATCTCTTATTTCGTTTAATTTACTTCAAATGTCAAATCACATTTAAAATTAAGCGCTCGAGAAAACTCACTCGTTTTTTGATCAAGTTTTGTTACCGGTGACAAAAGTCACTTCAGTCAATAGTAGCGTTTTTCAACTTTTTACCAAAATGACGTCATTTTGGTGATAAAACTCACCGGTGAGAAAAGTCAACGTAGTAGACCTAATAGTCAAGTCTCCCTGTGGAGTAAGTAGCTAAGGAGACGTAAAAATTGTTCCAAACAATCGACGCCATTGCCGAAAAATAATTTGATTATACGTGCAGTGCAGAATTTCGTTGGAAAATATGAGTAGTAGCGACGAGGATGAGGTTATGACCGCACAAAGTTCCTGTTGAATGCGTCACGATGCGACGGCAGCAATTGACAGTTTACTACCCACGAAGTCGAAAGCGGTTTATAAAAAATAGTTATTTACGAATCAAGTTCGGGAAAAACTTTTTCCTACATGAGCGCATTTAAAGCATCGAGCGAACGAAGTCACACCTATTATGATTGTTTGTTTGCAGACGGTTCTGATTTTGAAAGTCTACGGCGCTTATCGCAGAATGGAATTGACAAATATGGTAGTAGATGATCTGGGGCATATTTTAGTTGTCAATGTTGACAATACTAAAACTCACAGTGATCGCACTTTTACGGTTTTAAAGTTAGAATACATTGAAGAATACAGAAAATATAGAAATTTGAGATTATCATATAGTACAAGCAGTCGTCTCTACCTAAAGTATTCAAAAGTCAGATGTGTAAATCAGAAAGGAGGAATAAATATAATTGGAGAAATACCCAGTTTCATTGCTGCATTTCTGAAGAAAAACGACCCTAAAAGCTACACAGACTGCTGCTTCAGAAAGTCTTCTACTACTGTTTTTTTGGCCAATGCTGGTGGAGATCTGTTGACTATTAAAAGACACGGGGGTTGGAGTCTTTCTTTGTAGCGGAAGAATACATTAAAAACTCCTAAATAACAAGATTAAAATTGCAAATAAAATATTGAACACGCCTTCCATTTCTGACCAAGTTGGAAGCCAACTGCATGGAGTTCAAGGCAACACACGCGTCTTCATCTGCACTTCAAATTTTATCATTATTGCAGCAGAAGTGTCACCCAGCGTGAAGCTAATAAAGAAATATTCCAATTCCACTATCAAAATTCATTACAATAAATAAGTAAATTGTTTTGTTCAAAGTTCGTAAAAATTAATTCAAAATTTACTGCGTAAAAATGTATATTTACATTCTAGTGCGCGAAACGCAATTTCACGAACACTGATTGGAACGCTAATGACACATTTTTGTGTCAGTAGTACAAAAAATAAAATTTTAAAAAAATTTATTTATCATAAAAGTCGCCAAAAAATTTTGGCCTAGTTTGCTTTTTGGCTTCGGCGATTAATTTTATACTCGTCCAAAAAAGACACACTTTTTGGCCTTTGTTTATTCTAAATTGTTTATTCTAAATTCTAAACTGTTTTGATCTATTACATTTTTCAATAATTGAAAATTGAGATACTAAAAAAATACCTTAACTCTATACAGGGTGTCCAGAAACTCTTCTGCCAAACGAAAACTACAGGTACCCGAAAATGCGTCCTTACAGAATAATGGTTAAATATATCATCAAACATGTTCCTTATTGTCAATGACAAATAGTAAATTTTGCGAATTTATTTTTGTGGGTAATTCAGCAGGACAAGTCTATCATTAGGGAAGAACTCATCGAGAATACCGTACAGCGTTTGTCAAGCCAGCTAATTAAAACAATAAAACTTTAAATTACGAAAGTAGGTTTTTAGCTGGCTTTTTTAAAAATCAAAGATTATGATACTCTTTCTGGTTATTGTAAACCTTGATGTAAAAGGACAAATTCATAAGTTTAACTATAAACCTTGATTTTCCGGGTTATTGAGCAGTGGTCTCTTAAAACTTCTTCCTCTTTTGTCAACCGTTTTGTTTGCTGCTGCGGAAAACTTCTTTAGTGACGTGGTGATCTCGTTTCAAGTCACTGACTCATGTTTCTTCTGAATCTGCTACACTATTTATAGTTGGATGTGAGAACAGTATCCCAATTAACGATTTTTGAAAAAAAGAATACCAGTTCAAAATTTGGTTACAATTGTTAGGAAAAACAAAAAACTTGATTTTTGGAAAAAAAAGTTAGTTCCACCATTTGAGTTATTTACTTAAGTTATGTACTTCTCCTTTTTGTACAATTCTTAGATCATGATGAACTAAAATTTATAAATAGGTTTATACTCAATAATTAGTTTTTTCTTTATTTTGCTATTTTAATTCAATAACATTTTTTTTTAAATGCAGCACAAAGTAAAACAATATGAGGACAATTTAAAATTAAAAATTTTGATAAATGGGATGGTAACATCTACTTAAAACTTCAAGATTTCCGAGCTGACTACCATAAAATTACTAATTGAAGATGGCGACAAAGAAAAACTTGTTTGGACTTAAATCAAGAGTCAGATTTGACCATTATAGAACACCATGATTGGTCTTATAAAAGGTGATTTAAATTTAGCCAGATGTATTGGTCAAAATGTAGTAAAACTCGGCCTTGATTATTATTATATTTCATAACGCAAATTCGAAATTATATTTCTGGGTAGTAAGTGTAAATTCACCATGTACCATTGAGATGAAACTTATACTAACCACTAAACATATATTGTAAAGTAGATTTTAAATTTCTTTAACTTCATGGGCCTTTTTGTAATTTATTTTTTGTAACACATGATGGACGCTTGATTTTTAGGAACCCCTGTCCTACTATAACGATTGATGCAGAATCAGTGTCAGTTAACCAATAATTTCCACATGCGTTTATTACAAACGTTACTAGTCTGACTTTAGTACGTTTGGCTTCTAGAATGATCCGGATCCAGCCAATTAAAATTTCAAGCAGTTTTCTAGCATAACTTTTTGGTTTGCCATAAAGAAACATTTTTTCACAAATCTTGAGTTTACTCACAGTTCAACCACAAACGGTTGTAAATGTGAAGTAATCATGGAAATTTAAATCTGAGCAATAAAGAAAGCATGAACCATATGATTACCGTACACTTTTGAAGATAGGAGAAAACTTGTATCAGTCGTGTTTTTGGTTTTTAAAAAAAAAAGATTTAAAATTACGGTTAAAAAATTACAACTTTAAACTAATTTTTCTGTTTGTTAAATTGAACTCACTGAACATTTTTTCTCCATTTAAATGCAAAATTTAAAAATTAATTTTTCTGAATATATTCTCTTTTTTAGACAAAAATTAAAAAAAAAATGATCAAGAGCTTTTTTGTTTTCCAAATAAATTTTCTGTATTTAACGGAAATGTTTGTTATTGGCCACTAGACGAATCAAAATCAAAAATACAAAATTTTTTCGCAATAAACAGAAAACTCGAGTGTAATTCAATAATTAAACAACAGGGCTTGATATCTGGTTGAACTTTTCTCTTCAAACGTCTGTAAATAATAATAAAAGAATAAAACGGGGTTTGAAGGATTTAGCAAAGATACGAGGCAGATGGTCTACTATCAGCCAGAGCACGGTCAGAAAAACGAATGCTCAAGATGATCAATTTATGTCGCTTAAATCTTTGAGAAATCTCTTTGCAACTACAATAATCACCGCTTGTTGGTGTCTGAAATCTTCAAAACTTACAGTTCAGTGACGATCTAAAGTCTTATTGTAGTCCAAAACGCTGAGTGGTGGGGTGTATTATAGACTAATAAATCTCATTTAAACTTAGATGTTCTAGCGATGCTGAAGGAGAGGAAAAGAACGATAGGTTGCATGACCATGGTTCCTAGATCTAATTTTTAGAGGGTCTGTAATGGCATTTTTGTGGATGCTTTTACAGAATTCGATCTTTATTATAGAGCAGCTCATAACGCCGGTAGGACATTACGGGCATTCTAAAAAAACATGTTGTACACTACAGCAAAAAACTTTTAATTAATCCTCAATCACAAGTGGCTAACTTTAGGTACTCTCCAATATTTAAACAGTTTGTTTACCAGATCTGAGCTCTATTGAGCACGTGTGGGACCAAATGAAAAGTACCAATTAAGATCGATCGGACCTTAGAGACATTAGAGCATGTTTGGTTAAAGTGGAACTGACTGCCGCAGGGTTGGTTAACATAATTATAATTTTTTTTTATATTAGGAAGCATCAACTGCTAAGGTTATTAGCTTCCATTTCACTTACAGGGTAGGCAACGTCGTCGCTCATTACCATTCACACCCATATGACTTAGGGTCCAAATAAACGTAACTTTTCAGGTTTTGTGCAAGTGATTAATCAGTGCAAATATTTTCTGGGTCATTGGATCCATTAAATACAATTCTCTAAATTCCAATAGAACACTTAACAAGTCGGTGACCATGACACATACACCTGCATCAACATGTATTAGGCAATAAAGAAGAGCTTGCCAAATCAAATATTGTTCTGCCATGTAAATAGATGTATTCTCGTCCAACATCCACAAAAGCGTGTTATTATTAACAAAAAAACCACACCCCACATCTTCTTTAGTTTTTAAACCATCCGTATATCTGGTGATATAGTGCTTGTGGTATGGTGTGATACAGCTTTTGTAAGTCCAGCCTTAGTTCTATGTCAGGAACAGTCTACGGTGGTATTTTATTTGTACACTCAGTAATTAGTTTAGGGTGCGTATGCATATACGTTTTGAAGACGGAAGAAACAATTATAATTTTGATGTGCAGTATATGTCCGTATGCCTATTATGTAACCCGCAGTTAAAATTGCACTTCTCTGGGACAACAACAGTAACCCCATCTCACAATATAACCTCTTGACCGGACTGGTAAAAATAGCTCCTAAACAGTATCAGCAATCCTAGGTAATGTACAGTGTCCAACTTACGTGACAAATTGCTACGCGCCGACCAGTAGACGACACAGACGTAGTCTACTCGTGACAATACAATGGCCCTGTTGGTTTTGCTTCCTATTTCATATAAGCAAGAACTTTAATTACATTCGTGGCTTTACGACACTTTTCGACCAACGAGGAGTGTGCAAAGCCCAGGTTAATTTGGAATCAAAAATCATTCCCAAAAATTTAACATGCGGTTGACATCTAATGGTACGGTCTTTAATGAACAATACCTAGTCATAGTGGGAGGTCTGAGTCTACAAAAGTGCACGCAGCTAGTTTTTTTTCAGATAATGTAAAACCTGGATTTTTTCCGTTTGTAATTATTTTGAATTTCTGTAAATTCCGTGTGATGGCACCTACCGTTTTTTAGATAGCATGGTAGACAGGTCGTCTACGTATAGACACTGAAAGACACACGGATCTATATCTGTAGCTAAATCGTTTACAGCCACAGCAAACAACGTGCAACTGAGGGTGGAACCTTGTGGTACGTCATTTTCCAAGATCCGAGTAGGGGAGAGGTAGTTCCTTAATCTTATCCAAAAATAGTTAGAGAGTTTTTATTTTGCGTGTATATACAGTGACCGGCAAAGAGTTTGCATCAAATGGGAAGAAAAATTTTTGTAATTTAGATATCCAAAAATTTATTTTGGCAAATGAATTCAGCATATTAAACGATAAAAAAAGCATTTTGACAAATGTCATGTGACCACTGTCATAGCGGAAAATTTTAAAAATATCCCTTAAATATGTAAAAAGTAAGGTTAGATGACAAGATTTTAAATAATGCCTAAGAAAGAAGTTGTTCAGAATTAGATTATACGTCTATGTCCAAATTTAAAAAAAAAAATAACGCCTTTTCAAAAATATCAGTTTTTCGGCATTTTTTCCGGAAATGTTTTTTGTTCTTTACCGTCCATTGGTAAACTAATAAATAAAAGTACTGAATTATAAAGTTTATTTGTTGCTTTAATGTGTTTTATGCAAATGAAACGCAAAAAAATTAGTTTTCTCAATATTTCCTGAAAAAATGCCGGAAAACTTAGGCATTTTTCAATATCTTGTCATCTAACCTCACTTTTTACATATTTAAGAAATATTTTTTAAATTTTCCCCAATGACAATGGTCACATGACATTTGTCAAAATGCTTTTTTTGTCATTCGTTATGCTGAAATCATTTGCCAAACAAATTTTTAGATATCTCAATTACAAAATTTTTTCCCATTTGATGCAAACTCTTTGCCGGTCACATAACGATGAAGCACAAAACGTTTGAGTGCAAGAAAAGTTAACTCACTAAATTTATGGAAAAATTTAATTTGGAAATACAACAGCCAGTTACCAGTAAACTTTTCTGCTCAATTATATCGTGATGGGCAAATTTTATACACCTCAATATTAGTCTTTTCACCAAATTTTAGTCAAATCGAAAGCAAAATTTTTTTTACCCCATTTTATACCCACGACTATAGTCATTGGTCTTTTGACAAAATTGACAAAAATTTTGTGTGGCTTTTTATCATAATATTATGTAAAACAATGCGTAGAACACGGTAGTACAAACCGTTTCTTCGGATTTTACAAAATTGCTGGTTAAACTATATTTGAAGCTTTTTTTTCCCAAAAGCTCTAAACGTGGGCAATAATTTTACAGTAATATTTTGATGACAACTGATAGTATTTCTGTATTATACACCTCAATATTACTCTTTTCATCAATTTTAGTCAAATCGAAAGCAAAATTTTTTTTCCATTTTATACCCAAAACTATTTTTGGTCAAAAAAATTTTTTGTGGCTTTTTTATCGTAATATGATGAAAATCAATGCGTAGAACAAGGTAGTACAAACCGTTTCTTCGATTTTTCAAAATTGCTGGTTAAACTATATTTTCCCATTTGAAGTTTTTTTTCCCAAAAGCTCTAAACGTGGGCAATAATTTTACAGTAATATTTTGATGACAACTGATAGTATTTCTGTATTATACACCTCAATATTAATATTTTCATCAATTTTTAGTCAAATCGAAAGCAAAATTTTTTTACTCCATTTTATACCCAAAAATTTTGTCAAAAAATTTTGTGTGGCTTTTTATCGTAATATGATGTAAATCAATGCGTAGAACAAGGTAGTACAAACCGTTTCTTCGGATTTTTCAAAATTGCTGGTTAAACTATATTTTTTCATTTGAAGCTTCTTTTCCCAAAAGCTCTAAACGTGGGTAATCATTTTACAGTAATATTTTGATGACAACTGATGATTTTTCTGTATTATACACCTCAATATTAGTCTTTTCACCAAATTTTAGTCAAACCGAAAGCAAAATTTTTTTACCTCATTTTATACCCAAGACATAGTCTTTGGTCTTTTGACAAAGATTGACAAAAAATTTTGTGTGGCTTTTTTATCATAGTATGATGTAAATCAATGCGTAGAACACGGTAGTACAAACCATTTCTTCGGATTCTTCAAAATACCTGCTTAAACTACTTTTTCCCATTTGAAACTTTTTTTTCCCAAAAGCTCTAAACGTGGGCAATAATTTTACAGTAATATTGTGATGACAACTGATAGTGTTTTTGTATTCTACACTTCAATATTAGTCTTTTCACCAATTTTTAGTCAAATCGAAAGCAAAATTTTTCAGTTAAAAGAATTTCAAAATTTTTCAATTTCATTTTATAACACCTTATGTAATAACAATAACAATGAGCCAGAACTGATCCTTGAGATGCCCCAACCCTTGATTATTTTGTGGTACTGTTAATTTTCTTAAATCGCGCAAACGTTAAACTGAAAAAAAATTGTGGTAGCAGAATAAATGATAAATTTCAAAACGTTATGTGAAATTGTCTATTCCAAAATTTACACAAAATTTCAAATTGTGTGTTTTTTTAGACATTTTCATTAATTTTTGTGTTACTTTAAAAAGCACTTTTGCGTAAATACATTGAGAATCATTAAATTAAAATTATTGTGAATAAAAACTAGTTTTTTTAGCAGTTCG
This sequence comes from Abscondita cerata, assembly GCA_030710515.1. Classification (NCBI taxonomy): domain Eukaryota; kingdom Metazoa; phylum Arthropoda; class Insecta; order Coleoptera; family Lampyridae; genus Abscondita; species Abscondita cerata. The sequence goes on along the minus strand of JALBCR010000160.1, from coordinate 226,354 downwards.
TCCTTGCTATTATTTTACTCCAGTATTTCATTTAAGGTTGTGACTTTTCGAGTAATTCCTTTTAAAAACACCAACCATTTTTTAATGTACTTATGAATGCGAATATTTTCATTAAAAGGAAATGAAAAATACCCGGAAACGTTCTAGTTACACCACCCATTCGACCTTTCCAAATCAGCAAAGTCCACTTCAACACGAAACACTACTTAAAGCTTTTTCGTGCGAATTTTTTTTTATAACAAATAAGATTAATGAATACATTCACAAGCGCGCATTTATTTAAAAGTTGAAAAATTATGAGGCAGTCTAGAAAGCAAAAGTTTTAGGAACGCAAAGGTCGAACGAACACGTGTTCCAAAAGAATCTGTCTCATTAACATATTAAAGCTTTTCTTTGAATTTGTGCCGGCACAGTTTGACTTCATTGATTGAGTTTTTGCTGCCACAAGGATTAGAACGTTGCATTAAGAAGAAAATCGATCAATTTTTAGCTAAAATAACAAAAAAAAATGTGAAACGTACCTCCGAGGATGCCATCGATTGTGTAATCCTTCTTACATTCGGGATCGTCGCGCCTTCCGCCACCACGCAATAATCTGCTAATGGAACTTACACTCGGAGGATCAGTAACTCCTTCCTGAAATCATAATAATTGCAGTGTAACAGTTAGATTGAGATGTCCACGTGTTACGGTTATTTTTATATAACTGGACTGGTATAGATAATATGAGATTAAATTATACGTTAATTCGCATAGTTGCACATGCGATGTTTGAGCTCAAAGCGTGTAGATATTGATGATAATGTTTGATTGATGGGTAAATTAGTACGTAAAGCTAAAGCTGTGTACAAAATTACGCGTCGAAACGTTTTGTTCCGCCCCAAATAACACATTCAGCCCGATGAAATTAGATAAGAGTACACTGTCAATGTTAGAAAATATTTGGTCCAATACAGATCGTGACTTTGTACACCTTCTTTATGGTACTTATAGGTGTATGTCCTTTCGATTAATTCCGGTATCGCAACATAGGCGTGCGTTCATTCTGGATTATTTTATGCACGTATTTTCGCAATTTTTAAATCTACTTTATATTTTCTCAATCCCTATAATACTGAGTGAGTCAATAAAGTGATGGTGAACGTTATAGAAAATTGAAATTACCTTTTATGGTGGTTTTACATTAGCCTCACAACTGCTGTAAGTACCAAATTTATTTTAAGTTATACAGGGTGCTCCCATTTTCCAGAAATATGGACCCAGAATGTTGATTTTTAAATTTGAGTACTGCGATGCCAAATTATTTAATGTTTTTGTAAAAATTTTGAAAATCAATCTTTACACTAAGTAAATATTTTTTAGAAATCTTAAATCTGTCATTAAATAACGAAACATTTGCAAAGATGTAAAACAGATTGAGTAGCTACTATCTGTAAAGTTTTCATAATTTAACATACACGTCAAATTACGTACTTTCCAAATAGTCATGACTTCATTTCTTTATGATCAACTGGCAAACTTCATGCTCTTTATGATTCAGTGTTTTTGTTTGTTACTTTATGGACGGCTGTCAATGCTAAACGTAAATATCAAAATAAATGTGTGGATTTTAAGAGTAAAAACTGTCAATTTATAAACACAAACAAAGAAAACTAGATATAACAAATAGTTTCTGCAGTTCACATTTGTTTGAGTAAAATCATACAATTGACCATAAAATCTTGTATAAAACTCGTCCATACACTCGTTTTATGCCACATGGCCTCGCTCGGCCATAACTCTGTGGCTCGTCCAAAAAAATGTAGATTATGGAATTGTTATATAAATAGCTATTAAATGACACTACTTATTATTATTATTATTATTTTTTTTTTTTGATCTTAACTGATTCTATTTTTAATTATTTTTTATTAACTTAAATTTGAATAGAAATGTGTAACACTATGATACTCTCATGCATAGAAATTTTGAAAAAATTTAAATAAAATTTACCAGTTACAATATTAAATATTCTATGAAACAAAACCGCAAGATTTGGAAAGCTAAATGATAGATTTGAAAAAATCGGAAATATCCATTATGAAAAGAAAGGAAGCGAAAAGGGGATTACTAATCAAGAACCTGAAGGTATTTCATGGTTCAACTTGAGTTAATTTTAGGGTTAACCGTGGTAAATTAGTATCTAACCATTTATTTAAACCAATAATTTACAATAATAATGTGAAAGGTGGAGTAGAAGAACGTCTTTCTTTTTTTCTTGTTTCCAACTTCAATTGTATCTGTTGTTACGCATCTTGTAAATACTTGTTTACTTGATTCTGTCTGTCCTCAAGCTTGGAAGACTGAGCATGTTTTGCAAATACCAAAATAAAAAAAATGTGAGGAGCCATCTGATCTACGTCCTATAAATATTCTTTCTCCATTAACTAAAATTCTTGAAAAGTTGATTGCAAAACAAATTAATAGTCACCTCAAGAGATTTAATATTCTCCCACACGTTCAGTCTGGATTTAGACCGGGGTATAGTTGTGCTTCGGTTTTAGCTTCTGTCACCGGTTACATTATTTCAAGTTTAGACTCAGGCTCTAATACGGCTCTAATACTTCTAGATTTCTCAAAGGCGTTCGACACTATCAACCATGATTTATTATTATCGGTCAAGCACTTTATTGGGTTTGACTCATCTTGCATAAAGATTTTTAGACTATTATTAAGTAATAGGACTAAGTTTATCAGAATTAATGACAAATTATCGAAACCAGCATCAGTAGTATGTGGTGTACCACAAGGATCGGTGCTGGGACCTTTGTTATACTCTATTTATACTTGTAATATTTTTCAATGCTTAAATTTATGCAAATATCATCTGTATGCAATTATATTACTCATTCAAAACTTGCGATATGCTAGTAGCTGAACAGTGTATTAATAATAATCTTTCAAACCTTTTACGTGTAACTGCTGACCACTGCCTGACTATAAATCCTAACAAATCAACCATACTTTTATTTTGCAAAAAAACCGAGAGAACATTTTTATAGTCCAATATTAATATTTTCCTAGATGACAGTTTCCTTATCTTTAAGCAAGAAGCGAAAAGTTAGGTTTGGTATTGGATGTGAATCTCAGGTTTAAGAGTCATGTTTCAAAATTGTTGCTTACGATTTATCTATCGAGTTGGACGTCGTCAACATATTACTCCAGCTCTGAGAACTGCGCGTTGGTTGACTATGAGTCTTAGAAGGTTCTTACATCTCAGCTCGTTTGTTTTTAGATTAATTGCATATAAAACCCTACCTTACTTGTTCGAAAGTATCTCGTTCTGTACTGATATTCATCATTTAAATCTTCGTCATCGGGGCCTGTTCTCTATTTCCGCGACATACTAAGGCATTATTCAGACGTTCATTCTCATTTAATGTCGCTTCGATATATAATGCAATGAACGATGATTTGAAGACCCTCTTGCCTAATATTTAATAATCAAATTTTTTCTACGAACTGTGCTACTTGGTTTTTATAAATTAAGTATATCTACATATATTTTTGTTTTATATATTTTTGTAATAATTAATGTAACGAGACAAAATGCTTTGTCCATGTATGTCGAGGCCTGGATGAAAATCAATGCTCTTGCTATGGCAGGTGACCTGACCACGTACCCTTTGACAGGTATCGTTTTTATTAGACTATTCTGTATCACAATATATTTGTCTGTCAATAAACTAAAACTAAACTAAAGAAATAATTAAATATTAAAAGTTTTTTTGGGTTTCAAAGTTAACCCTAACGAAAACCAGTTTACTTCCCGTTAGTACCTTCATGGTACGAACTACCCACTGTAGTGGAAAATCCTCATTCAAGTACAAGATTGTAATGAGTTAGTTTTCAGAATTCTAAGAAACCCAAATTTCATCCGTACCCTGTGCAGTTATTTCAGGAATTGGGTCAAAGTAATTTTGGAAAACTACTACTTTTTCATTAATGAAATGAAAAAAATTTAAATTTTTTTAAACAAATATTATTTACATTAAAGGAATAGAACACTAAACAGTTGCGTCTATTTTAACTAACGGAAATATTAGAAACCGCATCAAAAAACTTTACTCGGACACGTATTTCAATAATATCGGTTCGCTGATGATGATAGCTTAGCTATTGAAACACGTGTCCGAGTAAAGTTTTTGGTGCAGTTTTTGGTGTTTCCCGTTTGTTAAAATATTATTTACAGTTGTTTTCAACGTTACACAAAAATGCATATGTTAATCGTTATAATTTTTATTACTATCCACATTTTGTTTGACTTGTTTACCATCAACACCAATGGGTGGTATTGTAGGAGGGTATTTTGGGGCCTTATTCTTTTGACCAGAATGTAAATGGTAGTTCATATGTTGAATTCTTAAATAATCGACTACCAATTTTTTAGAAAATGTACTTGTTTGAAAGCAAATTATGTGGTTTCAACATGGCGGAGCATTCTGACATTTCAGTCACTTTGTAATGTGTAATTGTGTTTCCTGGATAGATGGATTAGAAGAGATGACAAGTGAATTAAAATGAAGAAATTATTTAGGGAGGAAAGAAACTAACAATATTCAAATATCTAAAAAGTCTTTAGGAATTAAAAAACCGAGTCATCTTTCTAGAAAGCAACAAAAATTATATTTAATTTACCAACAAGATAGATAATGGCAACAAAAACGAAATTGAGAATAAATTCAAAAATACAAAACATAATTGTCTTTTTTAAATCATGATAACCTTCACCTTTTTAACAACATTATTAGTACTTTTTGACGACATACAATGTACTTTAATGCATAAAATACCTGTTGACAAACCGTAGTCTATTCCTGCAAAAACTTAATTGCTTATTTTTTCTAAAACCTCCATTTATTTTCTAAAGTTTTACAAAATCTTTTTCATTGAAATTTTGACAAAATACAGTATATTTTAAGACAACACTTTGGAGTCGAAGTAAAATAAAAAAAAATTAAGTCGAATATGATTTATATTTAATTAGAGTCGCTTCTAAGTAAATCTTGAAGAAAATCCAAAGCTTTTAATTTTCATGGCTCTTTTGATGAACAATAATTTTTTTTGTAATTCTTGACGGTTTACCGTGTATTTTGAAAATGCTTTTTGTTTCTTTTGAAGGAAATTCAATTTTTATTTACAAATTTCCATCTTTTGGTATAAATCAACCCTTCATATCTCCACCAATGGCGACGCAACAGGGAGCAACTTGAAAATTTTAAATAGCAATGGGGATCAAAAGTTACATTTTCGGAAAGACCATTTTATCATCTATACAGCAATGTAAGCATCTTCAACATCGGTCGATTAGAACAGGAAAATTTAAAAAAATACTTTAAATATTTTTTAGCATTAATATTAATGTTTGTTTGTATTTGCTATTAATAATAATCAAAACAAGCAATAGTTTCGAAAGTAACATCTAAATCTTCCTTTAGGTCATTTCTTTAGGTATAAATTATACATCCCATCCAGTGGCGGGGTATCGTGAGGCAATTTAAAAATTTGAAAACAATAAGAATAAATAGTTGTTCTAATCGCCCAATTTTAGAAACAACTACGCTGCTAGATAGAAGATGAAATGATCTTTTCGAAAATGTAACTTTTGACTACTACTACCATTTAAAATGTTCAAATTGCCTCCGTTGTACCGCCACTGGTTGTGATAGAAATTTATCATTTATGCGAATAAGTGGGGATTTGTGTAATGCTTTCAGGGAACTGTTGTTTGCGTCGATTTATTAATAGAAAATGCAACTAGAAATTAATAGTGTAGAACCAATATTAAAACGTTACTTTTTTCCTGTTCTAATCGACCGATGTTGAAGATGCTTATATTGCTGCATAGAAGATGAAACGGTCTTTCCGAAAATGTAACTTTTGACTCCATTGCCATTCAAATATTTTCAAGTTGCCCCCTGTTGCGCCGCCACTGGTGGAAATAGAAAGGGTTGATTTATACCAAAAGATGGAAAATTAAAAATAAAATTTGCCTGTCCGAGGAAAATTGCATAAAAATTAAAATAAAAATTTAATGAATTTTATTCCATACTTTACACCCACACTGTATATGGTTTCAAAAAACTGAGTTTCTTTTTTTGACTTTCCTTCAACTTTGACTGAAGGTACTGACGCCGTAGTAAATCAATTAAAGAACTAATTATTACATAAGTAATTTTTATTGAATTAGAAAACAGGATCTAGCATAACTTTGTGGATAAAGATTATAAACGCTAGAGAGCGCGGTACTAAACTGAGAACAGAACTAGTCGCTGGTTATGGATAATCTGTCAAAGCTCCTAATTACTTTGGGGTATAACTGCATACCATCTGCAAGCGAGTTGATTATGGTGGGGACAGGTAAATATGAGGACACGATGTGTAATCTCGGCGGTTAGGTGGTGACGCAAAGCTGGTAAAAAGACAGTGTTGAATCAGCTGAAAGTCAATTTAGCCACTTTTTCCTTTATGTTGTTGTAAAAAAAAGGTGACATTAAAGGAGTGTTCCCAAAAAAACTAAGTGGGGTTAACTTTAAGGCCATTTTGCCTTTGGAATAATAAACAACTGGATATTCTACAATGCGTGTTCGAGTTTGGCTTATCAGACGAATTTACACATGTTTATTTCGCAAAATCGGAGCTTTTCTACAAAGTTTATTAAAATTCAGCTATAGGGAGAGTGTCAAAAATATGAAACTTGATTCCAGAGCGCAGATAATTCAGGACTTATTATATCATTAGAAAAGTAACACCAGATCGCAGTTGTTGGTTTATTTTCAGGACACTGCCCCAGACTTCAAAACTCGAGTCAGCTTTATTAGTGAAAGGCTGTTACTGGAGATAGATTCCAAGATATTGGTAAGGTTGTACTAATATCAAACCAAATAATATAACAATAATATCGTTGTTCTACCTCACGGATTGATTCAAAATATCACGTAGTAGTTCGTTCACATTATCCTAATTCCCAAATCTCATTTTTTTGCCTAATTAATAAAATAAAATAACAGGTGTTGCGCACAGTGTTCTTGTAAATCTTGAGAAAAATCTTTCAGGTTTCATCCAATATTCAATTACCTAATTTCTTTTAGTCTAATAATAGAGCTTTAAAGTGGTTCTTCGCACTTCTTTAATTTGTTGTATCTGGGTCTAACGCTATTAGTTCACTGTACCAATACTCAAATCACTGAATTTGAATGGGTTTTTTTCTGGTTTTACAAACTCATTATCAAGAATGATCTTTCTGGTCGCATTTCTAATTTTGGGAATTTGAAAATTATTCTGTCTAAAGTTTTGAAAAATCTTTAGTAGGCTTGTCGTTTCTATTGATTCAAAACAACTAAATGAGGTTTTTGGGGATTTATTTCATGCCCAAAAAAAGTCATTGTCTCTCGTGCGCCGACTTCACAATCATCCCCTATACTCTATTCATGCAAGAATAGGACATGTGCCCATCTAAAATTCTAAGTGCCATGACTCTTGAGCAACAGTGTTATCTCTCTGATGCGTAAGTTTACGTTGTGTGGTTTTTATTGACTGTTCTTCTACCACTTCTGGCTATTTATTAAATGACATTTGAAAGTTGGCTCAACTATTCAACAGGTGCACCTTTGTAAGTAGGTATTTTGTGTAGATCCTCCTCCTCAAATTCTTTTATATTTTTTCAGTTAAATATTGCCACCTGTTGGATATTTTAATTAGGTACTTTAACTCAAATAATAAAAAAGTTCTCAAAGCTTTTCTCCAAGGATTTAATTCTGGTATATTTCTGACCTATGTTGGGTCAAGTGGGTAGTTCATTACCGATTAAAATGTTTTCGATTTTTGCCCAAAGTTCCTAAACACATTATAGGAGTCTTATGACCTTCGCACACGGGTTGATTGGCAATGGAAGCAACTGGGACTTGAAGTCGAAGCGAAACGCGCGTTTGTTATCCTCAGTTTGTTTACGTTTTCTAAACAAAGACAAACTTATAAAACTCAAAAAAGAGACGGTGATGTGACTGTGATGTTTTGGTATCGGTATTGACGGATAAAAAGATGACAAAAAAAAGACTATAGTTATATCTGTACATAGAACATAATCATAGTGCCAATCGACTCGTGTGCCTTCTCATATTCACAAAGTTCTATTTATGTTTATTTATTTACTTCACAACAAAAACCATGTACTTAGAACTAGTCACGTCTAGCTAAGCTTTCGTTGAAACTCTCTGAGATTTTCTGACTGCCGGACGCCAGTTTCTACGTATATACTTCTTTAATACAAATAACCTCGCTTGGCTAATTTTCAATATTCGTTAAGAAAGATGAACTAGTTTTGTAGGTCGTTGATGCTATAGTCTGTATACTATTGGCGCGGAGTAATAAATCATAATTGCTTGAAATAGTTCTTTATTTTCTTGAAAGCGGTACTTCTACGGTTAAGTAAGTACCAATAAATTCTAACCAAAATACGATCATTGTGCCGCTCTTGCAGCATATCGACCCATCTAGGGTCTGGAGAACAATAGCTTAAGCTGTATAAGCACGTTGTCATCAGCTCAGGTACTGACGAAACGAGAGATCATAGCCGTAGATGCGGGTATTATACCAAAATACAAAAATAATCGTATATAATACGTAAAAAAGTAAAATTTGTAATGTGATCTACTATACAAATAAAATAAATAACATATAACCACATAATAATTCATATCAAGGTAGATTTTACTATTATAATATATTTACCTACTAAAAATATGATTTTCCAAATGTATCAGGTACCTACGCCAATGCAATACGGGAGATTCGATAATTCTGACAGGTTTATTACTCCGCGCCAATAGTATACTGAGTATAGTGATAGTACTTAATACCATTTAGTTCTCGCGCGTAAATCTTTACTTCGGCGGTCTATGAGAGGCTTGATGATATTCAATCCCTGACTCCATCTCACTTTTTCTTTGAGAAAACTCTAACAAATATACCTGATCTAAATATCAGCTAACTATTGGAATCAGGATAGGCTTGCTACCAGCCAATACAGTAGCTATACCACCGCATATAAAAAAGTTGACACTTCGATAACGAGTAAACGGCGCTAGTTCTTCTCAAAAAGACAACATTTTTTAAAATTCGTCTCTTGCCAATAATCCAATTATTGCCAGTCAGTCATATTTATTTATTTTTATCACGAACTTTACAACTCTATTTTGTATTTATTTGGAAATAATTACCTTTCAAGGTCGGGGCACGAGTTTTGTGTTTAGATTTAAACAGAAATCCAGCGAAATCAATTGAGGTGATAGGTAGATCACTATCAAGGATCTCCTCTTCCAATCGAACAACCTGGATATTGCAAATCAAGATATTATCAAAATGTTACAGTATTATGAGGAGAAACTCCGTCTTGTAGGAAGTGCAATTTACTTTGAAAGTAACAGAGAATCACTTTTTAGATGATTTCTCAAAAATAAATAAAAAGTGAACTCATCAGAAAGCAATAATAATATAATAATAATTTTTTTTTGGTAGTGAGGCTCAATTTGTTCTTCACTATTTATTAAATTTTAAATAAATCAATAAACTATTAAGTTGACAGATTATGTTAATGCAGGATAGCATTTTATTCCTGATTATAGTTTCCATTTTGGAAAACCCCATTGGAAAACCTGTAGTTGTTAGAGGAAAGGTAGCGTTTTAGTAAAACATATAAATTCAACAAAAAAAATTTTATATTATATTAATTGTATTTTAAAACAAAGTTTTATAAAGTTTGTTTGATTGTTTAAAAGAGAGTTTTTATTAGGTCAATTAATCATAAATAATAATATCGAGGAAGTTTAAAATATGTTTATTTTTATTGTTACAATTAAAAAGAATGAATAAGGCTGTAATTTTGATTTTTTATTATAAAAATAAACATATTTTAGACTTATCTCGAAATTATTTTTATATCAATTTAATAATAATTCTCTATTAAACAAACTTTATAGAACTTTGTTTAAAATACAAATAATATTAATATCAAATTTTTTTTGAATGAATTACATGTATCTTACTAAACGCTACCTTTTCTAATGAGCTTAAAACTGTCATTAATATTTTCAAATTATAATTTATTATTTAAAATTTTAAATGTAAGTAAGTTAACACCCATTTTTCATATAATTTTTAAATTAATTATAGAATCGGAAGATGACTTTAGTAATTAAAAAGTCTGAAACAAGTCATTAAATACAAAACTATATTGGAAAATTTTTTTAATAATATATTATAATTAAATACCTAATACAAGGTACGCAAACTTCTGAAATCGGTCCAGATAAATTTTTTTTTCAGTTACTTCATAACAAATCGTTAAAGTGAATATTATTACTAATAATTAGCTATGTCTTCTAAGGCAGTAAACGTGCAATACAAGGAATATAGTGTGTTGTATAGAAAAAATGTAAGTTTATGCTGCCACAACTTTTGAAAACCCTGTAAATATTTTTAAAATGTACATTAAAAAACTGTACTAAATGTGACCGATTTTAGAAATCCTAATGTTTTTGTTGGTTTTGTTGAAACGTTTTCGCCATCTGTGTACAGGAAATGATCTTTAGAGTACTTATTATATAGTGAGGAACCAAGTATGTGGCGCCCCATGCTAATTTTAACATGAATGTTCAAGAAATTTTTATGAAAAAATTTAACATATCTTAATTTATGTACGTAAAATTCATTACTTTTCAGTATTCATAAAATATTTAACGTTTTCTTAACTTATACCCTCATGTACTATATCGTTAAAAGGTAATTAATTTGTAATAACATAATCCCTGTAAAAATATGTAAGGTGATTTATTTAAAAACTTTGGAATATTGCTTGGTTTGCATTTGCGTCGCCCTGTATTAATGTCTGATTATAAAAGTAATTAATACTAAATACAGCTAATGGCATGGAAGTAACATGTTAAATCACTTCAAGTTATATACTTTATAACAGAGGGTTAAAGTACGTGTCATTTTTACTAATAATTATCTACATTCTTTAAAATACCCTGTACAATTTTTTAAAGCTTTTGATAATTTCTTTTTCGAATCTTAAAAAAAATAGTTGCGTTCCATTTAAAAAAATGTTAGTTCATACTGACACGACTCTTTGGAACACCTTGTATAATCAAAAATATTTTTAAAATGTGCACTCAGTAGGGGAGAGTAGGGTAATTGTGCCCGGCGGAAAATCGTTTTGGAGATTTGTTAGGGGAGGGGAAGAAACCCAAGTGGTGGTGCGTGACATGTGGCATACTCTAGAGCTACAAGAAAACCACGTGTTTCTCTAACTGCACTTTGAGGTTATGTGAGATAAAAAAACTAAAACCTGTGCGTGTGATGTTTATATCGCTCTGCAAAAATTACGTATTGTTTATTGGACTTTTAAATCCTCAGTACATATCTTGATAGTTGTTGGTTCTTCCTTTATCATTTACTGTAATTGGTTTAGTAAATTAATTATCGGTTAAACGGATTCATGCGGATATATTTCAACATGCGTGTTTGGGTAATGGTGCCCACAATTCCCCTGACGGTGCGCACAATTCCCTCCCAAGGGTTTGAATAGTGATTACGGGACTCATTCCTCTTTGTTGTTTTCAGATGCCGAATAAATACGTAAGAAAAACGGAAAAAGCTTTATATGATAAAGAACTTTAACAATGGCTCTTCAAACAATCCAAAATCATAGAAAGAAAATTTGTGAAATTGGCCGATTGTTTTCTATCCCCGAGTCAACGTTAAGAAAGCAATTGAAACTCGACTTGGTCCATGTTCCATGTCGCGGGCGAAAAACAACTTTTTACCAGAGATTGAGCAAGAATTGGCAGATTATATTGTAAAGCTTTGCAAACTGTTCTACGGAATCTGTCAGAAAGACTTGCGGAGATTGGTATTTAAATATGCTCAGGAACATAAAATCCATAACAGTTTCAACTGTGACCAGGGTCTTGCTAGCAAAGACAGCTTTCTAAAAAGACATCCCAACATTACACTTTGTCAACCTGAACCCACTAGCCTGAAGAGAATCGCTGGTTTCAATAAAGAAAAAGTGGACCTGTTTTATAAAAATCTCCAATCAGTAATGCAAAAGCACAATTTTCCTGCCCACATGATCTACAACCAAGAAGAAACGGGTATAAGCACTGTACTAAAGAAATGTGCAAAGGTTTATGGGCCGAAAGAAGTTCTGAGGAAAGTGGAAGAACAATCACTGTTCATGCTGGAGCAAGTAGTTCTGGACACTTCCTCCCTCCTATCTTTGTCTACCCTCTTCGCTTAAACTCTCCTAATGGATCAAAGGAAAGAAACACTAAACTGCAGCGTCTATTTAACAAACAGAAAAACACCAGAAACTGCACTAAAAACTTTCCTCCAAGAATGACGTGTTTTAATTGCTAAGCTTAATAATCATCTGCAATCATCAATACCTAATGGATGGGGCAATAACCCAACTTCTTCAATGGCTAGTCCGTTTTAACAACATTTCCATCCAACCGAGCATGAACCTAGCATTGTTGATTCTAGATAACTCACAGCAGTCATGTGTTTATAGAAGCCTAAGATTTCTCAAAAAAAGTTCATTCAAAAGGCTCACTTCAAACGCAAAAATTGGAAATGCTTTGTCAGGGTTTAAATCTGCAGTTGTTATGTCCGTAAAAATAAATTTTCAGAGGCATAGAGCATGTGCGGCTCATCTACATCAATTGCAGGTCACACAAAAATTTCTGAATATTGACCTGTCAGAGCTCTTAACAAAGCTTTTAAACCACTGGTGTTTGTAACGTCCTCGAAATGAATCTCAACCAACAGATAAGACAGCAAATGTAGAAATACAAGGGTTGGGTCGACCAAACTTTGTATGTCAACCCTCAGCCTTCCACATCAGTTTAGACAACTCCTTTTTTACGTTTGCACCACTCCCCAAGAAAGAGACAAAAATCAAATGTCAAACCTTCGAGCCAAACAGCATTCAGAGATTCTAACAAGCACACCCATAAAGTTAGAAAAGGCTCAGAAAAGAAAAATAGTGAGCGAAGGAAAGAAAATTCAACGAGAGAGAAAGTAAGCTGTACGTTTCCTTGGATTTTCAATTAATAAAATCGTTCCTAAGCCCACAAAAGCAAAGAAGCAAAAGAAAAACAAAAAGTTAGCAAAAGAACATGAGTCGACTCATCTGAAGATCGGAACTAAATGAAAATGATTTGTGTGATGATGGAGAGTTCGACGATATCAACATGGAATTATTGCCATCTTCAGTGGAAAAAACCACTGCAGAATTGTGCAACTCTGCAATGACACCGACAAAGACCGCGAAATGTGGTTCCGATGTGTCAACTGCTCCTCGTGGTCTCACGCAGATTGCTCAGGTGCTGATTCGGCTGAAGATTGTATGCTACTTTTGTTTGACAAAATTATAGGCCCTTAACTGTTTCTGATTTTAAATAATAAGTTGTAGCCTTTTATCACTTAGGACTAAATAAATTATTTCTTTAATGTAAAGTTACAGTTATTTGATAAAGATATAGGACCTAAGATTTTTCTTATTTGAAATTGTTATTCTTTATAACTTAATTACATAGTTTTTTCTAATGTAAAAATAAATATTGTAAGTATTCAACATGTTGTTTTTTTATTTATTTCCACCCTTTCTCTACTGCGCACAATTCCCCAACCACATGCGCACTATTCCCTACCCCTAGGGCAATTGTGCGCAAATGCAAATTGTTGTATTATGCTTATTATCTCATTAACCCTTTATATGTATCAAATTCGAAAATTTTATTTTGATAAACCACTAAACAGTTAAGGCATTTGTGTAAGTATTATTAATTTTTGACCGACCAAATCATGTGTGAAAAAATTTCGCGCTTAGGGTGCGCCCAATTACCCTACTTTCTCTTAACTGTAATTGACAATTTTGAAAGTTATATCTTTTTTATTAACTAAATTATCAGAAGTTTTTGCGCCATCCTGTATAACAATAATATACAGGGTGTTTTCTAATTGAGTGTCATTATTTTTAGGAAACAATTTTTGGGTTCATTTTAAGAAATAAATTTCATATGAACGTATGTTCTAAATGTCTTAACGTTTGAGGTACAGGGTGGTAAAGTCTTAAAAAATAAATCATTTATTATTATTATTTGTGATACCATTTTTAGATAATTCCACCAGTGACGTTATTATGGATTTTTGACCAGCTTATTTATGATAGACATTGATGGTACGCCCTAGATTTTTCTTAAAAATAAAAATAATTCTTGAATTTTTCAATCATTTCCCTGATTTTTCCAATGCGATACACAGTTTTCGCTGCACCTCAAAAGTTAGGTTTAGTTTAGGACATACATTCATATAAAGTTTACTTCTTAAAATGGTCCCAAAAATCTCTCCCTTAATTATTGACATTCAATTATAAAACGCGCCGTGTATATAGTGAATCAAACATTCGTTTTCAATTGAAATACGGTATCCGCCAAAATAAACAGTACCTAAATAGAAAGTGCTGTGGAGTTGTTTATGTAATATGGATTTGTCAGTATTTCACTTAAATTTATCATTAGTTGATATATTAATAGTACGCTGCAGTTAAAGTAATTTGATTTAAAAATGGTTCCTAAAAACGGAAGAAAAAATTGTTTTTGGTAGAGGCATTATTTTAGTTCATATTTATTTTTATTTTCGGTAAATGTTTATTTTGGCGGATACTGTATTTGGTTTTCAAGATTGGAAACACGATAAAAAGTTTTAACATACAAATCTAAAATATTTCACAAAAATCTAGGAAGGCATAAGAAGGTCACTTTATAGATCCTCTTCTCTACAGTTCAACCCCAGATATTGCAAATCAAGATATTGACAAACTGTTACAGCCTTATGAAGATGCTATATCAAATTTTAAAAACTTCAAGAGGAATTCAAGAAAATAATAGAAAGAGGAAATTCGCAGTCCTTCAAAATGTGGGAAGAATTGTAGCAATTAGGTTTGTACTTATTGTATAAAAGACGATTTTGAAAGGTTTCATTTAACATTAAAGATGTACACTCATGAAATTTAAAACTTGGACACCACAATTTCTGTAAACAAAAGTTTGCACATTGTGAAGCGGGCTTAAGGGTATCATTTACAATTCTAACAGCAGGTAGTCTCAGCAGGGGTTATCTTATAGAAGGACTGTAGAATGAATCATTACACTAAGCACGTTTTAGAAAATAGGTAATTTACGTTGCTTACTTAATTTTTTTCTTTAAAGAATATATTTGAAGGTATCGCTAATTAAACACCATAGCTCGATTAATTATCGAATCAAAATTTTGTTTAGGAAATGTTTACAAAATAAAATTAGAAATAATTTTGATTTAAAAAACGTCTACAAGCAATAACTTTTAAATTAAATCAAAAACTAAACATGGTTATTTGGGTTGACTGATTATTACTTATTTTTAAATAAATCTAACCTACTAATTATTGTAAGTTATTAAAAAAAATCATTAAACTCTCTATTCATAATATTTAGTCCTTACAAAATGTATATTTTATGACGTTTCATTTTTTTCTGTAGTTAATATAAAAAGTGAAAATAAAAACTAAGGCAATTCTTATTGTCAACGTATATATTTAGTTTTTTGACAAGAATTTATTACATAATTATAATTAAGATACCAAGTTATAGTTTAAAATTAAATGAAAACGTTTTTTTTTAAATAAAGGTATTACTATATAAATAAATATAAGAAATCAATAATGGGTGTGACCTCCATTATTATTGATACATTCTTGGATGCGTCTGCTCATTGACGCTATCAAGGTATCAATATAATTAATATTAATCGTTTCCCATGCGGTATCAATGGCTGCAATTAGTGCATTACGGCAAGTATTCGAGCCCAAACATTTTCGATAATGTTAAAATCTGGGCTTTTTGCTGGCCAGGGTAACAGCTCCAAGTTATTTGCTTGTATCCAGTTGCGCACAACCTGCGAAGTATAGGGTCATCATATCCCGATAGTTAATTATCGAATGTTCCAAGAAAATATGTGTAAATAGTAAATGGAATCTACTAACGTAACGTTAAGTCGTTAATTATAGTTACATAACTCTCCTTTCATAAGATATAGTTCATATTAATATGCTTATTGTAAAGCTTCGTACACACCTGAACAACAAACCGAGGAACAAACAGAACAACGAACCGAACGGCAATCGGAACATTAATTTGGACGGTGCTACGTACGAATTTTAGAACAGATTCGCAAGTCCTGATTGTTCCACGAACGGTTTGCGGCGTTCCCGCAACTTGTCGGTTTTTTTCTCCGACATCAAAGAAAATGCGCGCGAATGCGTTTGCAGGTTTGGACGAATCTAAACAAAACGGCGAACAAACTTATGCGGGAGAATTAAATTATTTATTTTTTGTCCTCCCTTTTGTGGGTTTGTTGTGTTTTAGGTAATATTATGGAGTTGACAGAAGAAAAATGTTTTAAATTAATCAGTGTTTAAGAATGCAAGAAAAAAATGATGTCCCTATTAGCATCATTTGGGCGGGAAATTTCCAAAATAAAAAAAGCGAAGTAAATTATAATTTTTACTCTTCTTTGTGCGTAAAAATTTGGTTGGCACTATCTTCTTGTTTTCCGCAATTTTCTCTTCTCAATAATAAATATATAAACTGAAAACTACTGAAAATAATTATGGAACAGCACAAACGTTCCGTTTGTTGTTCGGATTGTGGAAATCATAAAAGATCGTTTGTCGTTCTGTTTGACTTTCGGTTCGTTGTTATGTTTGTTGCTCGGTTTGTTGTTCAGGTGTGTACGAAGCTTTACAACTTAAGCAACAATTTTTTGGCGAATAAAGATTAGTTTGTGATGTAATATTAGAAACACAAATTTATATCATATCAAATTTATGACAACTTAAAACCAAGAACGTGTATGTTATTGCTAAGAAATTATTAAGGAAAAAGCGCAATTGCAGTGTAAATATTTATAATTAGATATTTTCGAAAGTTTATAAGTCCTTTATTGTAATCTTAATACTTAAAATCCTGTCCATTAGCATTATAAGGGGGTGGCTTTTACTTTATGAATAAGTTTCAATAACAATAGAATATCCTTGCTTGTTTAATTTACTTCCTTTGAGTCATATTGCTCTAAGGGTTGTTACATTGATCATTAGAAGTATGTAATAAATAAACAATTACCTACTGTTTGAGAATGGGTAGTGTGAACCAATAAATAAAGTAAGAAATGTAAATTCCATTTTAGTTTACAATTTCAAGTGTTGTGAAAATGCCACTTCATCTCGGTGCTAATTTGAAAGCGCGGATTGAATCTTGAACACACTTTGGAAATACCCATCGGAAGTGGTAGACCTAAAGTATCTACACCTGCTCAAGATCTCGAGTTGTTTCATTACGTAACAGAACAACCATTTGCTACATACTCCAGGGCTATAGCAGATACACATTTTCCCGGATGCCGTATAACTGCACAAAAAAGATTAAAGGAGATGGGAATAAAGAAGTATAATGCTGCTGCGAAAGAAGTTCTCAGTGACGAAAATATGAGACGTCGTCTGGAATTTGCAAGGCGATATGTGAACGAACCTTTGGAATTTTGGAATCGAGTGATTTTTAGCGACGAAAAACGTTCAATAGCCGCAACGATGGACCACTAAAAGTTTTTAGAATGGAAGGAACTCGTTACGAAAATAATCACATATGTCCTAAAAAACGAAGTGGTTATTTTTCTGTGAATGTGTGGGGTTGGGTTAGCGCGGGGTCCAGGAGTTTGTTGGGCTATCGATGGACGTCTTGATTCTGCTGCGTATTTAGATATTTTGGAAACTATTATGAAACCTTCAGTCGAAGTGTTTTATCCAGACGAAGATTATATTTTCCAACAAGTAAGTATTCTTATTTCACTATCTTTCTCTATTTCACATTTTCATAATGTATTTTTGTTGTTAAAGGACAACGCCCCTATTCATACTTCGCGGGTTGTGCGCAATTGGATACGAAAAATAACTTGGAGCTGTTACCCTGGCCAGCAAAAGCCCAGATTTTAACATTATCGAAAATGTTTGGGCTCGAATACTTGCTGTTATCCGAAGACAACAAGGGCCAAATTTTATACCAGTAAACCGTAATGCACTAATTGCAGCCATTGATACCGCATGGGAAACGATTAATATTAATTATATTGATACCTTGATAGCGTCAATGAGCAGACGCCTCCAAGAATGTATCAATAATAATGGAGGTCACACCCATTATTGATTTCTTATATTTATTTATATAGTAATACCTTTATTTAAAAAAAACGTTTTCATTTAATTTTAAACTATAACTTGGTATCTTAATTATAATTATGTAATAAATTCTTGTCAAAAACTAAATATATACGTTGACAATAAGAATTGCCTTAGTTTTTATTTTCACTTTTATATTAACTACAGAAAAAAATGAAACGTCATAAAATATACATTTTGTAAGGACTAAATATTATGAATAGAGAGTTTAATGATTTTTTTAATAACTTACAATAATTAGTAGGTTAGATTTATTTAAAAATAAGTAATAATCAGTCAACCCAAATAACCATGTTTAGTTTTTTGATTTAATTTAAAAGTTATTGCTTGTAGACGTTTTTTAAATCAAAATTATTTCTAATTTTATTTTGTAAACATTTCCTAAACAAAATTTTGATTCGATAATTAATCGAGCTATGGTGTTTAATTAGCGATACCTTCAAATATATTCTTTAAAGAAAAAATTAAGTAAGCAACGTAAATTACCTATTTTCTAAAACGTGCTTAGTGTAATGATTCATTCTACAGTCCTTCTATAAGATAACCCCTGCTGAGACTACCTGCTGTTAGAATTGTAAATGATACCCTTAAGCCCGCTTCACAATGTGCAAACTTTTGTTTACAGAAATTGTGGTGTCCAAGTTTTAAATTTCATGAGTGTACCTCTAGAAACAAAAATTACCTTGTTTTTGAATTTTGCTCAAAACAAAATAGTAAAAGAATTATTAGGAATTATGCAGAGTATTTTTGGATAAATACCTGCATTGGTTCTTGAGATATGGTTATAGTAAAATAACCACCCGAACGACTTAAGCATTCGGTGAGGGTACGTCGCATGAAAAGTAACGTAAAGTCCACGTCGTTGCACACCTTCACACGCAAAAAATTTTCGATTTTGCAAATGTATGTAACCTTATCGCTACTTTGAAGGAAATCTATTGTTTAATTATTACAATTAAAAAGTATAATCAATCGTATTTATGTTTATTCAACGTTTATTGAAACATTCGAAAATCGCTTGACAAATTGTGCAATAGGATGCAAAACACTTGAGGAAATCGATATCGTTGTAACGCACAAGAATGAATATACGACGAAGGCTCTTTTTCATTTAGTAAGTTATAAGTGGTTCGAAAATAATTTAGCGTACATACGTATAGATACGCCACTGGTAAAAGAAGGACTCGAAGAAAGGTAGGCGTATCGATACGTTTATCAGCCGCGAGGAGAATATTAGATCTGTGGTCGCTGAAGATGATATCGACAGATGTCCAGCCCGTAATTTGAAGGCGGTACGGCACGTTCTTCGTGTCAGAGCCCCACAAGAATGCTATTATTGCGTTTTGTCCTCTGGCACGCGCGCTCTTTGATATACACCGACAACGGACTATCAACAACGGTTAGCATTGCGATTTTTATCGTTACAAATGATAGGTAGTAGCATTTACTGATAATTAAATCGATAAAACTTACCTTGATCAGCTTCTCTCTAATTTCCCAAGAAAAAATTCCCGGATTTTGACGCTTGATTTGTTCGATCCGAGTTTCCACTTCGGGGGTGGCAACACGTGGTTTCGATCCGCCGATTACACCCGGTCTTATGCTACCTGTTTCTTGATAACGATTTAATATTTTTGATACGCATCCGTGAGATACTCGTAATTGTCGCGATATAACGCAGGGACGTATTCCAGCTGCGGCCATTTCGACAATTTTCAAACGGATGTGATTTGGCAAAGGACGACCGTTAATGAAAACACCACCCAATTGATTCACTCTGCCTTGACCTGAAAAAAATTGTTTTCAGATTTACTGTACAGAAGTATTATATTTTTCAATTAAATATTAAATTTAATAGTTTTTTCCACAAATTAAAACTTCAAGTTTAAAAGCATAAATCAATAACCTTTTAAAGCGAATGAAATATTTTGTATGAGTTTCTTAGTTTTTCGCAATGTTGTTAAGATTTATTGGTTCCCAACGTATAATTGCAAACATGTACAAATATGATATTAAACAATCAAGTTACTGCCAAGTTTACAAATATCTGAAATTGATTGAATCCATAACATCAACATTAAAATTAATGGAAACATCATTGTAAGGATAATTTTCAAATTAAAGATAATTTGTGACTAAATCATTAGGTAGGGAGAACACTTATTTAAATTTTTACAAAATAAATAAAATTGTATAATAAAGAATCTATTATTAGAATTTGGCTTCTTAAAAAACCTATAACAACTTCACATACGATCTCATCTTTCTCTTTTAATACCATTTCCACCGTACTAATGGTTCTATACTGGTTCTATTTAGAAAAATTAGGTTTTACGCTAAAAACCATATTAGTGGTATTTTTGCTTGCTCATAGACCATGCAATTTAATATTTTTGACGGGATTTCTTGTTTTCTAGGATTAGACGAGCCAATTAAAATCCTAAATCGGAACCATCGTGCAGAATTACATGAAAACTAAAATTTAATATATAAAAAAAAATTTGACATATAAAACAGTAATCTCTAGTAGTAACAACTTGCAAAATCTTTTTAGACAATCCGAAAGACCCAATAGAAATGTGTGATAAATCGGGAATATATAAAATTAATTGTAAAGACTGTAACCAAGTATATATAGGGCAAACCAAGAGACCTATTAAAACTCGTTTTAAAGAGCACTTAGCTCATGTCAAATATCATCGCACAGATACATCCAGTGTTGCCATGCATATGCTTGAAAATGGCCATAGAGTAGGCGACATTGAATTAATTAAGAGGGTAGATAATAAAAACAAACTCGATTCTTATGAAAGTTTAGAAATTTTTAAAAACATAAATTTGCTTATGAATTATGATAATAACGGTCCATTAGAATTTTCGGAATTATTCAAGCTTATATAAGAAGAATGAAGTGTAACGATGCGTGACACGCAGATAGTATACATAAGCTTCCTTTTGTTTTTATTTTTAGTATTGGTTCGCTGATGATGATAGCTTAGCTATTAAAACACGTGTCCGAGTAAAGTTTTTGTTGCAGTTTTTTGGTGTTTTTCCGTTTGTTTAAATAATTGGGAACAGCATTGAATTGCGGGGTAGAATGGCTCACGTGTGGAATTTTGTTTTTATGTAAGTTACATTATTATCACCCGTCCAACAGGACGGGATTTCAACTAGTTTCTTTCTATTTTCTCTACTCTTCATCCCAAATAATTAAATGTATCTACTTCCTCAATAGTGAACAATTTTTCTTCTTATTACTTTTTTGTTATAAGCCATGTACTTTGTCTTTGTTTTATTAATGATAAGTCCATTTTGTTTTGCTTTTTATGGTTATTAAATTCACCGTAGTAGGCACAATTTTAAAAATTAAAAACTAAGATACTAGAAACAGTTAAAATAAGAAAATTGTTTAATAAATCTACAAAAAATGATAAAAGCTTACTGTTATTAAAGGTTTGGTGCGTAAAACTTTAACACAAACACCATTAACAATCAGTAAAGTAAATCCCTATAATCCATATTAAAAAAAAGCACGGTATAACATTTTCTTGTTTTCTAATCTTGTTACCATATATTGTTCTGTGTGCCTACATACACCACCTAGCGTTCTATACTGATTTGATATACATATTTTCTTCTTACTAATAGGCAATTAATTTGGTTTTCCATGGAACCATTCTGGTGTTTACATAAAACCTTGTGTTTCCTTGGGTGCTCAAATATTGTTGTGATTATAACCATGTTTAACGATGCTGCAAACTCTGTGAATCTATAAATATGCTAGTATAACCTTCATATTCTAACTATATGAGTTTTCGGTTATTCTTTGAAGTTCCTCGTAGAATTTATTCTTCCTTCCGTATCTTGGGTTTCTGTTGGTGTGTATAATGTTACAGAAGATGCTCTTCTTCTGATTTCTTCATTTTTAGCTCATCCTGTTTTTAGAGATGCTTCAATTTCCACGTAATATTTTTGTAATTGTTCCGCTATAACGTTTTTTCAAGGTATGGTTTCTAATAAAATGTTTGATATTTTATATAGCTAATTTTATTAATTTTTTATCTTGGTTTTGTTGTTTTTTTGTTTTCATCGCCGACTTCGTTGTCTTGGTTTCAGTCCTGATTTCGGTAGTGGTCCTGTATGATTTATCTATATCTGCTTCTTTTGGATCTATACTTCTTCTATGAAAAGGAATTAAGATAGTTTGTGCGCATTCTTTCTTTTCGATTCTGTACGTCTTGATGAACTCGATTCATTCTCATCTGTGGAGCTGTTGCTTTTCTTTTGTCGTTCGATTCCATTACTTTCCCGCCAACTTCCTTTATATCTTCTACCTTCTATTTCTCTCTATTTATTAGAAGTATACCTTTCTTAATCCCTGCTCTGCAGCCTTTTTTCCTGGCACCCATTATGTACGGTACTAGTTGTTGTTTGTTGTGGTACACTAACAAAACATATCCAATGCAGACAGCACTTGAGACGTATAGAACTGTCAGATTATGACACTTGTAGTTACTGTGGTGGAAATGATGAAGAACATTATCATGAAGTGCGGCGTTTTGTGACCAAAGAGAATAAAATATCTAGGAGATATCCTCATCAAGGAGGAAGAATTACTACACCTACGAACCAGAGGACCGATCGGCTTTATCAAGAATGTATATCTCTTCTGACTTAAACAAAGGGAGCGCAAAAGATTATGTGTGGTCGTAGTGCAGAAGGCATCGAGCACTCACCCTAATCTTAATAATAATAAGTTATAAATGTTCCTAACCCTATTTTAACGTGGAGGGTGTTATAATGTCAATAGCATCCACCTCTAGCTCTGTGAAGAGAAATGGGCACAATGTAGCATAAACGAATAGGTATATTTTGAACTCACACTTTGACATGAGGGTGCTGTTGGGTCAAAAGAAAATTATACACATTTTAAAAATTGAAAAATATACAGGATGTCCAATTTAAAAGTTAGCATCATTTTGGGTGAATCGGGACCCGTACGTTGAAAAGTGACGCTTATTGTGTAACTTTGAAAGTTATAGCCTTCTTAGATTTATGATATTATTACTGGATTATTGCTTTTGAAAAAAATGACAAACTGCGGCCAAGAAATCCACTTTTAGAAACCTAGTGTAATATCTACGTACAGAATAGGCAATGAAAGATATGTTAATCCGGAGAAAAAATAAAGAAAACTATCAAAACCAAGAAAAGTCTTTGATTAACAATTAAATAGAATTTTGCTAAAGTATATGTTCAAATATATTAGTAAAATAAATAAAGTCGAACACAAAAAGTGAGATTGGTGTGTGTACATACGTGTATAGTGATCCGTAAATAATCACAATTTTTGGGACTTTACGAGGTAAATTTTTCGTAAGTTTATAAACACAAGGAGAGTTAAAAATTTGGGAATTAGATAAATAATAGAGCAAGAACTAGTAAATGATAAATATCAAATCACTTCCGAAAGGTCGAATTGGGTGATAATAGGAAAATTTTGGGTCACCTAAAATAGCCGTTTCTTGGGTTATCGTTATTTGTTCGCATACGCATTAAAAAATAAGCTTAAACGATGTAACGGTAACGCCAAACTTTATTTAGCCGCCAAATTGATTGTAAACCGTCACATAAAATTAGGTTAAGATTAAAAAACTATAACGACAAAGTGTAATAACCGACAGTTTTGTTGCGTGCAGTCCAAAACATCATTAAAATTGCTTCACGTTATCGTTATTTATAACAACGGGTACGTTAATTTTGATGTTATTTTAAGTGACTCAAAATCTCTCTATTACTTTACGTTGTTCAAGCGTTAAAACAGACAATCCAAATAACCGAAAAGAGGAAATCTAAATCTTAGAGCAACACAGTAATATAATTGTAAATAATTGAACTGTTTGAACTAAATGAAGTAAACTATACACTAGAATTAAAAACTTGACAACAAAACTAAAGATGAGCAAATAATACAACCGAGAAGATGTTTCAACAAATAAATTAGAACGTAAAAAAAAATAGTGACTTTTGTAGACTTGCGTTTGAGCTACCTTACATTGATGACCCTCCAAATAAAGGAAATACGTGTATGTAGGTGCAGGTTCGCAATTATCCCAATAGCTACTATTTATTCGGTTGTCAAAAATTTTAAATATTTTCTTAAAAAATGCGCTTAACTATTTCACATTATTGAAAAGTTCACAACAGGCATCTTACATATCTACAGATTTTTACAAATATTACATTTTAATGAATCTAAGTACCTACATGGCAACTGTCCATGAAGTGGTGACATCGACTATCTCTTCTTTAATAAATAGGCGCACGTTGCGTTGAAATACTGTATCTAATTCTGGTGGTTTTAGTAGACTTGCGTTTGAGCCATCCTACACTGATGAACCTCAAAGAAAGCTAAACACGTGTATGTAGGTGCAGTTCATAATTTTGTAACTATCACTGGCTACTGTTTTATTCGGTTGGTAAGAATTTGATATGTTGCGTTCAAATGCTTTTTTGCAATGTTGAAATATTCAGTACTAGCATCTTACATATCTACAGATTTCTACAATTACTACATTTTAAAGAAAAACAATGTTATAATAAACATGTAGTATATTAAGAAATATTAAGAAATAAAAAAAAACAAAAATTAAATAAAAAGAAAAATACAGACAACATTGTAAAATCAGGCATGAAGATAGTTGTAAAGGAGAGCATAGATCGGGAAATATATAAAAAACAAGAAGAGAGCAATATTTATTAAATTAATTAAAGCTAGCACGAAAATGGTAATGTTACAAAATACTAAATAAACTTACGGGATTAGACAAATGGGTAGATGAATCTAAAAAAAATACAAAGAAAGGATAAATGATTGATAATCAATGATCAAACATACAGAGCAGAAGATCAAGAACGGAGACGAAAAAAGGTAGTAGAACTAGTAACAACCACAAAAAAGGGAAACAGCTTTAAAGAACAAATAAGAAAAATAATCCAAACCGTGCAAAAAAACTGATAAATATAGGTGCGAAAAAAGGTATTAAAAACGCAACAAGCAATAAAGGAGATAAGGAATTAAGGATAAATCAACAAAAAGTAAAATATGGCAAAGTAATTTAAACTACACAGAAAGTAATATTATAGAAAAAAATTACGAATAGGAGACCAGAAAGCACTGCGAACAAAAAATGACAACATTAAATTTGGCACATAATAATCTTAAGAGTATTATAGGAAAAGAGGATGAACTAGTAGAAGAGGTGAAACTACAAAACATCAAGTGCCTTTGGTATACAAAAAACTAAATAAGAAGGAAAATGAGTAACGGAACTCAAAATAGATTATTGGTATGCTAGTCTGGGGTAGATAAAAAGAAAGAAGGGCAAACGTTACATTAATGAAAGATTTCTTGCAGTGACACTAAATGGTTTAGAGAATTATATGGACAGTAATAACAGCATACGCATCAAACAGTACTGCCAAGAAAGAGGAGAGAAAGAGTTTTGAAACGCTGCAAATAGAAATAGACAAAGGCAAAAAAAGTTATTATAATGGGGAGATATAAATAGCTGAGTAGGCAATAAGAATGAAGGCGTTGGGACATCAAAATACGATAATAGTAGGAGACTGATAGACCTTTGTAAAATGACTTTCTAATAAAAATGTATCCACAAGAACATACCCAATAATACTAGGGAAGGTCTCTCTAGAATGGAAAAACTGATAATTAATTATTTTATTATAAACTCAAAAAAATTGGAAAAGAGTAAAAGATGTAAAAGTACAAAGAAATAAAAAGTAAAATGATCAATATTTATTAAGAATGGAACTTTTCTCGAAAGTAAAAGAAAACAAGAAGCAAGAAGGAAGAAAATAGTTACACAAAAATTAAAAGCTATAGATTAAAAAAGATAGCATGTCAAAAAATCTTCCAAGAAAACCTAGAGAAAAAAATTGAACAAGACAAAGAAAAAAGTAAAGAGATAGAAACTAAATGGAAACAATTTAAAGATAATATCATAGACGCAGTAAAGACAAGTCGTAGAGTAAGCAAAGAAAAGTAGATGGACGATGGAGATTCAACAAAAAATTAGAGAATAGAAAGAAATTGGAAGAAACTAGCACATGATATAAAGTAGTAAGAACAGAAACAAATTGGATTACAATACAAGCTAAAAAGTTTGGAAACAAGATGAAAGAAAATTTTCTAGCAACAAAGAAGTTATTTTAAAGAATGAACTGACTCAACGCAAAACAAAGGAAAGAAAAGATACTAAGGATACTGTGACAGAACAAGAAGACGTAAGCGATATACGTAACATATTAGGAAAAGAAATCATGGCAACGAAAATTATGATTAAAGGAAACACGGCTTTGATATAGAGATGAAACCTATTGAAGCAGGAACTATAATTGAAGATAAGAGAGAAATGACGAAAAAATAGAAAATGTGTGGAAAATCACAATACATCACCATCACTACGGTAGTGAATGCTGCACGATCAATAGAAGAAATGAGAGCAAAATAACAGTCATGGAAATGAGATTTCTAAGGAAACTTGAAGAAATGACAGAAAGGGATAGAGTGAGAAATGAAAGAATAATTGAACTTCAGAAAGTAAAACCAATAAAGTTACTGATAGAAAAAATAAAACTAGGATGGATGGGACACCTCCTCTAAATGTAGGACACCAGAATAACTAGAAGAATATATAAACCCAAAGTATTTGGACAGAACAAAGTAGGTAGACCCAAAATGAAGTGGGATGAACAAATACGAAAAACAGTAGAAAACGGGGTAAAACTGTGGAGAGGGATTAAGGGGCAGTTGTATTGTCTTCGCTTAAACTTAACTATGATTTAATTTCTAAGGATATATTTTGACCACAATTATTGCCTAGGAAATTAAACAAAAATATATAAAAATAATAAAAAAATTAAACAAAAATATATAAAAAAATAATAAAAAAATAATAATAAAAAAATATTTTGTGTACCGTTAATTTATAAAAATAATTTCAAGAAACATAATTCAAAGCAATATTTATCCCAAAATGAATTTTGCATGAAACTTACTTTAAATACGTTTCTCCAAAAAACTAAAATATCTTCTCAAAATTACAAAAGCATCATTAACGACAATAATATTGGTGTAACCAACATTATTTACGTATTATTAAGACAATACAGGTACAATGTTGTTGAATAATTATTTATTTTTGCTCGTTCTTCATACATTTTACAAAACTGAATATTAGAAAAGTAATAAACACCCTGATTTGTTAAAAGAATGATGACAATTGTAACCTTTTAGAACCATCGACGCCGATCCTTGATCAGTAATAAGATTAACACAGATAAGTCGAACAGAAACTATAAATTGAGTTTTTCCGTATAGGTACTTGTTACATAATCTATGTATATGTATAACTAGTTATTAATCATGATCGAGAATTAATTACGAATGCAGCTGTCAGTCCCAAGAATAAATGAAAGCCCTACACAATATTGCTCAATGCTCTCAATCAATAGCGTCAAATGTACAGCAATGTGATAAAACATAATGTTTTCATCTTCTACAATTTTGCAATAATGCAAATAATAAATTGAAACGTTCAATACCAATGACAAGTGCAATAACGTGCACTACAAATTCAATTATTCTGTCAATTATTAAAAAAACACATTCTAGAAATGGAGATACTTTAATTAAATAATGCCGTAAAAAGTATATATTTTAATTATCTAAAAGGTTTACTCATTAATCACATTTTATTAACGTTTATCAGTAGTACCCACACGAAAGTAAAGTAATTAATTGACACGATTTAAAAGGAAATTCAATAAACAAAATCGGTGACGTAACGCATTCATTTTTCTTATAAAATTTTTTTTCACACCCTACTTCTCGGAGTTCATAACAAAAATTTTATTTTCTACTACACCTACGACCAATTATGGCCGGAATGGTGTTCTGCGAAACTTGTTTTATATAGAAATCCGATAAAAATAAAGTTTTAACGAAATTTTCAATGAAGTTGTTAAAAATGCTCGTCTATGAAAAACGCGGTCATGCTTAGTTTGCATTTTTTTTCAAAATTGCGCATTCGAGTTAATTTTAATATTGCGATACAAGCACGATTATTTACTTCATAATTTTAAGGGTTGTTCTTTATTACAATGAATTAATTGTTGTCGGTTTTTATGTTAATATTTATATGTACAAATTTATATTAGCATTTACATAAACGTATGTTTCGCAATTAATCTGATACATTTTGTTGTCTTTTTTAAGCCTATTTTTCAAACACTTGCATTAACTTGACCTGGTTCTTTCAAATTAACCTTTACCCATTCCAGACGTCTGAACTTATGGCAATACAATGATTTCATAACTTTAACCTAAAATTCTGTAATCATAATTAAAAAAATGGCTTGGGCTTTTTTCTCAAAGCAATCACACTATTTTTGGAATTTTTTTTTAGTAAATATTACCACATAGCTTTTGAATTATGTGTGTTAATCGTTACACGCATCGTTACGTCTCATTAATCTCTATAATAAGCTGGAATTATTCTGAAAAACTTAATGGTCCGTAATCAAAATAATTAACAAGCAAACATTTGTTTCTAAAAATTTCATAAAAACCAAGTTCGTTTCTATTATCTCCTTTTATAATTAATTTAATATCGACTACTCTATTATTATTTTTAAGCATGGCAACACTGGACCGATGGTTATTTGACACAATCTAGGTGCTGTTTAAATCGAGTGTTAAGAGGTCTCTTGGTTTGCTCTATGTATACTTGGTTACAGTCTTTACAATTTATTTTATAGATTCCCCAATTTTGTTGCGTCTTTCCGGATCGCCTAAAATATTTTGCATGTTGTTACTGTTTGAAATTATTTTTTTATAATCAAACTGTGAAAATATGTTTTGAAGAGGTTTTGTGAGATAATTTGGTAATTTGACATATTTCTTATCTACTTTGTTATTAGTACTTCCACTTCCTGGCGTTCATTTGGTATAAACCTCATAGTGTTATTGTCTTTTTATAAATATTTATATCTAGTTTTTACCATTTCTTGATTAAGGAAAGGTAACTTACGATATGCTACTGCTTCATAAGTGTACTTAATCGTCTCAAATTTTAAGTTTAAATTATCTGAATTGCTAAACGATGTGAACTTTAGTATCAATGACCGTAAAATGTCAACCACATATCTACACCAAATTCTAGAAAATTAATCTAAATTATTATTAAAATCAAATTCAAATTTATTCATGAACAGATTACCTATAAATGTTATCTATTATGGTACCATGATTTATTATTAATTTTAAAGTGACATCTATAGGAACGTTTGGAAACAATAAAGAGAGATTAATTAATATTTAAACTTCGTTTCAGTCAGTTTTTTTGGTATGTTTTATCTTTTCTGTAGTTTACGGTTCCATTCCTTTGATCAAATTAATTAATTAATGTTAAAATTGTTTGATTTTTGAATGATCTAGTGATACTAATTGTAAGACGTTTAACAAATTTTACTTCCTTCAACTTTAATTTTATTTCAATTTCAAAGTTTTTATTTTATCCTACAGTTAATTTTTATCAGTTTCATCGATATTATTATACAATTCTATCTTTATTTTCATTATCACTTTTATACCTGTTTTAATATTTTTTTTTTTTTTTTTGGCCGAGTTGTCATGAGTAATTTACTTTCTGCAATGATGACAGTAATAAAATTTATTTTAATCGCTGAAGAGAGTAATTAAAGTTAATTAAAATAAGATTGTTATTGGATTCCTCCTTTGATTTACTCTACAAATGAAATTTAACTGTAAACCGTGTAATTCGAAAATGCGACAAAATGTAATGACTTGTAAAATTATTTATTTACTTCAATTCCTGGACATTCTTCGAGTGCGTTATTTAAATGTTTTTGAAGAAACCACAACATTCAAGATATCATATTTGTTTTAGTGTAATTTCTAGAATGGTTTATTTAATTGTAGTTGTATGTACTATAAAGCTTTCATAACTTTTCTCGATTTTTGTAAAAACATTTAAAGATTAAAGTATTTCTCTGTGTTATTGATTCAAACTTTTAGTTACGTTTATGAGTAGAATCGTAACGCTTTTATGAATTAGCTCTAGAGACTGACAAAAATTAAAGCTTGTCATTATAATATTTTATCTAAGTGTAACACATGAATTACTGAATAATTATGTTCAAAATGTTATTTTAAATAAATTGTATGTAAAAGTACAATGTAATTTACATTGGACTTTCATTATTAAACGATTTAGGTTGCTGTAACCAACACTCAAATTAAAAAAAAGTGAAACCGCATGCGTTAGTAACTGTTTCTATTTGCAAAAAAATGATAAAATATTGTTACAAACACGTGTGTAAAGGATTTTTTATAAAAATCTTACTTCCCACACTTGTATCATACTTAATTATTAATTTACTTCTTCACTGTAAGGGAGTTTAAATTCCACATTTCTTTTGTTTAAATAATGTTTTCTGTTTTTCTTTATAATGATACGTAGAAAGATTTCTTTTTTAAAATTTTCTTTCTAGATTGTAAGAAGATTAAAACATTGGGATTTTTTTATTCATTTTAATAGTTTTTTGTTATGCTACATGCTATTTTAAACTTATGCTTTTGAAGTATAAGACAAATCGTAGAGCTTTTGCTTTGTTTTTTACTTATACGTAAAGCTTTAACTATGTCGTTTTAAATTTTCATCCAACTTTCAGGAATTATTTATTATTTTAAATTAATTTATACTAAAAAAGGCAATAATGATTTGAGTTATTTTTAATTATAATCAAATTCACAGTTATCATGGTTTTTCTCGATTTCTAGAAATTTACTTGTACAGTTTTAAGCATATACTTTAAATCTTCCTCTAACACTATTTTAAACGTTTCTGATTTTTCAGCATTCTAATTTAATTTAAATTAGGTAAGTGTTTACTTTACCTTTGCTTTTAAATATATTTGAAATCGTATGCTTTTATTTTATTGATTTCTTTACTTTTGCGTAGAGCTTTAAGTATATCGTTTGAATATTCAACTAACAAACTTATGCGATTATTTTTGTTATTTTAGTTTAATCATTGATTTAATCTACATAATAGCGCTTATTACATTACTAAGTATAAAACTATCGTACAGTTTTTTCTTAATTTCTATATACAGGGTGGGCCATTAAAAACGAGGTCAGGAGGCATAACTGCTGAAGAAAAAATTTCTCCAAAAAATCCTGAGACAAGTCAAATTTGTTTGTGAGAGAAACTTTTTGACAAAAAAATTGGACCTCGACCGTCACCTCCTTAAGCGGGGTGTTATTCCCCAAATATTTTCAAATAAAAATATGGGTCAAGTAATACCTCGTTAAAAGGGCTTTTTTTTTTTAAATTCGGTCTACCCGTTGCGAAGATATAGAGTTTTCAAATGTCACCAATGTATTTCAAGGAATACAAAAAACAAATTAAACTTTAATCCAGTAAATGTTCAAATTTAGAACCACCAATTTCCATACAATTGTATAAATTTTGCTCAAATTTCTGCCTAACGTTGCCAAGCAGCTCATGAGTTATTCCCCTGCATACAAGAGTAATGCGCTGACGTAACTCTTCCAACGAACCGCCCTCAGTAGCATAAACTTTTTTGATTTTATATGCCCCCACAAGAAGAAGTCCAAAGGAGAGAGGTCTGGAGATCTGGCTAGGTATTTCACGGGACCTCTTCGACCTATCTATTGACCAAGAAAGTTTGCATTCAAAAAACTCCCTAACAGCAGCTGCACAATGAAGTGGAGCACCATCTTGCTGAAAAAAAACAAATTTGCTTTCGACTATCTCTCATTGTTCTCAACAATGTCAATTAGTCTAGGATATACCAGTGCTCCAATATTCGCAAATTCGCAATATTCGCCTGTCAAATTGTTGTCTATGAAGATTGGTCCAACGATCTGATCACCAAAGCACCCGCCCAATCATTGACTTTTTGTGGAGTTTGAGTATGAACTTTATGGAACACATGAGGGTTCTCATCTGACCAGAAGCGGCAATTATGACGGTTGACAGTGCCATTTAGGAAGAAAGAGCTTTCATCAGAAAAGCAAATGTTGAAAAGAAATTGCCTGTTGTCAATAATTCTTTGGGACATATTTTCGCAAAATTCCAAGCGCCGATCACGATCGTCCTCGTTCAATTCGTGAACTAGCTTGATTTTATATGGAGGGAATTTAAATTTCTTCAGAATTTGTCGTATTGTCGTACTCTTTAAATTTGTAATCCCAGCTAATTTTCGTGTACTCAACGCTGGATCTGCACTAACTTGGCTTATTACTTCCAGGCTTGCGGTTTCATTCAACACAGAAAATTTACGTTAAGGATTTCGTTTTGCATTCCCCACTGATCCTGTTTCTTGGAATTTTTCATGATTCTTAAAAAAAAGACTCACAATTCCAACTCTTTCGGCAATTGAATACACCATAATGACGGATTATTAGTAGAGATCCATTACAATGAAAATCAAAATCACAACTGGCAAAAAGTATTGAGGTTTTTCGTGAATACTGCATTCTAAATTACTTTTATTAACCACGCAAGACTCTAACAAAGTTCTTATCTTCAAATAAACGTTGTTTACGTCGAAGTCAATCATTTTTCTGGACATTTATAAATGATACCTTAAGACTCCATATCTTCGCAACGGGTAGACCAAATTTGAAAAATAAAAAGCACTGTATAGAGAATCAAAAGTCCTTTTAAACGAGGTACCACTTGATCCCTATTCCTATTAAAAAAAATTTTGGGGGATGACACTCCCGCTTAGGGGGGTGACGATCGAGGTCCAATTTTATTGTCAAAAAATGTCCCCTTTACAAAAAATTTGACCTGTCTCAGGATTTTTTGGAGAAATTTTTTCTTCAGCAGTTATGCCTCCTTGCTCGTTTTCAATGGCCCATCCTGTATTTGTGCGTACAGCTTGTTTGTTCGTTTGATCTTCATCCAACATCAAACATTTTTTCACTACTTTAATTCGATTTAAACTAAGAAATCGAAAAGTGCTTATTTGATTTTTATTTCATTCCTAAGCATAATCAGAATTCTTTTATGATTTTACTAGATTTCATAATATTAATGTGGAGAGTTTTATTCAATTTTATAAATTTATACTTTATTAATCTATACTGAAAATAGTGAATTTTACAACAAGACAATTTTTTATATTTTTGAGCTTTGTTCCAACGTAGTCTAAAACAATTGGACAAACACATAAAGCTTTTATGACTTTTCGCGATTTTTTTATATTTATATAATTTAAATTTTCGTTTAACATTTTCAAAAAACCACAACATTTCTTCTTTATTATGATAATTTAATATACACTATAAAAAAGATAGTGTTTTTAATACTCTCACTTTTAATACAAACAACATTTAATTTTTTTTTAATTTTTTTCATTCTAATGATTATCCAATTTTTTTCAAAACATTTAGGAGTATATTCATTATTTTAATTTAATTTGCACAAGATAATGAGACGAAGTACGAGCAAAATCATAGAGCTTTTATGAACTTTTAATATTTAAGACATTTAAATTTTTGCTGAACGTTGTCAAAAACACAACATCCCTTCTTCTTCACGTTAATTTAATCTACACCAAAAAAGATAGTGTTTTGATATTCTATATTTTGAAATTTTTTTTATTCTCTTATTTTAGTCTTCGACTATTTTTTAAAACGTTTGGGGTTCATTCAATATTTAAATTTAATTAGAACAAAAACATAAGATTTGCTTTTTATGTACTAAGTTCGAGTAGCATTATAGAGCATTTATGATTTTTTTAGAATTATGATAGTGTTTTGATACTCTTCACTTCTATATACAATTTTTTGTGATTTTCTAATTTAAATCTTTGTTCATTTGGCGTTCATTAATTATTTAAATGTAATTGGCGTAAAAGAAAATGAGAATTGCTTTTTCATTAAGTACAAGCAAAATCATAGAGCTTTTATGATTTGTCTCGATTTTTTATGTTTATGTCATTTAAATTTTTGTTCAACATTGTCTGAAACTACAACATTTCTTCTTTTTTATGTTAATTTAATCAACACTAAAAAAGATAGTTTTTTGATACGCTTTACTTTTAAATACAAAATAACATTCAAATTTTTTTTGATTTTCTCTCTCTCAAACACTACTACAATATTCAGCATTGCTTTTTCTTTCTTATCACTTTAATCAAATCTGCACTAAAAGAGATAGATAGTGGTTTCCTTCACTTTTAAGTACAAACTAAATTACAAAAACATATGTTTTGTTTATTATCAGTGTTTTAATAAAAATGCATAAAGCTTTATGTAAACCACTTGAATCTGCATCCAGTGTTTTTCGAAACATTTTGGGTTTATTCATTGTTTAAATTTAATGTACACAAAAGAGGAGAGGCTTTATTGTTGTTACATTAAGTATATGCCAAATCATACAGCTTTATGGTTTTTTTTATAATTGTCATTTATATCTTTGCTTAACATTGTCAGCAAAATTAATTGTAAAACGTTCAACTATTTCTTTCTAAATATCTACAACTAGAGATTTCTCTTTAGGAATAAGCAACTTTATAGAGCTTTATGATTTTTTTGTATTTTCGATGTTTTTGCACAGAGCTTTTAAAATGTTGACAGTGTCTGTATCTAATTTTGGAATTTTACATTACTTTAATTTAATCTTCCACACTTAAGTATAAGAAAATTATCAAGCTTTTAACTTTTTCTCAATTTTTGGATATTTATGCCTACATCTTAAGTATGTTTTTGAACTTGATTCAACATTTAGGGTTTTTTCAATATTTTGATTTTATTTACACCAAAAGAAGATAAAGTGTTTTTTGGGTTTTGTTTTACTTCTAAGCTAAATCATAGAATAAATAAATAAATAAAATAGAACTTTTATGATTTTTTTAGATAACTTGATATTAATGTGGAGAGTTTTAAATATCTAGTTTGTTTCTAGTATTTTAGCCATAGATCTCAGGCATCTCAGGGCTGACTTTAGATTGAGAGGAGTAATCTTCTCCAGTTTGAGGAAACGTTTCCCAAAACAGTTTCATCTACTTGAAAGCATGGCTTCACATTCCACAAGTATGTGAATAAGAAAAATCATAAAGCTTTTAACGTTTTCCTCGATTTTTCAATATTTGCTTATATGCCTTCGTTTCTTAACTATAAGAAAAATCATAAAGCTTTTAACGTTTTCCTCGATTTTTCAATATTTGCTTATATGCCTTCGTTTCTTAACTATAAGAAAAATCATAAAGCTTTTAACGTTTTCCTCGATTTTTCAATATTTGCTTATATGCCTTCGTTTCTTAACTATAAGAAAATCATAAAATCTTTAATGTTTTTCTCAATTTCAATATATTCGTGCTTAGAGATTTTATTTAAGAAACAAAGAAAATCATAGAAGTTGATGATTTTTCCAGATTTTTGTTTTATGCATAGAACTTTAAACATGTCGTTTATATCTTTGTCAAATTTTCTGAATTTGTTTATTACTTTAGTTTGCATTGAAGAAGTTTTTATTTTACTTCTCTTAAGTAGAAGAAAAATCATAAAGTTTTTAACGATTTTTTGCGATTTTTTGATATTTATCGTTTAATTTTTATTTAACATTCACGATTTTTCAACATTTTAATTTAATTCACAATAAAAAAAAGTAGATACTTATTTTACTTTCAATGAAAGCAAGAGCTAGAGCTTTTTACGTTTTTGGGTTTTGGTCCAACGTAATCCTAAACAATTAGGAAAATAAAACTTTTATGGTTTTTCCAGGTTTGAATCATTGTTCAATATTGTCAGAAACCACAACATGCCTTCTTCTTCATGTTAATTTAATCTACACCAAAAAAGATAGTGTTCACTTTTAAATACAAAAAATTTGAATTTTTTTATGGTCTTTTTGTTTAAATCTTCTTCCAATTTTTTTCAAATATTCGAAGGTCATTCGTTAAGTTGTTTTTAATAAGTACATGCTTTTATGGTGTTTTCGTTTTTCTATATTTATGATTATGTTTTAATTCTTAAATTATCCAAAACCACAAAAGCTTAAAATTTGAATTTTTATCTAATACTGTTCAAAACATTTGTGGTTTAGTTATTATTTAAATTGAATTTGCACAAAAGATAAGAGAACTTGTTGCTCTCGCAAAATCATACAAAGTTTGTGGTTTATTTTGTTTTATTATAGTTGTCATTTAAACCATTGTTTAAAATTGTCAACAAAAAAATCATAAAGTTTTTAACTTTTTTTCTATTTCTAAATATTTATGATTAGAAGTTTTATTATGAAATAAGCAAAATCAGAAAGCTTTATGATTTTTTTTTTTATATTTATCCATCGAGCTTTTAATATGTCTACATCTTATCCAATTTTAGAATTTGTACATTACTTTAATTTAATTTTATTGAAAATCAGTTTATCAACATCATAAACCTTTTAACATTTTCGGGATTTTGGATATTTACGCTTAGAGTATGTTTTTTGATCTTTATTCAACATTCAGGATTTGTTCAATGTTTTAATATAATTTACACTAAAAAAGTGTATTCTTGGATATTTATACTTATTTTTGAAATATGTGCATTACTTTAATTTTAATTGAAAATAAATTTAATAATTTGACTTTTTCTCTTGAGTATAAGAAGAATCATAAACCTTTTAACTTTTTTTGGATTTCTGTTTAGATCTTATGTATGTCATCATACCATTCGGAATTTCTTCATTATTTTAATTTAATTTAAAAAAATACTTTCAATTTAAGCAAAATCTAGAGCTTTTTGATTTTTTAGATTTTTTATGTTTTTTTAGTTTTTGTCTAACATAGTC
This sequence comes from Abscondita cerata, assembly GCA_030710515.1. Lineage (NCBI taxonomy): Eukaryota > Metazoa > Arthropoda > Insecta > Coleoptera > Lampyridae > Abscondita > Abscondita cerata. Next base: position 189,064 of record JALBCR010000160.1, on the reverse strand, counting down.
CATAACATTTGGTTTCTCTTTTACTAAATATAAAGCTTTTATAATTTTTTTTGATTTTTTATATTTATGTAATTTATATTTCTTCTTCTTTATGTTAATTTAATCTATAATAAAAAACATTTAATTTTTTTAGTTTTTTTATTTGAATCTTTATCCAATTTTTTTTTTAAACATTTGGAGTTTATTTATTATTTAAATTTAATCTGCACCAAGTACAGTCTTTCGGGTTTATAGTGGCGTGGTTAAGAGCAGGTACATGTATTAGTTGTTTCCATTTAATTGCATACATATAACAAAATAAAATGAGACAGATTTTGCTATAGATAGGCTTGTACTAAATTAACAAAACTGAGGGCCTGAAGCTATAATGTAAAACTATGTAAACTATGCATATGATGATTTCATAAAATTTCAACGTTCATCTGCAGTTAGGTATTGTAGTTTCATTAAAATATAATAAAATACTCTTCATAGTAAAAAAACTATAAATAGGAGATTTTTAGAGTTTATCATGACCATTGTCCGAAAATATTGTTATGGAAAATAAGTGTTTTTAAGTCAGAAAGATATAAAATATACGTTAATCATAAAAAATTACTGTGATAAACATAACAATTATTTTTTACTTATCAACATTTACAAATGGCTAATCTGGTATTTGCACAATTAAAATAAACCTTGTTTATTTAAATGACGTTTAATTTCTAATGCTTCCAAAATTTTAGATCTTTCTAATTAGTTAATTAATGGTTTGATTCCAAAATATGTTTAGCAAAATTTCATTTCTTTGGATGGTCTCAATTATTTTAATTTTGTCCTTCTCATTAAATACTAAACGTTTACCTGTTTTAAATGTTCGAAATTTTTGCAATAATTTACAGTTTGAAGTTACAGCTTTAGGCCCTAAGTTTTGTTAATCCGGCATCGAGTCTACATATACGATAGCAAAATTTATCTTATTTTATTGTGTTTATGTATCTATGCAATTAAAGGAGAACGAGCAACTTATGTACCTGTTGTAAACCGCGCCATTATAAACGCGAAAGACTGTACAAGTGAAATTATAGAGCTTTTGATGGTTTTCTCAATATTTGTCATTTAAATCTTTATTCAACAGAAAACATACCATTCAGCGTTTCTTTTTGTTATTTTTATACAATTACAGTTTACAGTAAAAAGAGTTTTCCTCAATTTCTTGATAGAAATGCTTAGAGCTTAATGTATAGCATTCAAATATTCAACAACACAACTTTGTTTGTTATAGAACAGTAATTTTGTTTATTTTATACTTTAATTTTCTAAATCTTTGTTACGTGTAATTATATAAAAATAAGTTTATGGATTTCTTTACTCTTTGATAAAGACGCGTGCAGCATAAAGCTTATTATTACAAAATTGTTATAATTAAGCAACAATGTAATTTTCGTCAAAGTATAGAATATTTTATTTTAAATTGTGTCTTTTTAAGGAATCTTCGAGCTTGCATTCAATCATTTAAGAAGAACAAGCCAACGTTTCACTCCTGAAGCGAGAGCTTTATTAAGGCTAAGTTCTGTTAGAGGATTGAACCTCCAAACATGTATTTTATATTAAAAGCTAGGTTTTTACTGGCAAATTGGGGATATAACTGAAAAGTATAAGTTATCTCCTTAAGTCTGTAAAAATTAGTTACCTGGCTGTCTATGAACACATTAGTTCAAGTTTATATTTTACCTACCTCTACTTTTTTATTTTAATATGTTAAAAGCAGGCGAAACTACACATCTTTTTAAACTTAATTTATTAAGCTCTGAGTTTATTTTATTATTTGATTTAGAGAAACACTAAAAAATTTATTGTTTCACTACAGATTAATATCGTTAATTGAGATATTTCAATGCAGTCAAGAAGAATTTTCTTGACTTTTATTCCGTTTAAACTATGATAATAAACCAAAAACCTTTTTTTTTGTAAATTATTTAACGTCGTCGTTTCGTTAAACTTTTATCGAAAGTCCGATTTTAATTAAACTTTTGTAAAGTTTTGTTTGAAAGTATATTAATAGTAGGTAATCTAAAATCTGTTTGTACGCGTAATAAGCTTTGAAGTGATTTAAACTTTAATTTTATGCATCATTAAATATTTTTTGAGTAATTCTATGCATAGAAAATAGATATATTATTTTTTATTTAGTGTACTAATTAAAAGTTCGTTTTATACTTTGATAATCCAGCTAACGTTGGTCGGTATCAAAATTTCGTAAAAACTTTGTCTATATTTTATTTTGATACAAAAATTTGTTATTCTATAAATGCCACCTTTTTGGATATAGTATATTGTCAAATTAACATATTTATGTATTCACTTTTTTTAAATTGCGCTCATAATTTTTGCTCAGCATTCAACTGTTTACAAAATAACATAATTAATAACTTAAGTTACATTCATCTATCACTCAAGTTATACCTGCAGGTAAAATCGCTAATCTAACTACAAATTATAGTTGTCGAGATTCGACATGGACTTCCAAATTACTCAAGCCCACCCCTACAAATGTGATTAAATAATCATTAAAGAACAAGGTTCCGTTGAAAAATCTTACGAACAACCTTTTTATGGCCCGGGGCATTCCAATAAAGGAATATCTTTGAAAGTGTTGGTTGAAAATTGAATTATTATAAGCTTGTGTGTGCGTGTGGTTTATTGATTGATAATAACTGAAGAAATTGAATAATTGGTCATAAATACTTAACTCAATTTGGGGAAACAAATCTCCCTAAGTTTAAGCTTGTTAAATTATTAATTTCAAATTTTTTTTATTGTTGATGTATCAGGTTTTACGTTTTCATTGTAATAGCCATGGCTAATGACTTCACCTTTTTCATACGTTGCTAATTTCGGTCTTGATATGGTTGTTTAGAGTAAATTGAATCAATTGCCTAGTTTGATCAAATTACCTACTTCTAAAGAACAACCGCTGAGGTACAAATTACAAATAACAATAATAATTAAGCAGGAAAGCGTCGTATCTTACCCTGAAAAGGATAACCGCCGAAAATTGGTCTTATATCCATTTCAAATTCACATTAACGCGTGCCCGCCGTAACGAGAGTCAATATTTTTTATTACCATAGCTAGTTTTTCAAAATTTTTGGCATTAATCAAAATTTTGACACTAGCACCATGAAAACTGCATAGAAACTGAATTATAAAGCATAACAATTTCAATTGAACAAAGGAAAAAAATTATAATTTTGCAACTGGTTGTAAAGTGATCCCCCATACCCATTGGTTAGTAATACTCATATGCCCTATTGTACTAAAAGAAATAAGTTTTGATGTTGTATAATGAGACGTTAAAAGCTTATTGTTACTTTGATTTATCGTCGATACTTACTTCTGAAAATTTAAACTGCATACATGCAATAGAGGGAACTTTTGCATTATTATTAAACTTATGGGTACCGGTGGGTAAGAAGAATGGGAGGTACATTTGTACGTTACGTCCTTTAAACATGTTAAATATTGGTAAAAAGGGCATTACCCGAGTTTTTATTATATTGTTGTTTCTCCGTGCAAATTTGCAAAACATAAAATGGCTACCAATCGATATCAAAATTTGTACATGCAACGAAATCCGGTGTGATCTTAATGCTTGTTAATTTAATAAAACGTTAAAATTGGTCTTCTGTGGTTTTTTAATGAATAAAAACAGTAATTTATTTTATTGGACAGGAACTAACTTACGTTATATTAAATTTTGGTTAAAAAGGGCAAACTTAAATTATACTACAGTTTGTAAATTCATTTTATAAAAACAAACTAAAACCATTAAATAAAATAAAAAATCATACTTTTGCTTTAAATTTAAAATTTTGATTTTTTGTTTCAACAAAAATATTACTGTAAATAAATGAAACATTCAAAATATAATGAAAAATATGTTTTTGAATTTAAAAATCTGAATTAAAACTAATTTAATATGTAGAATAAAAAATGAAGATAAGATAAATAAGGAGAGTAAAAGAATGATCCCGCTTTTCTTAATGTTAAGTAAAAATTGACAAAAAATATGTTTTAAGTTAAGTAATTTATAAATAAAGTTTAGCTGGTTTTAACTTATGACATTATAGTTTACAAATATTTTTAATTACAGTGTAAAATGGAAAAAAAGGTGATTTATCATTATCAACAAATTTTAATTAAATAAAAAATGCTAAAGAAATGTTTTTCAAAATATAGCTTATCCCTTATTACATTAAATTTGTTTTTTAAAAATGTTGTTAAACAAGACCAATAATTTGTGAATAATTAAATAATTAAATTTAATAACTCAGTTTTTTTTTGACAACTTTAAAAAAAAATATAGCCTATCTTTTTTCTTAAATTGAATAAATGTTCCAATTCCATTCCAAAATCAATAAATAATATTTAGAAATTTTGATCAATATTTTTTTAATTAAATGGTAACATTTAATACCTTAGTTTTTCAATAACTTTAAAAAAATGTTTTATAAAATATGAGCCAACCCATCTTATACCGGGTGATTCAGCTAACCCGTTCATTAGAAGTTTATGGACTTTCCGTTAAATATTTGTTTAAAAATTTGGAATAGAGGATTGCTCAAAAAGTTCTATTTAATTAAAAATATTTCAGCTCTTCTGAGTTTCGGTTACACCGGAAGTGGCTACCAACTTTCTTATTTTAAATGGAATGATATATTTTTTTGTATATTTGGATTCTACGCTAAAATCTGAGTTACTTTTATGTAGCACAACCTATATGAAAAATCAATAGTTTTGAGATATTCTCATTTTTTTGAGAAAATTTGGTTTTGTAGTATTGTTTTCAAACGCTTGTCAATGATTAAAAAGAAAGTTATAGTAACAAAATTTGGGCTATACTTAGGAGGACTGTTAAGTTTTTAAATGATGTGTAATTTACATCTCATTATTTACAGGGTGTTCAAAATGTTTGGCTAAATCTGACTAACTTCAACTGCCCAATAATCAACTTTTTAAATGGAACACCTTGTATTTTGTTGCTCTATGTGATGGAGAATTAAGTGTTCTTTCAATCTTCATAAGGGTTCCCTATACCTATCTGTTACCATTTTCCTAGTGGCCTGTGGAAATTAAAACAATGTGCCTTATTTATCAAACATGTAAACGTCGACGTCACACATTACACAAGATATGGAAATCCACCAAGAATATTCGAATGAAGACATACTAAATTTATCTTTTATTTATGGAGAATGTTACAAGATTTTTTGAAAGAACTTGCCGTTTGCTTAACGAGAGATATCTACATTTATGGCCTCTAAATAAAATTACATTGCAAAAATAGAAGCAAATTAATTTAATTATTAATTTAGCACCTGTTTGATATGCCGTCCGTGGTTCTCTAAGCACAATAAAACTCTTCTGTTAACTTCAGCTATTGTGGATTTTTGAACCATTTGCACATCTACTTCAGCGAAGGCAGTTCGAACCCGATGTAATAAGTCATCTCTGTTATGGACTGGCCTTGAATAGACTTTAGTCTTGACATACCCCCATAAAAAAATCCAGGGGTGTTAGGTCAGGTGATCTGGGAGGCCATAGAGATGGACCATTGCGTCCAAACCAACGATCTTCGAACATATGGGATAATTCTTGATAAACCTCATGAGTTGAAGGGCTGGAGCACCATCCATTTGGTACTAACATGAATTTAGAAGATTTAGAAGTAAATTGTCTAAAAAAATTGAAACCACTCCCTAAGCATTTCTAAATATTTGCGAGAATTTAAATTTTCGTCATACACTTCAAAACAAACACGATTATCCATAATTAAACAAAAACATTAAACTAAATGTCTTGAAAGTTACCTTCGCGCACCATCCGAGGATTTTGTTCTGCCCAATAATGCCAATTTTCCTATTAATGATTCCTTCTCTACTAAATTTTGATTCATCGGTCCAAATAATTTTTTCAAAAAATTTGGGTCTTCCTGCGTTTTCAATAAAATGCTTTCACAAAATACTACACGACGTATTTCGTCACCTGGGCGGAAAGTTTGTAGTTTTATAATAGAAAAAGCATGCATTTTACGTTGTGCCAAAATTCTCTGTATCGACAAGTAGGACAGTCCCAAATCTTCAGACGCAGCTCTGATCGATGCATGTGAATATGCATTAAAATATGCCAATACATTTATTTCGTTGTCTTTATCACCGGTGACTATCTTGAAGGGTGTTCTAGTACATTGAATTCCAAATTGTTTAAAATTTGCTTCTATTCTCTTAAACGTAATTTTATTTAGAGGTTGCAAGTGTGGATATCTCTCGTTAAACAAACGGCAAATTCTTTCACTAATTTTGTAACATTCTCCATGAATAAAAAATAAATTTAGTATGTCTTCATTCCAGAATATTCTTGGTGGATTTCCATATCGTGTATAATGTGTCACGTCGACGTTTACAAGTTTGATAAATAAGGCACATTGTTTTAATTTCCACAGGCCACTAGTCAGAAATTATTTAATTAAATAGAGAAATATTGTGTGTCAAATGTAAATACATCAATAGCAGGAAAATGGTAACAGATAGGTATAGGAAACCCTTATGAAAATCGAAAGACCACTTAATTCTCCATCACACTGAGCAACAAGATACAGAGTGTTCCATTTAAAAAAATTGACTTTTGGGCAGTTAGTCAGATTTAGCCAAACATTTTGAACACCCTGTAAATAATGTCAAATTACACATCATTTAAAAACTTAACAGTCCTCCTAAGTATAGCCCAAATTTTGTTACTATAACTTTCTTTTTCAGTCGTTGACAAGCGTTTGAAAACAATACTACAAAACCAATTTTTCTCAAAAAAATGAGAATATCTCAAAACTATTGATTTTTCATATAGGTTGTGCTACATGAAAGTAACTCAGATTTTAGCGTAGAATCCAAATATACAAAAAAATATATCATTCCTTTAAAATGAGAAAGTTGGTAGCCACTTCCGTTGTAACCGAAAGTGCTAGAAGAGCTGAAATATTTTAATTAAATAGAACTTTTTGAGCAATCCCCTATTCCAAATTTATTTCAACGGCAAGTCCATAAACTTCTAATGAACGGGTTAGCTGAATCACCCGTATAATAAATAGTTTAATCCTGATTTTTAATATGATGTTGTCTAAATCTGGACATTCCAAAAAAAAATGTTTTAGAATTTTAGAATGTAGGTAATTTCTCAATAATTTTAATTAAATAAAAATTTAAAAACTAAATTTTTTTTTGCCAACTTAAAATATTTTAAAATTTTGAAATGTAAATAATTTATGAATAATTTTAATTAAATAATGAAATTTAAATTATTTTTTAAAATGTCCTTCAAAAATGTCGCTTAACCCTTCTTATATTAAATAAATGTTAAAAATCCTGCTTTTCCATATGTTGTACGTCTATAGTCTAAATATATAAATATTTATGCTTTAAGCAATCTATTATTAATTATTTATTTATTATTTATTGACTATAGTTTCAACTCAAAATATTGTGAGTCATCTTCAGAATAATTTTTGAGTTGAAACTATAGTCAATAAATAATAAATAAATAACTAATATTGGATTGCTTAAAGCGTAAATAATTTATATATATATATAAATAACCAATATTTTTAATTATGGATTCTATATTCATACATAAAATATATCTAAATATTTCAAACACAATAAAAAATGCTTTAAAATTTTGAAATGTAGATAATTTGTAAATAATTCTAATTAAATGTTTTTCAAAATAGCGCCTATCCCTTTTATATTAAATAAATTTTGTAATTCTGCTTTTCAAAATGTTGCTGTTTGTATCTTGACATACCAATAACAATAAAAATGTTTGAAAATTTTTAAATGTAGGTAATTTGTTAATAACTAAGTGACAAAATGTAATAACACTGTTTTTTTGACAACGTTAAACAAATATAACCTATCTCTTCTTAAATTAAATAAATGTTCTAATTTTATTTCAAAACAATAAAATAAATAAGATTTCGAAATTTTGATCAATAATTAGAAAATATAATACTTTAATTTTTTGGCAACGTTAAATAGGTAATGTTTTTCAAAATGTAGGCTATTCCTTTTATGTTATATAAATTTCGTAATTCTGCTTTTTTAAAATACTGATGTCTATATCTAGACATTTCAAACCAAAACCAATAAAAATAATCAATAATTTTAATTAAATGATTATATTTAATACATTAATTTTTTGACAAACATTAAAAAAATGTTTTTCACAATATAGCCTAGTCCTTTTAAATTAAAATAAATTTTGTAATTTTGCTTCTTTAAATGTTCTTAGACGTTCCAGGAACAATAAAAATTTTTTTTTAATGCAGGCAATTTGTGAATAATTACTAACAAAATTTTGTTTTGTTGTTGCTACCTATATCTAGACATTCCAAAAAAATTTAAATGTTTTAAAATTTTGAAATGTTGGTAATTTCTCAATAATTTAAATTAAATAAAAAATTTAATAATTAAATTTTTTGACAACGTTAAAAAGTTTTTTTCAAAATATGGCGTATCCCTTTTTATTAAATAAATGTTGTAGTTCTGTTTTTCAAAATGTTGCTGTCTGTATATAGACATTCAAAAGACTTAAAAATATTTTGAAATTTTAAAATGTAGTTAATTTTTGATAAAAATGTTCTTTAAAATGTCGCTTAGTTCTTCTATATTAAATAAATGTTTAAATCCTGTTTTGCAATAAATTGTTGTCTATATCTAAACATTCCAAACACAAAAAAAATGCTTTAAAATTTTGAAATGTAGGTAATTTGTAAATAATTTTAATTAAATGTTTTCCAAAATATAGCCTATCCCGTTTTATATTAAATAAATGTAGTAATTGTGCTTTTTAAAATGTTGTTGTTTGTATCTTGACATTCCAAAAACAATAAAATGTTTTAAACTTTAGAAGTGAGTAATTTGCCATTAAATTTAATTAAATAGTAAAATTTAACAACTAAATTTTTTGACAACGTTAAAAAATGGGTTTCAAGATATAGCCTAGTATTTTTAAATGTTGTAATTCTGCTTTTCAAAATGTTGTCATTACCTAGACAATATAAACAAAATAAAAAAGTTTTAAGATTTTAAAATGTAAATCATTTTAAATAATTTTAATTAAATACTAAAGTGGACAACTTAATATTTTCAACAACTTAAAAAGAATTTTCCAAAATAATACCTGTAGTACCTTTTTGAAAATGTTGCTGTCTATACTCGAGAAATTTCCAACATAACAAAAGTGTTTTTAAATTCTGCAATTTAAATTTAATGCTTAAATATATGCATAAAATGTATGTATGTATGTAGTAACTATATACTTTTGACGACGTTAAAAAATTTGTTTCAAAAGAAGATGTTACCCTTTTTATTGTAGATAAATGTTGTACTTTTTTTTTAATGAGTAAATATTACATAATGTTAATAAATATCTTCTTCTTCTTCTTCTTCAGCCTTTTTCTATCCATTGTTGATCAAAGGCTTCTTCTAAATCTTTCCATACTCATATATCTCATATTCTCTCCAGACATTTCTTTCGTATTTTCTTCTTTTCTGAAGTCTTTTTTTTGTTTTCTCAGTTTCCAACAGATTACTCTCTGTGACCATCTTTTAGTGTCCCGTGGTATGTGCCATATCCATTGCCATTTAAAACTCGTTATTTGCTTCATAATATTTGTTACATTGGTCTTACTGCAAATATCGTTATTTTATACCCTGTCTCTTAAAGTAACACCAAAATGATTTTTTCTAAAGCTCTTTGAGCGACTCTTAGTTGTTCTGCTTTTTGTCTTGTTAAACCCATGATTTGTAAACCATACATTATTGCCGGAAGTACGCAGCGATTTTTCGTTTTAGGTAGATATTCAAAGATGTAACTAAGATTCAATGCCGGCAGTCTTGTCCTACAGTGGTACACTTTTCGTTTTTGTCAAAGATAATCTTAAAGTTCTGCTAATCTTCCTTTCAAATTATCAACGTAAGTTTTAAAACGAGTGTTTAATCAAACGGGGAACCATGAGTCTTGATAAAACAAAATTGTTTGTGTTCTTCTGAATCTGAGGTGTATTTATACATAAATAAAAAGCATTGTTTGCTTAGATAAAATTGAACATTGTGGGATAAGTGTTATTCCTGTATTTCTAAAGGTTCACAGATCGTTACGAATCAAAAGAAAAAAAACAATAAAGTGCGTTTGTTTTGGTATGGTGCCTTCTAAATTTTTTCTATTGCTACAGTAGGTAAACCAAAAAACAAAAGCATAAAAAAGGTACTTTGTTTTTAACGGAATCCTAGGTACCCATCGGATAAACGTTCATCCACCAAGAGCGTTTGCTTTAGATTTAGAGTATTGTGAAATAAACAAATATTTTGAAACTAAACTTTTTATTGTTTAATTTAATATGTTTCCTATTAAATTATCATTTTATGGTCCTTCTTAACCAAGACACCCTTTTCTTTTTTGCACCGACGTTTTGACTGGTAAACCGGTATTTATCAAGGCATTTGAATTCCTTAAAAACGCCCAATAAAAAAATTGGGAAACCAACTCAATTAAAACTAAGATTTTTCAAAAGAAGTTTAGGAAACAAAAATGTTATTAAAAGATTATTCATTGGATGAACTTCCATCAGTTCAAGAGCATTTTTTTTGTGATTAAACTTACCAACAAGTAATTAATTATATTGTGCAAAAAATTATGGCTAGAAAAACATTAATCGCAATATTTGAGGATGCTCTACGATACACCTTCCGTTGAGGTAAATATTAGACTTTTGAAAATTTAAAAATATATAATTTTGAACGAGAATTTGTGGATTGAAATGTGAATCACACCCTATTAAATCTGAGATCTTAGATCTGAGCTACATGTTCACTGTTTTTGTTATTCCAATTTTGTTTTTAAAACTAGTACTAATCAAAACATAACAGAAAGTTTTGTTTTTGAAATTTTTCAAATATCCATAAAATCTCCAATTTGGACAAGTATATGGTCATCTGACGGGTGTTTAAGTAAAAGATTGGACTAGGCAAACCGTGGAATTAAATTTATTTAATTATTTCTACAATGTACAGTAAAATAAAGCCTGGTGGCGTGGAACTCTAGATTGGTCAGTTAGAAAATATTGTATCGAGAAACAAATAAAAAATAAATCGTTGGATGCGGATCATGAAGTACCTACCAATTGTTTATTCCCTAATTTCTTATTTTTTAGTACTATTAGCGGTATTATTTAATTATTACCAAAAATTTTGAGTTATGGTTACAAGTATTTGTTTTAATTTTAAGATATTTATATGTATTACTAAGTAGAGAACAGACACTCTTCTACAGTCTAAGAAAAAGAATAGGTTACTTCAAGAAAGCGACTCTGGTTGCACAAGCCTCGACTTCTCCTTACCCCTCTATGCTGGAAAAAAAATCCTGTCTTAACCGAAATTCTAAACAAAACCTATTCTTATCTACCATCTTCCAACCCGTCTAGCCAGACTGGAAGATAACGGCTACAAACCTTCTAAAAACAAGATACAAGAGCCGAATCTTAAAACAAAAATATCTTAAGTAAATAGAGCTTAAGGCTCAGAATCCTACCCCAATAGAATTTTGGACAACTTTATGGATTCTGGGAGGGAAAGCAAAAAAGCGACAAAAGCACTAAATGTAAACGACATTATACACATCAAGTTCTTGTAACGTCAAAACAATGGGAACAAATGAGTATCTAGAAAAATTAGAACATTTAGATTCCGAAAACACGCAATATATGTTTCAAAGCCAAAATAAGAAAAACATTTGGGCTGGGGGACACAAGCGATAAATTAAATATTGTAGCAACTTATCTTAACTGATATATTATTTCAGAAGAAGAATGAAAGAATCTATGTGACGTAGTCCAGATGGTCCAATGAAAAAAAAACCGACCTTATTTTTTTCTAACAATAAAAACGTATGCAGAGACTAAATACATTCCCACTGACAGTGACCGTAGACTAGTGTTTGTCAAAATACAAATTAACACAAATATAGAAATGAAAAACTATTAGTCGAGAATAGACTCAATAAAAAGAAATGCTGAAAAAAGAACAACAGACACGTAGTTACAAGAAAGGTATGTAGAGAAAACTACAAACACTGTAATAAAGAGGGAAAACAAAAACAAATTTAAGAACAAAACAATAAAAATTCTAGAAACATTAAAGAGTAACAAATACATGAGAGTGTTAGGAACAAATTTTATAAAAGAAAATAAAAAGTATAAAAGTAAAATATAAAAAAAAAACGTAGTGTCAAACCTAAATATTTTCTAAATGCTGGTATAGAAGGGATGCCGGAAATAACTTCACTCAAAATTAAATACACGTTCCAACAACTAAAAAGTAAGAAAAGCTCCGATGAATATGATATTATTAGAAAAATTTAATGGTGGATATGTACAAACTGATAAAGAAATTCTAACAAATCAATTATTGGTTATGCTAGAGGCGTACCAACTAGTAGAAAAGGGTGGGTTTAAAACCATAGCTCATCTATAAAGAATCAACACAATTATAGAAAAACAACAAAATACGATATTGACAGAAAATTGACAGAATTAACTAACGATAATGTACACTTATTAAAAATATTTAATAACTAAACTAACTTTTACATAAGAATAGAGAAAGATCAAGATTTAAATAAAAATACCACTATGTTTATCTTGGACATACAATTAAAATTAAAAAAATCAGGCGAAGAATGCATCTGGAATAGGTAGCCTGAAGTACTACTACTTCAAATAGATGTAAGGACGTTCTAGAAGATTTCTGGGATAAGTAGTCGAAACATGCGCCCAATACGACTTTACACTGAGCATACACAGAAAAAAAAATTACTAATAACCTATGACTGAAGATTATGATACCAGGCATTTTATTACGCTTAAGACAAGTAGTGTGAGCCGCAAAAACATGGAATATCTGTGCTAACTCAATACGGCTTATTTTGACGCAGCCAATACAACGCTGCCATCTCGACGCCGCTGCTTCGACGCGAAACCACCTCATTTTTTCCAAATGTTAGGAAAATTAAAATAATAAATAAACTTGAAATTTATCTTTAATATCTACATTGTCTGGTAAAATTTAGTGTTATTTGCGAATCTACTATCACGGGGTAAAAAGCCGGGATATAGAACACTACGGATAAAAAACTTTCCGGAAAAAAGGCTTGGTATAAAAGCTAGAGTGTAAAAACCTACAAACAATTATAGACGTATATTATTATGATATCGTAATAGTAATTAAATTACAATTGTTTTATTGAAAAGATAGTTCAACTTTTGCGTCATTTCTAACACTAACCACTTTATGCGATTTTTTACCTCGGTTTTTTTTACGTCGCATTCTCAGTTTTTTAAAGTATTTTGAAAAATGTTGCTTATAAGTCTTAAACAATTTTGTTTTTATTGTAGGAAATAAAGTTGAAATGAGATGGGTTTGCGCCGAGATGAGCTTGCGTCGAGATGATTTCGCGTCGAAGCGGTTGCGTCGAAATAAGCTGTTACGGTACTAACTAGCTCTTACAAAAGTAGGAGGCATAAGTTTATCATTGTAAAAACGGCAAAGGGACATTGCAATCAGAACATGTTTAAAATGTAGCCATTCTGTTCCAAATCAATGTTTTTTTTAAATATCGATCTTATCCTGATGCAAACGATAATACCTCTACATTAAGATAAAACGAAAGAAAAAAACTGAACTCTTGCGTTTCAAAAAAACATTGCTCAAAGTAACATTTAGGTTAGCGTAGTATTTATACAAGAACTTAAAGCACATATATGGCTGCCATGAATTAAAAAACGTTCACTGGTAACAAGTAATCTCATTTAAATTCAATCATATTTTACGTAAACTATTCAAATTTCAAGTAATTCAAATGTTCAACAATTTAAAAATACAGAAAACAACCATTTTCTTATTATTTTATTATTTTTTATTTTATTTATTAAGTTAAACGAAGTATAATTTTTATTTTTTTTTTTGTCTCTTTAAAATAATAAGTTAATAAGTTGATTTTTACTTTTCCATTATTATTCCATCTACGTTAATCTAAATGCAGATTAAACATTATTGTTGAAATTGTCTTCAGAACACTTACTTAATTATTCATTTACATTCTATTTTATGTTTTAACAATTATAATTTATTTATAATTATTTAGCCCACTTTTCGCTTTAATAATTATTGACAAAATTTAAGAATTAAATATATTGTTGCCCTTTATTAAATCTAGGTTTTTTATCGAATTCCGCTTAAAATGATGTACGCATTTATAACCTCTCGAAAGTTTAGAATACAAGTGATCTTCTTGCTCTGTTTAAAGGAAAGTTTAAATTATGCTTTTAAATTCGAGATTTCAAAGCTTTTAAAGCTTTCAGTATTTACACATACATATTCAATCTGCTTTTTAATAAAATTTGCGTTTTCTATTTGGATTATTATTAAAATATCTTCATTTCATAATTGAAAAACTTGAAATCTTTTGTACATTTATCAGTAGGTAGATAAAAAATTATTTATAACTGAGAGTAACTTTTTTATATTAAAATAAAAAACTAAAATATAATTAAATTATATTTGGAATGATATTGTAAGCTTCAAATATATTTTATTTATTTATTAGCTACTGGCAATATTATTCAAAATTAAACACGAAATAAAATGTTGTGTACAATTCTCAATAGTAAAATTTGCGGTTTAGGTTTTATTAATAATTAGCAGATCTTAAAGTATTTGTAAAGATTTAACCCTACTCATTCCCTTACTTTACAGAAACTCACAAGTTATGAAGTGATGGATTAGGTACGCAAGTTTATGCATCCGACTATCTCTTTACCTCTTTTGAAAATCGTTTAACAATATTACAAAATCGTTTTTCATTTAAAGCTTTTCTAAGCTCTTGCGTATTGAATTCACTTAAAAAAATATTTTATTACTTTACAGCTGAGTTAAACGTAAAGGACGACACATCGTGCATTTATAAAACTTTAAAGCACAAACTTTCGCCTACAGTTTGAAAAACTGTTTAAAATGTATTTACTACCCACATGGCAAAAAAAACTGAAAGAAAGCTTCGTTAAAAAATTTAGTTTCAACCTAATTAAATAAATCAATTAAATAGCATCTGTAAAAGCCCGAGCTTTTATTATTGTATTAAATAGTCGTGCGCGAGAAGTAAAAATTTAAAGCTTCACCTGATATAAATTCAAACAAACTTTTTACAGCTTTTATTATAATTTTTAACTAAAGCTATCTGCTTGTGTGGTTTAAATTTTTTTACAATAAATTCTTGATCTAAATGGTACTACCAGGTGGTCCTAGAACTTTTTGACCATTCATAATACAAAAGCGCCAAAAACGCCCTACTGCATTAGATTAGATATGGTAAACCTTACTTATTGAATTCCTAAACAGAATGAAGTATTTTTAACAGGAAGCTTGCAAAATAAATCGCACGTACGGAAATTGTTAATTGTATTTTAATTGAATAAAAAAAATGGCCGCCCGAAGACAGCAACTCAATATAATCGGTAATTGAAAAAAAAATTGATAATTGTACCATTAAATTAATTTTTCATAAGGTCTACTTAACCGCGCTGGAAACGAAAGTATTAATAACAATTACATGAATTCGCTTTAAATTTAACAGCATACTCTATTTAATCTTGAGGCGGAACACGACTGTATAAGGGATAAAGTTCTAATAGGGTCGTAACCTGACATGTTATACTTTTTCTTTTCTGGCAGAATGCCCCATTAATGTTCCCCTTAGGCACCGGCATCTTTTACCACCCAACACCGACCATTGTCGAATTTTATAGCATTCTCGCTTATGCTTGCGTGTTTTTATTTTTTTTCAATACCACCTGTTGCCGATTCTGCAATAAAATAGTAATTGTTTTAAATAAGTGCCAATATATTCGACACCGATTTGTAATCCTCAGATGTTGTCAACAATAACCTGACATAGATTTTCCCTGAAGAATATAGTGAGGTGAAACGTATTATTCCCGTGTGTCCTCATCTGTATTCCCAAGAATAAGTATAAAAACGGAAAGCGTCAAGGGATCCATCATTTACGAGGGCCATAATACGTTTAAATTTGTGAACATACAAAAATTGTCATTCCTTTTGAAAACGTCGTTTTCATTGAAATTGTTAAATGCGATCTTAAGCTTGAAGGAGTTGCTGAAATAGAAAGTTTTCTGCCCATTTAATATTAAATTAAAAATATAAACATCTAAATTACAATAAAATTTTTATTATAAATTACGTTTGACATTTCATTTACTTGAAAAATCATTTTAATTTTCTAAATATAAAATATTCTTATACAGTAAAACCTCTAAATAGCGGTCACTAAAAATTGCAGCGAAACTGACCGGTATATGGAGGTAGCCGTTATTGGGAGGAAAAAATTATTTCTATGCGTTCTAGCTCACTCTTATCATTAGAAAATAAAAACTTTGCACATCTCTTAGTGTTTCACACACTTCACCCGTATCTTTAATTTTTGACGTAAAACCTTCGGATTCTTCTGTACTACTTTCATTGTTTGAATCACAGCCTTCACTGTAGTCTAATTCACTGATTATATCTTGAATACTTAAATTGGGCTTTCGGTCAAAATATCACAATCAATAGATGTATAATTTTTAAAGCTTACACGTTGATTACCTTCTAGTAATACAGGAAAAAGCTGAGCTAGTGGAATTTTGTCTTCTTCATCGAAATCTTCTTGCAGGAAATTTTCCGAGAATCCTGCTTTCGCAAAACATTTAGCAATTGTAATAGACGTAACGTTTCTCCAGGACGTTCGGTATTTGTGAATGTTAGCAACCTTTTATTAAAAACTTTTTGTAGGCCATCTTAAAGTTTTGGATAATTCCTAGATCTAGTGGCTGGCAATGGGATGTAGTGTTTGGGGGTAGAAAAACAATGTTCACATTTTTAAGAGTCACTTTGGGATGAGACGTGGCAATATCCCGAAATAATAAAAGTTTTCTATTTCCTTTTTTCATTTTTTTTAACCAGGAAGTCATAATCTTTGCCGTCATCCAAGCTTTTTTATTAGATGCCCATTCTAAGGGCAATTTGTTAATATGAGAGTCTTTAAAGCATCTTGGATGTTTACTTTTCCAATGATTAACGAATTGTCCTTATCACTTTCCATATTTGTACTTTTTCTGTAATGATATTCTATTGTAAATCGAACAAATTCCTTACATCCGTTGTTAAATACTGGTAATTACTTAAGCCTCACACAATGAAACAATATATTATGCACAAGTTGAGCGCTATTAGGAGGTAGAATTACATGTATTTTTCCAAGAAAGTTATAAATAAGTAGCTATGGCCGTTATCGAGAGGTGGTCGTTATTAGGAGAGTCATTAATATGGATATTTCCGTATAATTGGTTTTTGACTTAGAAAACTTGGCCGCTTTTAGAGGTGACCGTGGCCAAAAATAGAGATTCTACTGTACTTACTACTTAAAAAAAATTAATTTTAACTTTTTTCCTTTGCTGCATTGCTTTTTGCTTTATAAAGAAATAGGCAAAGTTGTAATTTGGAACTACATTAGTAATCATAATAGTTACCAAATCAGGCACATACGCTTGTCAACCAGTTTCTAAAGTGCTATATTTAACCCAAAATCTCCGTTTCGAGATTCTGATGATGATCGGTTATGGTAACAGAAAACCAAGTCAGTTTGATATTGCTCAATGAAGTCGGGAACAGCATCCGAATTTACCACCTATTACCACACGTGAAATTAGAATACAATACACTGTTGAAGAAGATACAAGAAAATCAGATGCTTTCAACCAGCAAGATTAGTCATGTTACTGTCTAGAACATTCTGAGATGTGCGAAGCTGCTTTACACAAGATGTAGGCGTTCCAAAAATTAACTCAAACCGCCAAATAGAATTTTGTGATCTGATCGGCAATAACCAGGTTTCGTTAACAACAATTTTTTTTTACCGATGAAAGTAGTTCTATTTTACATGGTTAAGTTAACGTCAAACAACCCTTATTGAATGCGAGATACTTATACTCAGTTTCTGCAATGTATGGGTGATCGCATTGTAAAACCAGTATCTGTCAATGATATCTATGCTTCAAGGCAACCTCATGTCAGCGTTTGCCATTTTATTTTCAAATCCGTTAGATCTGAATTTACCAGATGAAGAAATGCAGTATCAACAGAACAGAGCTCCACCCCATTATGTTGAGTCGTTTGTTGATATTTAGACAATGTTTTTCCCAATTGATGGATCGGAAGAAAAAGTCACACTGAATGGCCGAGCAAGATCTTACTCCCAATGATTTTTTTGTGAGGATTTCTCAAAAGTAAGGTCTATGTAACAAAACCAAAGTACATATTCAGCAACATATTATGCATGAAATACGGCTAGTCACACCTGAATGTTACAAAACGTAGAAAAAAAAGGATGGATGCCTTTTTATCACGTAGGTTTTAAAAATATTCAAGAAATAAATAATAATAATAATAACTTTTCAATAAGGTGTCATTTGATATACCTTTTCATTTAAAATGAAAGTCGGAGGTGGCTGGGCACTTCCGAGAACAGGTAAATAAAAACCGTATATTTAGAAATGACCAAAAAACAATACCGAGATTTTTTAGCAAAACTCGCTTATATAAAGGATATAAATTTTATTCTAGTTGAAGTTTCCACTCTTTATATTTCATTACTTTCATAGTCCCGTTTGTTTAGCGAGCGTAATTTTTGTGCAACCTTTTTTTTACGTTATTCATATTATATTTTCTTGTTTATATTCTTCTTTTATTAATCTTCAATTTTTAATACCACTTGGATTTTCTACTATGTCATTGTTTTCTTGAGTATCCATTAATTTTTTCATGGTCCCATTTCAACTGTTTAGTTTATTTGTTTTATGATCCACACACTATCTGCAGTGTTTATAAACGGATTTTCTTGTTTAGCAAACATTTTTTTTGCACCAAAATAAAAATAAAGTACAAGGTTCTGTTCTAAGTGAACTGTATCTTGATCGGATAGGTGTTTTGCCCTGCTGCTATAAACATCAAACATCGTTAGAAACAGGGTTTTTTTTAAATTTTTATTCGTACTGCCATTTCCAATACAGTTAGGCATATTCCATAGTTCCATACAGGCTGTAATTTCTTCCATATCACTTTGGAGGTGTGATGTACGATCCCTTGTACAGTAGAAACACCTTTTAGGAAATAGAAAGAAAGCGCTGTGACTGAACAACCAACTGAAGTACCCGTCAGTATGAAAAAATATCAATGTAAACATGAATACTAGGTGTACGAGATGCTATTATGACTTATATTTATACTTTTTAGTTCTATGTTGTTTCAGTGACCAAGTCTAAAGATCGATGGAAAAATATAAATGGCAGTTATTCAAAATATAAGGCAAAACTAAAAACAAAATTAGGACAAAAAGCTATACTAGTAAAAGAGTATTATTGGCTGCACATCTCCTCTTCTTGGATCCTTTCTTATCCCGCAAAGTAAAGGAAATATTGATGGAGAGTGGGACACTTTATCACTTAGAGAAAAGACATAAAAAAATGAATGTGAAGCTACCGACGTTGTTGATGAGGTGCTCCCATTTTTTTTAACCAAAAAAAAGAGATGATTTTAGCAAAAGAAACTTACCCAGTCTCCGCCCCTTCTATCAATGATGTTAATCAGAAAGCTTATCAATTCTTCGAAAAAAACAACAAATGCTCGTAGTACAAAAACACAACAAAAACAAACACCACAATCGAGCTTCTTGACCTTGACCTGGCGTTTTTACACAGTGTTCTTCTCGATATAAAGTCTATGGATGGCACCCAACGACGTTTCAAATTAGGAAAATCACCGAAAACGCCTCACCGGTCTTATATCCGGAACTTACAAGTCGCAAGGGAATATGGAAGGAAACTTCAATCTGAGATTCGGGACTCAGTGAACATAAACTTTAATTCGAAGAATACTCAAGAGAATCTCCATCTTGGATGCGAAAGTCAGTGAACGAAAATTTTGATTGTTTTGTCAGAAGAGAACACCAAAAGCCTCAAGTCGACCACCATTCAATATAACTGAATTCATTCGATACAATAATAATTAGTACCTACTAGGAAGAACAATATAACATCGATGTGCGTCTTTGTATTAAACTCAAATAAATGAAGCTTAATGTATTATTTTCAACTTACCTCGCCGTTATTAATAGCCTATCCTCCAGACTAACAGGTTCCCTCCAATTTGTGGATTTTTCTCAAGATCAATTTTTACTAAAGTTCATATAATGTGGAAGCATTCAATAAACATTCGATAAAAACTATGGAAACTTTCAGCGTACATGTCCAGTTTCCTCATAACGTTGAATTCCCCATACTTGCACGACCCCAGTCCCACGCTACCACCATACACTCGTTTTGTGTGAATTGCGCCTTAAGAACATGCTTTGGAAATATTGTAGTAGTGGTGGAACAAATATCCATGTAGTTACAACTCAATAAGTCCATTAATGTTTTACGGTTAAGTTTATTACAAAACTTGTTCTCTCTCTATGGTGTCAGCTTACGTGTATTATTAAAAAAAGCTGGAGGAATCTCTTGTCAAAATATTTTATCGTTTAGCAGCAAATGTTGCATGCAGATGTTTATAACTGTCTTCGTCCAATTAAATTTTGTAACAAAAGGTGGTTGTGAAGCATCGGAATTTAGTTAATTCCTGAGAGTGGAACAAGTTGCTAAAATTCATTAAATTAATAACTCCACATCTTCGTCATTATTTGTGGCAATATTTTGCGCCCCTGTCAATTGTTCCTGATTTATAATCAAAATATAATTTTGTTGGTTGCCAGCGAGAAAACCGATTTTGTGCCCCAATCATTAAAACTTTAAGTTTCTGGGGACCTTCTTGAACTGAAGTTGTGGAAGTGCGGAAAAATTTTAGATCTAACACTGATTTTCCCATCGGACTCCAAATGCAAACAAATTTCCACATTCCTCTTTTATAAAATGTGGAAACAGGAAGAAAACCAGATTTTTACGCGCTTTAGCAAAACACCCAGTTATGAATTACTTGTGTTGCCATTAAAAATGAAAGTATATAAGTCTGTAGATAGTGTGATGTCGGCAATCCTACCAGTGATAACGGTAGAATTACGAACGGCACCTACATACCCGTGTTTCACCCTATTGAGGATTAATAATAATATGGCAGTTTTGAGTTGACGGTGAAAACGTTTTACTATGCCATTTGCTTGCAAATGATATGCCGTTTTATGAGTTTGTTGCGTTGTTTAAACTTATCTTCCTTGATCGGTTGTGATTTTTAAAGAACCGGTTGTGGCGTTTACGGATGTTGCACCGGTTGTGACGTTTCATGTTGGCGGTGTGTTTGTTGAACGATGGAGTTGATGAAACCTCTTCTCGTATGTGTCCATCAACCCAAATCGATGTGCGTTACATCGTGGTGAAGAGAGGATGAGAGCTCCTCTTTGATCAGCATTAGTATCAATACCAACGATGTCCATGACGGGAAACACGTTGGCGGACGTAGCTATGGCAAACGTAATGTTGGCGAACGTCGTATTAATATGCAAAGTGTTGTTGGGCGTAGTGATGATGAACACAGTGGCGGGTATTTTATCGTTCATTTTTTAGGTACATTTTTAAGAAAATTACGTTGTTGTTTTCTTCCTCCGCGACCGATTTATCACGTAGTGGTCACCACTATTCGTTTTTAGGAGGTAAAATTCGTGATACTGTTATAATATTTTTTAATTTTTTTTTACACTACTTCAATCCGAATAGTGTAACTAACAATGTAATCAATATAAAAGAGATATATGAATGTTAACATTAAAGTATAATAAAAAAACGACCTTGCCCGACATTAAAAAATTTAAGCACTCTCGAAATGTGACATGTGGTATTAAAAATATTTAACCATGATGTCACAGTATAGAAATAAATGACTATCAAATGTACAATAAAAATATAAAATTGACGTTTTTGAGGATTTTTGATGAAATTCAATTATTTTTACTATTTTTAACTTTTTACTCACACTGCATTAATAATTATTAACAACAAATTAAAATAAAACGCGAACGGAAATAGAAACTAAAATTGATAATTACATTTCTTTATCCGATTAAAGCTAACATAATTTAACACCAGTAGTAACTGTTAATTAATATCAAATCTTATATCTATGCAGACATGACAAGCGTAGGTAATTGTTTAATTATTTTCTGGGATCATTCAAAAGATTTAATTTCAAAAGTAGTTAATAACAAATGGTAAAGTAATTTTTGATTTGGTAATATTAGGGTATTGTTCGCTTGTTGTATTGTTTGATTTCGAACAACAAACCTTAAGAACTTTGTTTCGAATTTAATTGATTGTTAAATGAGATGCTGTACTTGATGACAAAATTATGAACTTAGTTTTGATCTTTCATCTATTCGTTACTTCCACTATTATTAGAGTGGAGTTTTTGTTAGAGATAGAAGCAATACATTTAGGTCTTTAATAATGGTCATCCACAAGATTCATTTCTTGCGCCTATTCTATTTAATGAATATATTTCTAATTTTCAATACTCCGAGTTTTTCTGAAATTAAAATAAAACTTTTGATGGCTGTTGTTTTTGTTTCATTTATCTGTTGCATAATTAAAGATAAAACTTTTACACTAATTAAAATGAGAATTTTTTGTGACAATATCAAAATCGGAAAGAAAAACATCATTTTTGTTTTATGCTTAAATTAATAATATTTTGCATATTTGTATAAGGAAGGTCATTAAAGAAAGTTGTTTTACATTACATTTTCTGCAACTTTTAATTTAACAATTGTATCTAAGCCGTTTAGCCAACCTGGAGAATAAAGGGTAAACCCCTTAATGAACATGACAAAAGTTTCAAAACAGACAAAAGAACACCCCAGGTGTGTAGGTCATTAAGTGGTAAATTGTAAGAGGAGCTGCCCCACGAATTCTGGGAAGGAGGGGTAAAAATTCGCAAAGAATATTTAATCCAAGAAGTAAAGTAAGACAAAACTTGGCATTACTGCAAACAACATCCAAATTATAATGTCGACCAAAAAATTAAAAGAATTAAAAAAGAACTATCCCACATAAAATGGAGTATCCTAGGAATGCATCGGCAAAAAGACGATAAACGTGGGAAAGTACGGCCAGTGCAAAACGAGGTAGAATACATAAAGACAAATGAAAAGCAAATTGTGAAGGATGTCAGTCTTAAACCGGTTTCATACTGGCAGTGGAGATAGATTGATAAGAGCTGAAATAGTCATAAACACAAAATGGAACGAGGGAAACCAATAAAAGAACTCATAACTCCAACACCACCAAATATGACATTTGAAAGTATTATAAATGTCAATTTTAAAAAATACACCTTTCAAAAAAGAAGTTAGACAAGGAGAGATTATCTCTCAAAACTGTTTATTAGAAACGGTAAGCATAAGAATAGAAAACGAAGAGATAGAAAAAGTAGAAGAATATGTTTATTTAGGACATAATATTAGACTGGATAGGAAAATTAGACCGCTGAAGCACAAAAACGTATTAGAATGACATGGGCAGCAGACGGGAAAAATTGACAAATATATATTTCAGAATAGAGAAATCCCAATAAATTAAAAAAAACTAGTATTTAATAGTTGAGTCCTCCTGGTAATGACATGCTGCAGTAATCGCAGTCATAGTAATGTATAAATTAAAAACCATGTATTAGATAGTATTAGGTTAATCATGTGTATAGTATACTATGAGGATAAATTAATGTAAAGTGTAACGAAGTAAAAGTGAAGAGGAGAACGTTTTGTGCAGCAAATGCATACTTTATTTTTAGAAGCCAATATCCTGAGATAAAATTATAAATAAAAGAATTAACAGATTCTCATATTTAATAGAAGTAAATCGAATTTGTTTTGTTATATACGGAATTGCGTTGTTTTTCACTTTCTGTTACGATTTGTTGTTTGTTTTCTTTATAATCTCTTACTTTCCAGTTTTGTATTATTCCTAACTGGTTTGCTGCCTTTGTTTATTTCATTTAATCATATAAAACGTATGACTAAAAGAGTATATTTTATTTTGATTTCACTTCCTAAATGGTGTAACCTATTTGTTGTAAAATTTCATTGATACGCCTATGTAAATTTTGCATCTAGCTACGTTATCGAAAGTTTTTCTATCGTAATGTAAGTTCTTAAACCTTTTAATATAAATAAAAGCCTTTAAAGTTTAATTATCAAAAATTGTAATAAACATATATTTCGTTGGTCGTACATCGATTAGTTCATGATAATAGCGTTCAGGAATTCGTTGTATCGATAAATTTTGATATTGGAAAACATCATTTGAACTAAATGTCGCAACCCTAATCCAGATGTTCAGTAGCAAAAATGGAAGTTATTGCTACTAATTATTCGAGTATCGTTTTTGTATTGGAAGAATTCAAATCGTCTGCAGTCAAGATTGATAAAATTCCAAATTGGTATTGTAAAGAAAAATCTTATCAAATCCAAACTTGCAACCGAGGTATAAATTTCATATATTGTTGACTGAGAGTTTCGGGAGATATCGTATTCTTCACCATTGTTTTTTGTTGATTGGCTTGAAAAATCAAAAAATTGCGTTCGTTGTTTATTTGGCGTTTTTGTCGTATTGAATGGCATCATTGTGAAGCAACGCATTGATAATTTGAAAATGCGAATAAAAATCGCATTTGATTGATTGTTGAATCTAAATTATTGTAAATAGATTAGTTCATAAGGTTTGAGAAAGACAGATCTGATCTTAATTTCAATTTAGATTAAAAATTATATAGTTTATTTATTTGTGCACAAGTTTTAGTGAAATATTAATACTGCACTATTACTCGGACATGGAATCTTCCTATACATTGAAAAAAGTTTAATTTGATTGTTTTGTTGTTTGATTCGTTATTGAAAATGAATAGTACCTATGCTGTTCTTGTTAATAATATTTGGGTATTTGACGCCAGTGTTAATAGACAGGCTACAATGGAAAAACAAAACTAAGGACATGAAAATTGCATTTTTCTGCTGTGTTGGTTCTTTAAATACACACATACACAGATAATCTAAGGATATAAATTTTTATTTGTTTGATTAATTTTACCTCCGTTAATATTGTCTTTTGTTTTTGGGTTTGGTTGCTTGGTAACTTATAAACAACTGAGTGTCAAAAGTTTCCATTAAATTATTACAGTTAATGTTTTTGGATAGGTTTTCCTACTATTTAGGCCTTCATTGGTGCTGAGGTAATATCAGGTCAATGAAACACTCTACCTTTTCAATCGACGTTTCAACTGGCATGAGTCCAGTCTTTTAAAGTTCAGAGATATAGGTGTATCAAAACTCTTCTATTAGAGGCGTTATCAAGATTTCAGAGGGACTCTAATAGTAGGGTCTTGACACACCAATACCTCTGAAATCTTAAAAAGACTAGACTCATGCTAGTCGAAACGTCGATTGAAAGTGGTATAATGTTTCATTGCCCCGATAATACCTCAGCCCCAATAAAAGCCCAAATAGTGGGAAAAACTATCAAAATATAAATTAAGGCCTTTTACCATCAATTATAAATTTTAACTTTATGTGTTAAGTTTCACACCATTTCGGCGTTGTTTTACAAAAATTATTATCATATTGATAAGTTTAAGCATAAATTGCGTTAAAAGCAAACATGAATAAACAAAATATACGTGCCGACGACGTTTAAATCCTGTCGAAATAACTAGAGCACTTGAAATGCTAGGTGCAGGAAAGTCGAATGCGGACGGTTCGCCCCCGCCGTTTCGCCTCCGACTGTTTCAACCCCCGCCGTTTCGTCCCTAGCCGTTTGGCCCCAAACCGGTTCGCCTCCATAGTTTTACCTCTAGCTTTAGCCAGCTTCCGCTGTTTCCAGTTGCACCACGAGGAGGTAGCTAGTAGGATTTGTGCAACCGTTTTTTTTTTAATTTGTTTTTTTTTAATGTTTGTTTTTGTACCTTTTTATTTTAATTTATTTATAAATATACATATTATATATTTTAACATGTATATTCGGATGTGCAAACAGAATAAATTCAAAATTCAAAGTTGTACGCAATCCCACGCAAGTAATCAATAACTTGACGATTTTCAAAATCTTCAACGATTCTTTTCACCCGAGTTGATATTGCGACATACTTTTTATTTCTTGGATTTCCTTGATTTCCAGTAATCAGTTCTACTATTTCGTAGTTGTGAATACCTTGCTGCTTTTGCAAAGATTCAATAAAACAAAATATGTTTGGAAATTGTGATCCACATGTTTCTTGAATAGCGCGATGCCATCCCTCGACGGCATTATTTGTGCGATGTTGGTCGTTAAGAGTGCGCAGATAGACATTCTAAAGCTGAGTTGGAAAATTTGGAATTTGACGTCCACGACGTAGTCTTCGACCAATATAGGCATCTTCAAAATACTTGGCAATCGGTACAGCCTCTTCAGAAAATCTTTCGTTTTCAATTAATTCGGCAAATGCATCGCTTACGTCATCTTTAGGTATAAATGCCAAAGCGGGAATCATTCTGGTCCAACGAGCGAACTTGTGATCATTTTCGTATCGAGCTTTGAGATCTTCAGTTTGAACTTTTCTCTAGACGGATTGCGATAAATGAAAAAAGATCCTGTCTTTAAAATACCTGGAAGTTCCAATTCAAAGCTTAAATGGCAGCGAGTTCAAAATCTGTCATAAGTAGAGTTGGCTGCCAGTCCAGGTTGCAGAAGTTTCAATTCTTGCAAAAATTTTTCATATATAGCTTTTGTTGTATTTGGTAAAAGAGCATATAGTAGTGGTATAACGGCATTGTATTTGGTAGCGTGGATTGTATAAACTTGTTGAAACATAACTGGTGCGGTACTAAACGTACCATCTGCAAACCATTCTTCACTTTGAGCCAAAAGATAAAGGTTGCTTCTACTTAAAAAGAGCAGCACTCTTCCAGACATAAGTTGATCCTCCGAATCACACATCAAAAACTGTTGCACAAGACCATCAATTACAATTTCCCTAAACACTCGAGGAATCACCAATTCTTGAATATTTCTTGGAATCGCAGGTGCTCCTTGATCTCGTTTTGCTCTACGGATAGTTTTTTCAATGAATCCTTTTTGGGCAGAATTGCAACAACATCTGTGTGAGCTTCTGCGATGACGTTTCCAATAATTTGCTGTGGTGTTTCCTGTGTCGTAGTGGCACGCTCTTGCCATAGCAACCAGACGAATAGCTGTTGGCCTGGCAGCTTGAACTGCATGATTATGATGCGTAGCGATTTTAACCACTTCACCATCTACGCCGTCTGTCCATACTCGTCTCTTGCAGTTTGATCGATGTTTGCACACCCATATCCCCTGTTGTTCTTAATTTTTTGTTTTTTGAAAACACCTAAATATAGTTTTGATGAACAAGCTTTTGCTTGTTTTGCTTTGACAAAAACGTACTCCGCCATTAGTAGAAATACTGAACAGAACTTAACTATTAGTAACGAAACACGCAGTAACAAAGTTGACAATATATTGACTTACCACTGGCTTTGTATAGCATTTTCTCAATGTAATTCTACCCATTCCCTAAAGAATGGGAAATTCCTTACGTACCTTCGAATGTAATTAGCAAAATGTCAGATAATGGTATTATAATTTACCGTTACAAATTCTTGTTGAAGTGTATATCCCTCTGACCAAACAAAACAAAGCATTCTTATAGAAAATTTTTTAATCTATCCTGGATTTGTGTATTCTTGTTTAATAATCATTACTGTAAAAAACCCTTTAATGATTTGTCATTAACAGTTAATTATCTTTATTGTATTAAAGTTTTTGAATTGAGGTTTCCCCAATAACCACACTTAAAACGTTCCCATAACAATAAACTTTAGATACCCGATTCATTTAATGACTCATCATAATCCGTATACAATATAATTAGCTGGGAGAATGTATAATTGATTACAATAATGTAATATGCAGGAATACGACAACAATAGACAGATAAGAAATTACTTGGAAAATTTCAATATTAAAATATCTTATACCCATACAGTTGATGTAGTGGTACACTCATGAAATTTAAAACTTGGACACCACAATTTCTGTAAACAAAAGTTTGCACATTGTGAAGCGGGCTTAAGGGTATTATTTACAATTCTAACAGCAGGTAGTCTCAGCAGGGCTTATCTTATAGAAGGACTGTAGAATGAATCATTACACTAAGCACGTTTTAGAAAATAGGTAATTTACGTTGCTTACTTAATTTTTTTCTTTAAAGAATATATTTGAAGGTATCGCTAATTAAACACCATAGCTCGATTAATTATCGAATCAAAATTTTGTTTAGGAAATGTTTACAAAATAAAATTAGAAATAATTTTGATTTAAAAACGTCTACAAGCAATAACTTTTAAATTAAATCAAAAACTAAACATGGTTATTTGGGTTGACTGATTATTACTTATTTTTAAATAAATCTAACCTACTAATTATTGTAAGTTATTAAAAAAATCATTAAACTCTCTATTCATAATATTTAGTCCTTACAAAATGTATATTTTATGACGTTTCATTTTTTTCTGTAGTTAATATAAAAAGTGAAAATAAAAACTAAGGCAATTCTTATTGTCAACGTATATATTTAGTTTTTGACAAGAATTTATTACATAATTATAATTAAGATACCAAGTTATAGTTTAAAATTAAATGAAAACTTTTTTTTTAAATAAAGGTATTACTATATAAATAAATATAAGAAATCAATAATGGGTGTGACCTCCATTATTATTGATACATTCTTGGAGGCGTCTGCTCATTGACGCTATCAAGGTATCAATATAATTAATATTAATCGTTTCCCATGCGGTATCAATGGCTGCAATTAGTGCATTACGGTTTACTGGTATAAAATTTGGCCCTTGTCTTCGGATAACAGCAAGTATTCGAGCCCAAACATTTTCGATAATGTTAAAATCTGGGCTTTTTGCCGCCAGGGTAACAGGTCCAAGTTATTTTCTCGTATCCATCGTATCGTTTTTTAAATCAAAATCATTTCTAATTTTATTTTGTAAACATTTCCTAAACAAAATTTTGATTCGATAATTAATCGAGCTATGGTGTTTAATGAGCGATACCTTCAAATATATTCTTTAAAGAAAAAATTGAAGTAAGCAACGTAAATTACCTATTTTCTAAAACGTGCTTCGTGTAATGATTCATTCTACAGTCCTTCTATAAGATAACCCCTGCTGAGACTACCTGCTGTTAGAATTGTAAATGATACCCTTTAAGCCTGCTTCACAATGTGCAAACTTTGTTTACAGAAATTGTGGTGTCCAAGTTTTAAATTTCATGAGTGTACATGTTAAGTTATATATTGGTGTGTCAAACAATTTTCATTTTTAAGTTTAGTAAACGTCCGGGAGCGAATTGGCTCGGGGGTGAAACGGCTGGGAACGAAACGCCGGGGGCAAAACGGCGGGAGCGATTCATCCGTAAAGCAAGAAAAGTTGACGTGACAGAGCGACGAGGTACAACACAGAGCGTAATTAGCCGACTGTGCGACTTTACAGAGATATAGGTGAACAACATCTTGAAAGAAGATTCGCCACCACTGCCGGTACATCACTTTTCAGGCTCGCCGACACTAGCTGCTACAGAGTTAAAATTGCGTCTATGGCAGTGCATAATCCCTGACAGTCCACAGCCAAACCATCAGTTGTCGCGACGTTTAAGAGAAGTCAATCTGAACTCCAGACGCTCCCTAAGAATTCCGCATCTCGTAAATCGGCTAGAGAACACTTAAACTGGACTTAATAAAAATGGTCAACTATGCTTTTTACAATTGGGATTAGGCCCAGATACTCGCAGATTAAGAGTAATGCAGCAAGGCTACTGAACAGTTACCGAGATGATACTGTAATGGTATGGGCGGGAATTATGCTGGGAATGAAAACTGATCTCGTTTTTCTAGATCAATTCTTAGATGCTGAGCATATATCCAGAATATTCTTAAACTTGTTGTTCAACCACTTGCAGAAGCGTTGGGAAAAAATTTAACCCTTATGCATAACAATAAACGTCCACATGTGGCAAGAGTTCTTAATCCCCAGACCTCAGTCTCATTAAGGTATGATTAAAAAGAAAAGCCTGCCACATATAGACGTTGAACAAAATCGACGGCAGCTGCAAGAACTTCTTTCACAAGAAGACTTCTTATTACGTCTATGCCAAAAAGATGTAGGGCAGTTTTAAACGCTAGACGAAGACCCACTCTTTATCAATTTCTTAATCTTAAAATTTTTTAATTCAATATAAGATAAATTTTGAATTGTTGTTTAGTAGAATTTCTAATTTCTAATTAATAAGTGGTTATTATGACTAGTAACCAAGCCCATTTGAAAATTGGTCAGAGGTCAAAGAACAGGTTAACTTCTGCCTAAGATCAGCGCCTGGATCTCCTGAACAATTTGAGCTATCAATCTCCGAAATCGGTTCAGTGGTTTCGGAGGAAAAGACGATCAGACACACACACAGACAAACAGGGCCACGATTTTGTGTGTGTAGATATCAGTGAAAAAAAAATAGATTTTATTTTGTGGAAATGAAACGAAGCGAAAAAATCCCATGGACAATAAAAATAACTCTATTTTTTGTACAAACACATTAGCAATTACGCAGATCAATTCGTTTTTATTACAGTCTGTGGCGCTGTACAATAGCATCAGCTATTTTATTAGATGAGGTACCATTTTTTTATTCCAATCAAATTGATAAATAATGCAAAATTCATTAATAAAACTGCACACAATTTTATCAAAAAAATGTTATCGTCCCTATTTAACGATTGGTTTATATTGTAATAAAGTAAAAATAATTAATTTGGAATGTACCAGTTAATACGATCCCATGCAAATTTTGCATTTACATAAAAAAATTACGATTATAACAGCTTATAAATCAATAAATTTGCGTTTATCTATGTTTAAATTGCACTTCTATTAAGTAACAAAAAAACTCAATTAAAATTTTTTTACGTTCCCGGTTAATTTTCTAAATTTCAAATGAATTGTACAATGCAATTGGAACATTAAAAAGTATCTTGTGCAGATTAGACACTGTGTTAAAATCGAAAGACTGTTCTCACGCCATGTAATTGCATTGTCATAAAATGTTAATGCAGTAAAAATTTCCTTTATTAGTTTTTCATATTACGAAGCACATTAAGAAAGGATCATAAACTTAACTTTATTATCGCTTCGATAATTGAGAATTACAATTAAGAAGTTAATATATTAATTTCTATTTCTTATTTTAACTGCAACATGTTTATTGCAGCATTATTTGTAATGATTGTGAGAAATATTTACAATTTTAGAAGACGCAGGTTTTAATAGGTGTATTGTAAAATTCTACAACATTTTTGAACTGTACAGTTTATTTACTTTTCCCATTTTCTGTATGTTCTTACACGTTTATTAGTATAGGGGCGACGCCCACGCGGAGTTCTGCGTGAAACCCTCGTTACTAATGATGATAAGTTAATAAGTGGGCGGCAATATTTAAAAGTTAAACTAAATTAACAAGAAATCAAAATACTGGCGTGGAATCGAATTATACGGAAATGCTTGTTTATTGAAAACCTGTGTCCCACGGAAAAGTTCACACAGGCATTTACTATGTTAAAATATAGCAATATATTATGTTGGACAGATAAAATAAAATAAATCGATGTAATAATAATAATGAATATTTAAAGCGTATTTTACTAAAAATTAGTAAAATAATTTTTTTTTTCGTGAAATTTTATTTATTAACCAAATAGATTTTCATTTATTAAGCCACCTTCGTAAACGAATTAGTTAATTTGTTGTCTAGTGATTTTTTGCGTCCTCTAACCTAGGTTCGATTCCGATTGCAGTATTTTTTTTTTTTATTAACTTTATTATCATTGTAATAAAAATTGTATTAATAATAACATCAATAATAATTTTATTAATAAAAAAATTACGACAATCGATCAAACCTGGATTTTTTTACGAAATAATATTAATGTTTTTTTTTAATAAAATACCTTTTAAACACTTACATTACCACATATAAATTTGTTCCCAATTTATCTATCTAATAAAAATCGTTACTATACAGTGTGTCCAAAATTCGATGTTCACCATTGGTATTTTGGAAACGAAAAGAGTTACAGGGAATCAGTTAAATGGAACAATATGGAGGTATTTATCTTACCTCTTCAGACCTTCTCTTGTTTTTCCAAAGAAATGCGTTGCCTACTAGATATTGCAAAAAAGTGAAAATCGGCATTTTCTTTAAACTTGCGTAGAATCCACACTATTTATCCTATCAAAAATATGTAAATATAAAAGTTGTAGACATTTAGATATTGAATAATATGCGTCATTAAAATATTTTTTTTTGCTTGCATCAGTAGCGAAATATGACCTAAAGTTGCATTTTTAAATGGAAATGATAATTTATTTTTATACAGTTGAATTACTTGATTTTTTTCCCTTTTCAACGATATAAGGTTCGAGCTATTTATCTTGTGTACTTTAGAAGATATAAAGAAAAATCATTTTGAGGCAGATTTATAATGTTACCGAGTTGTAAGCAATAATAACAAAACATAACGGGTGGATAACATCGTAAACGAATGAGTTTTCCTATAAAAAAGATTCTCCAATAGTGCGGCCATTGACTTCTAAAACCATTTTGTATAGCGTTTTTCAATATTTATTCGGCAATTCATTAATTGACGGACGCTAACTTGAATGGTGCCACTCCATGACGCTCTGCTGCAAATCATTAACGTTCCCATAATTGACAACGTATACTAAATTTTTATGTGTCCCCACAGGAAAAAATCTAGTATGGAAAAATCTGTGTGATCGCGCAGGCCAACGTATGGACCGTTTGCTCCAATCCAACGGTTTCCCAAATCTTGCTGATAAATATTCAGTGACGATCCTGGAATTATGGGCCGGGGCGCCGTCTTGCTGAAACAAAATACTTCGTTTCTTTGAATAGGTAGTTTCGTCCAATGCATCTTCGACTTCGGCTTGCAGCAGATTGAAGATATCTAGTCGAATTAAGCGTTTGATTATAAATAAATGGACCTATCAAACGATTTCCCAAAATACCGCACCACACGTTAAATCCGAATCGTTCTTGGAAACGCGATTCTCGAACTATTTTGCGATTTTCATTATTCCAATAATGATAATTATGCCGATTGTAAATGCCGTTGTTTGTGAATCTACTTTCATGGCTCCAAAGAATTTTTTAGAAAGAATTATCGTTTGTAACTTCATCCAGGTACCATCTACAAAATGTAACTCTTCGAGCATAATCATTCTCTTTGATATGATGGCATATCATTGGCTTATAAGGATGAAATTTCTTTTTTCAAAACATAATGCTGAACTTCTTGCCATACCACTGTCATTCGAAATTTTCCTTACTGAAACGGAAGGCTCAACATTAACAGCGGCTAGAACAGCTATTTCAGCATCCTCATTGTCTTTTTGATAGGTTGTAGGACGAATGGCGTGTGAAGGATCCACCTTGTCGAAGATTTTGCTCGAGTTCGGGAAAACAAAGTTCTGTGAGGTTGCCTTCTTTCGGGGTATAAGTTGTGATATTCATTTGCTGCCGCAGTTGAATTACGATGGCATCTTATGTAGACAACAAACATGTCCGTTTTTTCATGGTTTGAAAACTGCATCATCAATTTTGAATATGAATAGCTTACTACAACAACTACAAGTTCTGACACGATACTACTGTAACAATATTATTGACAGATTTGATGTGCAGTTGTTTGTTTCTTAAAAATTTGCAATCATGGATAGTGTGATGTGCTTTAAAATACATCTACAGATCTCAAAAACGATTTTTTTTATATCTTCTAAAGTACACAAGATAAATAGCTCGAACCTTATATCGTTGAAAAGGAAAAAAAAATCAAGTAATTCAACTGTATAAAATTAATTATCATTTCCATTTAAAAAAATGCAACTTTGGGTCATATTCCTACTGATGCAAGCAAAAAAATATTTTAATGACGTATATTATTCAATATCTAAATGTCTACAACTTTTATATTTACATATTTTTGATAGGATAAATAGTGTGGATTCTACGCAAGTTTTTTTTTTTTTTTAAAGAAAATGCCGATTTTCACTTTTTTGCAATATCTAGTAGGCAACGCATTTCTTTGGAAAAACAAGAGAAGGTCTGAAGAGGTAAGATAAATACCTCCCATATTGTTCCATTTAACCGACCCTGTAACTCTTACCGTTTCCAAAATACCAATGGTGAGCATCGAATTTTGGACACACTGTATTGTCCTCAAATAGTGCGAGAAAAAAGATATGCATTAATTTTGAATTTAACAAACGCCTATGTCACCTTTTCCGTGCGACAAACGGTATATTAACGAATGGTTTTCAAAATTAATTCTTTTATTAAAAATATGTTATCTAATCGGAAATTTAAAGTTTCTGTTGAAGATAAAAGCAGTATATTTAGATTTTTAAATAATGGTGTTCCACAGGGTTCAGCTCTTGCACTTATTCTTTTTAATGTATATGTCGAATCCATATACTGTATTTGAACATTTTACAAAATGGATATTCAACAACTGAACACCGGTTACAGATAGTGTAATAAATTTATTTTACAGCATAGAGATAAAAATATTATCATTACGTGAAAGGTATTGTCACGAATATGACATCGATCTCCAGTTTGCATATTGTACATGTTATTTGTAACTGTTATTACTTTAGTACTTTTCTGTTCGTATTAATGTGTTGCTGTTGTGAAACACTAGACTACGCTACTAAAGATAAATTTTATGCTAAAATTCACGCTTATTACGTTAGAATGTCTTGTAGGCCTGTTCCACGTTGCCCTGGACGCTTTCTGATTGTGTCCAGTAATGTCAAACATAGAATGAAGGTGGTGCTTGCAAAAGTTCCTGTCGTTTTGTGTTTTTCATATGTTGTTAAGACCTAAAACAGAATTGCAATTACTAAAGGGCTGTCCTTTCCAGAAGCATTTGTCCTATTCTGAAATCCGACAATCTATCTATTGTGTCTAATTACAGACTGATTAGTGTATTAAGCAATTTCTCTAAAATTCTTAAAACAGTAATATCGATTATACCCATCCCCCTCTTAACATTTTCAAATGGGTTCATAAAACATAGATCGACACTAGCAAACCTAGCATGTTTTCCCAATATCTTACCTCAATCGTGGCTAAATTTGATGTTTCATGTACAGATTTTTGCATTCACAATCGTTCATCCAATCATATTAGAGGAGTTAAAATATTTTGGATTTAGTAACTCACTACTCGCATTTTCTGCTTCCTATTTACAGAATCGAGTTCAGTTTGTATCATGTAATGGCTTTAATTCTGAACATTTTATTGCAACATCTGGCGTGCCACAGGGCTCCAACTTAAGTCCACTATTATTTTTACTATTATCAATAACCTTTCGAAAGTGATTGCGTGCAAGCATCGGTTTTTTTTTTGCTGACAATCTTAAGATATTTCAATCCATCTCTACATGTATAAATGTAAGCTTTCGCGGCTGTTGTCACTAAGATTATTATCTTCCGGGTTGAGCCGTGTTCGTCCTTCCTTCCTACGTTCTCTGATGTTGTTGTCTTCTGCTCCTTGTTATATACCTATGTTCCGCTACGGTTGGTTGATGTCGATCAGTGACGAGTGGTTGGTTTTCGATGGTTGGTTGATCTTCTGTTTGGTGTTGACTAATTTTTGTGGTGACATTTGTTTTCTTTGTTTTTGTAAAAGTTAGTTTCCACGTGTTGCTTAATCGGTAACCATCTTCTCGATTGAAGTTATTTTTATTTTTCATAATTTCTAGGGATTCTCTGATTATCCTTGGATAGTAGTTGTTAGTCCTTGATAGAACTTTAGCTTCCTCGAAGTTGATGATGTGTTTTCCTTTTTCGTGTAGATGTTCTGCTATTGCTGATTTATCTACCGCTCTGGACTTGGCGTCTCGGTGATGTTCTTTTAATCTACATTTTATGTTGCGTCCGGTTTGACCAATGTAGACCTTTTTACGTGAACAGTCAATTTGGTAGACCCTTTTGTTGAGAGTTTCGGCAGGTTATCTTCATTAGAAGGTAGTAGTTGCTGGATTTTTCTAACCGTTCCAAACCTGACACCGATATTCTTCTTCTCCAATGATTTTCTTAATTTGTCAGTTACTCCAGCAATGAATGGCAAACGAGCGTAGGTGGTAACCTGTTCCTTCTCTTTTTCGGATTTTCTGCGACGGGCGGCTTTTACTTCTTTTCTGGTATAGCCGTTCTTTATTAGGGCTTGTTGGACGTTCTTCTGCCTTGTGAATCTCGTCAGGAATCTTAGCTCTTTGCAATAAAGTTTTGATTAGAGACCGCTTCTGCTGTGGATGATGGTGTGATGTGGCATGGAGGTATCGGTCGGTGTGTGTCTTTTTACGATATACACTATGAGCCAACTTGTTGTTATCTCCTTGTTTCACTAGAACATCCAAGTAGGGAAGCTCCTTATTCTCTTCTGTCTCCATGGTAAACTTGATCTTTTCGTGCTGAGTGTTGATGGTTGGTGGTTAAGAAATATAGTAAGTGCTTCTTTTCCATGAGGTCATATGACAAAGGTATCGTCCACGTATCTGAACCAGCATTTCGGTTTCTTTTCGCTGGATTGAATGGTTTCTTGCTCGAATGCTTCCATAAAGATATTCACAATAACCGGTGATAATGGTGATCCCATAGCTGCACCTGATTTTTGTTCGTAGAAATCTCCGTTCCATAGAAAGTAAGTTGTATTCAGACAGATTCTTGCTAGCTCTGGTATGTCTTCTCTTAACCCATGGGTTGTGCACAGTTGTTTTATGATGTTATGTGTATCGTCGACTGGTACGTTAGTGAATAGCGATTCTACATCAAAACTAACTAGTATATCGTCATTGGTTACTTCCAGAGTTATCAGTAATTCGACGAAGTGTTCGGAGTTCTTCACAAAAGATTCAGTTCTTCCCACGTACGGTTGTAGAAACTTAGCCACGTAACGGGCCAGTTTATAAGTTGGAGATCCACATGTGCTGACAATTGGCCTTAGGGGGTTACCAAATTTGTGAATTTTTGGTAATCGGTATAGTCTAGGTGGCCTGGTCCCGGAAGGTAGCAGTTGACGATGTTAATCGACTGGTATAGCTGAATGTTTGATTGCGGCTCTCGTTTGTTTTTCAATTTTGTTATTTTGTTGGTTGGATATCCTTTTAACTTAGTGTAAAGTTGTGGATCCAGTAGTAATTTGATCTTCATTTTGTAGTCTTCGGTGTTCATGACTACTGTAGCGTTGCCTTTATCTGCGCGTGTCACCATGATTTCTTGATTGCTTCTGAGTTCTTTTAATGCAGTTTCTTCTGCGCGAGTGATGTTCCTACGTGGAGTTTTGGAACGTTGTAAAATCCGGCAAATCTCGTGGCGTATTTCCTCTGCTTCTTCAACCGGAAGCCTTCTGATGACACTTTCCACTTCTGCTATTATCTCTTCTATGGGTATCTTGCTTGGAGCAATGGAGTTGTTCATCCCTTTTTACAGAAT
The DNA here is from genome assembly GCA_030710515.1 of Abscondita cerata. Taxonomy (NCBI): domain Eukaryota; kingdom Metazoa; phylum Arthropoda; class Insecta; order Coleoptera; family Lampyridae; genus Abscondita; species Abscondita cerata. Next base: position 151,252 of record JALBCR010000160.1, on the reverse strand, counting down.
TGATATGCAGTCTTCGGTGAGTGGGTAGTCCGACAAGTTTACAACTGCTTTGTTTTCGTCCAATTTATTGCTGGTTTGCTGGTGCTTGGTACTTAATTTCACAAACTTCTTGCTATGCCTGTTAGTGGTTGATTGTAGGTGGTATTCCCCATGTTCGTAGCTTATGCGATCTATGGTGTTCCATGTTTCTTTATCTAGTATGCTCCTCATTAGCATATCTACGACGATGCCGAGACCAGGAGGTGACGCCTACTTTTTGTGAAAATTCGCCATCATATCGCAACAAATCGTGCAAGAAGAATCATCGAACGTAGTGAGAAGGCACTCACTCGAGAAAGAGTACGTTATACTTACCATCAACTACATATAACCTCAACAGAACTATACCAGCTACATCTACAACTGAGCAGCATACTGGATAAAGAAACATGGAACACCATAGATCCCATCAGCTACAAACATGGGGAACACCACCTACAATCAACCACTAACAGGCATATCAAGAAGTTTGTGAAATCATTTAGAAATCCCAAATCCATAATAAGTTTATATTTCGCGATGGTTAGACAAAATCGGAATACTGTAATTTAATATAATGTCAGATTGATAAAGTAGAAAATGTTTAGAGAAAGTTCCTTAAATACTTCTGTTGTAAAGTTGACGGTATATATTCAGAAAGAGGCTGTTCTCATACAGCTCTACTAAATCGTTTCGAATTTGTTTCACTTGAGTCCAGACGAAGTTGAAGTTCTTTCAAATTTTTGCACGGACTTCAACACAATAACATTGACTGTCCAGATTTGATTTCCTAAACTTTTCAGTTCCTTCTTATCCATCTAAAAATAGTATTTTTGGTAAACAAAGACTTGAACGTGAACGGTAAAGATTCACGTTTATTGGCTTTTGCTTTTCTAGCGTTAAAATTTTCCTGCATGCGTATTGTTTTGCTTGTTGCGGCCCTGCCTACGTTCATTACGGGTTTGGTGGAACGGGGTCTGGATCCAATTGCGCTAGTTTTGCGTTCTTTCTCTTTGTGTTTGACTGGCAACAAGGACAGTTGTGTTTGTAAAAAGGAATTTCGAAATGAAATTCTAAACATAAGTCAGAGTGATGGATTAATCTGAAGTTGTTATAACCATCCGTCTGTTGTGGAATGTTGGATAAGTAATTAGAAATGAAGCGGGATGTTGTTTAGAATGACCGTTTGCAGGTGAGCTTACTAAGTTATATTTTACCACGTGGCGATAGTTTGCTGCATTGAGTTTCCCTAATTATTACAGTTTTTTTGTCCGATCGTATTTTCTGGGATTACCTTGCTTAATGTATGGTGGGATTTGATTATGCTTATGCTATTGTAATTAGAAGGATTAATCTCTCGACCCTTACTTGTACTCGAGAAAGTAATATTCGAAAATAAAACCAATGCTGTTCGAAGATGCCGATTAGAATTCTGTCACGCAAGATAGCGGGAACCAGCTACGTTGTGATGTCTCGTCTTAACACCGGAAAAATTTTCCTCAATACTGTGCCGCAGACCTAATTCGCTACCAGTGCTTTGTTTTGCAGCTATTTCAATTGTAGCGTGTGTATTCAAACAATCCAATTACCCGTACCAAAACGTTTTTTGACTATAACTCGGAACTATTGATGTCGAACGCTCCAAAGGACGGTTTAATGACTGATACACGTATGTAATCATAGCTTAAGTAACTTACCTCAAGGTTCATGTTTAATGTAGATGAACTTTATGGCGCTAGACAAATTACTTGTACTAGACGGTTTCTTATCCTGTTTGTTCGTATTGTTATTAAAATAATCTTAACTACTTTGATAAATTACGTTATAAGTCAAGTTGGCGCTTATAAATCATTTACTCCATGTTACATTCGAATCCGCACGCTCGGTGTGCTTAGCTAGCGGGATCAGTTTGTCGTTCAAGGAGGATAAGGACTTGTGTCACTCGATAGCAACGGCTATCTAGGTTCGACTATTACTTGTTTGATGTGTCGCTAATTTATTTATATTTATATGTGTGAAATATCGACGAGAGAGCACGATATTCTGTATTGCTATTGATATATTTTTATGTATGTTTCATTATGTGTGTAACCGATTAAACAGCTTTTAAAATAATGCAACTATTTTAATTGCCTGTAACCAAACTTTCTGTAACACTGTATCCATACACAATAATGGTACAAACTCGCTAATCTTAATACCACCAATATGTTATAAATAGGGACTTATATCATATAAGATCACACTTAATTGATATTCAGGTAATAATTTGGTTCTGTTTCATAAAGTATTTATATTTCTTATTTCTTAACTGTTTGTATGTTCATGAACTAGTGTGCTTGGTAGAATTAAAATTTAAGGTTTGCTGAACAGGTAGTTTATGTGTGTGGCTAAATGATTTTCTTGCATGGGAATACAGGTGGAGGTTAATTAATGATTTACGTCCAAGCACTGGGACTTTTCATGTAAAATAATGAATGTTGCTCTACAGAAATAGACACGTGAAGTAGCTATGTCAAAATTGACAACTGTCAATCAATTAGTCAAAATTGCAGCGGCATACAAAAATTACACGTAAAATACATTCGAGAAGCAAAGTATGATGACATGGTTATAGAAACTTACTATTTTGCAGATGTATGGCAAAATTCAAAAATTTTTTGAAGTTACTTTCAGTGTATTCCAAATTGAGTAGGTTTGCATGGCTGTTTTATTATTATTTATTTATTTGTACGGTACATTTTCATTATATATTGTGATGTAAGTGTTATGTATGGCGCCTCAAAAGATCAGCATAAACCTGTATAGTGTGGTGACGAAACCGTGTGCAATTGTAGATTGGTTCGTCTTGGCAAAGCATTTGCTACAAGGTTTAGGAAAACCACTAAAACATAATAAAGATGCAATTATAGTTAAATGGACAATAATGTAAAATTTATTATGCTGATTTAGATTTTGTTAAAAAACTCAAAAATTTCGAACAATTCTAAAGAAACTCAAAAAATTCCTTTTTTGAAAAAATCTATATTTATAGCAAAAATAGCCATAGAATCCTACTCAATTTGGGACGCACTACACTGTACTTTAATTTAATTTTTCTACGACAAAGCTTTACAAGCTTCTATCAAATGACTCTCAGGATTGTGAAACTTTTAGAAAACACTCTGTTTTTAAAAGATCTACGTAATTTATCATCCCACAGCCAACCTCTAGAGCATTTTAAACGAAAAAATCCTGTAGTGGCGATAAGTGTTTCAAACAGTTTCGGTCTGAAATGTAGGTGGTTTGACACATTTATACCGCGTTATGGTGCTTCTTTTGCCACTAAAGAAGAAGAATGTTGGTATTTTCTAAAGATCAATTTATAAGTTTGCATCTCGCTCGGTATACAAAGAAATAGTTGTATCAGATTTTATTATTCCATCTATATGTGAATTAATCGCTTTTCGTCATCAGAAATGTTCATATTCAGGTCTTTCTAAAAGTGGATGTCATAATTGCTTTAAATTCCTTAGCTTAGACCGTTTTCATATGTTTAATATCATCGCAGAAGCCCAGACCGGAAGTTTTTCAAACAGTATTTTTAGTAAACCACACCTCTTTTCTGAAGATTGTTATTGCTTATAATGTTCTTCATAATTAATTGGTGTATTATTTTTGCTGTTACTTTTTCAAACGAAAACTGATGAAATCAAACTCTTCTTTGAGTTAGATATGGTGGAATCGGTATACTTTATCCAGTTTTCAACCCACAGGTTTCTGACGTATCTACTGTTTACTCTTTTTTCAGAATGCAATTAATTTTTGGATTGGAATTTTGACCATTTTAAGCCTGGATGGGATACAGGGGTGTTCAAATTTCCCAACCCAAACTGTTTTTTTATTATTATTTTTTTTATTATTAGCAAGCGAACTCCGTAAAAATATACAAAATGTGTATTGAATAGTCTGAGAATTTAGAACCTACAAATAAATTAACTGAATGTACTAGATGTTAGCTGTGTTCTAGATCAAGAAATAAAAAATGAAAAATTTCATTTGTTGAAAGTCATAAAGTTGTATGCTTATTACATTACATCGTGTTGATGTTTGTAATATATGTTGCAATTAGCAAAATGTATTGTATTAAGATAGGACTTGGTTTTAGAAGACAATTTTTTGGGAGGTCCTATATATGTTTTGATAGAGAATTAACTTTTGCATTTTTAGGAAACACCCGTTTAAAAAGTTTATCCCCGATTACATAAAATGATTTCCGATCACATGAGTTTTTTTTTTAATTTTGTAAAGAAAGAAATTGTAATTACTGTAACTGGGGTGCAATCATAGCTTACCTCCACGTGGTGCACCCTGGGTAACGCTAAAAAGTTGTCGCGACTGGCAACCAGGCTATTGCTTTTTAGATCTCCTGGCAACATGGAAAGGAACCAACCAAACAGCCTTTTTCAAGGCTCTATGACAAGAGATCTGGGTAAAGTAAGCCGCATCTGCCAGCTGAACATTGAGGGTATAAGTCGATCTAAATGCCAAATTTTGGCAAGATTACTGAAGTACAATAATATCGACTTAGTGCTTAGTGCCAGATGAAAACCAATCTCGATCAAGAGCCAAAATTCCCGGATACGACATTATCGGCATAACATATCACCATATAAACGGAGTAATAACGTACGTTCGAAGCGACATCGAGAAAGTCAAGTTGCTTTCCTCTAATACTGATGACGACATACACAGAATTGACGTCGATTTTAGTGGAATGAGGATTGTTAATATATACAAGCCACCGGCGGCTGCCTGGACCCTACAAACCTCACAACACTTCCCCACCCGATCATATATGCAGACAATTTTAACAGTCACTATACCAACTAGAAATATGATACGATTGACAATAACGGAAAAGCGCTCGTGGGGTGGAAAGAAAACAGAACCTCCAATTGATATTTGACGCAAAAGACAGAGACACCTTTAGTACTGCTGCCTGAAATACTACCCAGATTTGACATTTGTAACATCAAACGTGCACGGTCAACCCTACATATATCCAGAAAAGTTCTCTCCGATTTTCCGAGGAACCAACATCGACCCATAATACTAAAAGTAGGCATCCAAATTCGATTAATAAAATCCACTTCCAACCCCAGATGGGCAAATTGGTCAAGATTTAAATCAGAGCTGGATAGCTATATTCGATAGATACTACCCACCCACAAAAATTACAAAAGGTTTCTGGGGGACTTCATATGCGTGGCGAAAAAATATGTTCCTAGAGGTTTCCGAAAAGAATTTATTCCCGTGTGGAATATGGAATGTGAGTCAATTTATGAAGAATTCCTCGAAAGGGGAGACCCTGAAACGACAGATGAACTGATAAAATTCTTGACGCAGCCAGCAGGAAAAAGTGGATGAAAACGACCGAAGGACTTGATTTCAAACACTATAGTAGGAAAGCGTGGAGTCTTCTCAGAAAACTAGGCGCAAGTAACCTTACCACTCAAAACAACTGTGAGGTTACACCTAATCAGGTCGCTGAACACATAGTCTCCTTGTCGAGAGCCCCTAGAGACAGACCTCATACCACAAAGATTAAACACAAATTCCGGAACTTGAAAAACAACAGCCCTGATGAGTCTCCTCTCTCAAGACCCTTTGACCTCAACGAGGTTGGCCGAGCGCTAAAAAACATCAAAACTAATGAAGCCCCAGGATTCAACAGAATGCATAATGAGTTCCTAATAAATGCGCGGAACCCTATACCAGAAGATGGCTTGCGGATTTCTTTTCTGATATACTTAACAGTGGCAACCTCCCTAAGGAACTTAAAAAGACTAAGATTATAGCTATTCTCAAACCGGGAAAACCCAAAGACAGCGCAGAAAGCTATCGTCCAATCTCGCTTCTGAGTGCTTGCTTCAAACTGTTGGAGAGGTTGGTTCTTGGAAAGATAAAAGACGAGGTGAATGGACACATCGCAATATACCAAGCGGGCTTCCGTGCTGGACGTAACTGTTCGGACCAAATCTTAAGTCTCACCACCTTCATAGAGGCAGGATTCCAAAAAGGCCTTAAATCGTCAGCTGTGTTTGTGGAAGCAGGGACTTTTATACAAATTCCTAAGAGTTATACCCAACAAAAAACTAACTAATCTACTAAATAATATGCTGAGCAATAGAACGTTCTAGGTGGTCATGGGTGACAAAACCAGTAGGACGAGACACTTACAGAACGGGCTACCACAGGGTTCAGTTCTTGCTCCGGTGCTCTTTAACATCTACATCGCAGATATGCCGGAAAAAACATCGAAGATGTTTGCATATGCCGACGATATGGCACTGGTGGTCAAGCGAAGATCTATAAATGCCACGGAAGCAATTCTAAGTAACGATCTTCAAAAACTGAAAGAATACTACCGAAAATGGAGACTTAACCCTCAACCCCAGCAAAACCGAATGCACCTTCTTCCATCTAAATAATAAGCAGGCAAACGAACAACCACAGATATTTTTTAACGGCACCCTGCTTAAATACAATGCCACCCATAAGTACTTATGAGTCACCATAGACCGAACATTATCGTTCAAGCAACATTTCAATAACACATCAGCTAAGATCCGTACCAAAAATAATATTACCCAGAAACTCTGTGGTACTACTTGGGGAGCAACAGCAAATACATTACGATGCTCTGCCCTTGCTCTCGTCTACAGCACTGCCGAGTATGCAGCTCCTGTGTGGCTAAATAGCAGACATGTTCACAAACTCAACACGCAACTGAATTACACTATGCCACAACCCAGATATACTGGCTCTAGATACTCAGCCACATTGCTCCGCCCCATCTCGGAAGACAAAGGCCCTGGTTCAACAATATTGTAAAATATTGGCCAACCAACAACTACCCATCCATCAGGACATGGCAAAAGCAACCTCACCCCGACTTAAATCCCGAAGGCCGCCAATCAGGACCGCAGCCGAGATATGCTCAAGCGACGCCGAATGGAGTTGGAGGGCGACCTGGGGGCAGTCCATACCGCCGGGTGTGGCCCATATGATCTCAGTCCGAGACGTACCGGCTGGTTTTGACACCTCACGACAAATATGAAAAACAGCCAACAGAATTCGAATTGGCTATTCGAGATGTGCGCTACACAAATGGGGCAGATCACCAACGACTGAATGTGACTGCGGGGACCCGAACCAGACCATAAGCCATATTGTTCAACATTGTGGAAATAGAGCATACCCATGGAAAGTAGCCTATTTTTTCCTCTCCTCGTAGAGGTCTGGCCTTGACACCTTCTCAGTTTTCAAATGTTACTCACTTTATGTTTTTTTTGTAGCCATACGATAAATAAATAAAATAAATAATACTGTAACTTACCAACCAACATCGTTCACCCGGGATCACATGATATGACACCCATTTGAACTTCTAATTTATCTAATGTTTTCCATATTCTATGACGTTAATTTAATTACTAACTTTTTAACACAAAAATGCAATAACCACGTTTTATATTTTGAATTAGATAAAATGCGACTAAAACACAAATACGATTACCAAAATCACAGTAATTTTGTAAAAAAAACTATTTGCACTGACAGCAGCTATCACCTCAAAACAATTAAAAAATTTTGGGGGGTAATAAACAATTGCTATTTATGTTCGATTGTTTACAGACCTCATTTGCTAAAATTTGTAAAATTGGTGAAAAATGCATGAGAACAATATTATTCCTGAGATAAACTGTGAAGAAGATAAAGAAGCAACTTGCCAATTATTGCTTGTGAGGTCTAAGGAACATTATGAAAAGGTCCTGCTATCGAATGTCTTAAATTTAAAGAAGAAGTATGGAATTTTATTCATGTGGTCAAAGTATTCAATACTGAAGGCTCTACAAAAACATATACATTGGAAACTATGGTGAGTTGAGAGGATAAAAGACGGAGAAAGCTCCGATACTAAAAAAAAAGCATAAGTCAAAGAATTTTTGATTTATTTATTTATTTAATTGTATGGTACATTTTAAATATTGTATCGTGATGTGAGTGTTATGTATGGTGCTCCAGAAGATCAGTATAAAGCTGTACAGTGTGGCGACGAAACAGTGTGCAATAGCGGATTGGTTCGTCTTGGCAAAGCATTTACTTTAAGGTTTAGGAAAACCACTAAAACCTAAACATGCCAACCCTTACCTACCCCAGTATTCACATGTAATAATATTAATTAAGTGTGTAATGTGATTGTGTTTTGTGAAATTGTGTTGTTCATTTTTTCCTAATTATCCAGGAGGGTCTAGACCAGTGGTGGCGAACCTATGACCCGTGGGTCAGACATTGACCCACTCAAACTTTTTAACTGACCCACTGATTGGATTTTATAAATTAATTTTTTATATGAAAAACAAATATTTCCAAGTGGACATTTGCTAGCCGCTAGCTATGGAACTTAAGGCGCATATTCGTCATCGTGGAGTGGGAATACGTACCGGTACCAGTCACCAGTCAGTACCAGCGCTGAACTAACATAACAGGCACGCATTTCGCATTTAAAAGCTTTTTAAATTATTGTATTCCAAATTCACATATGGCGGCGTTTAAAAATTAAAACAAGCGATACAAGTTCAAGACCATATCAAGCTGAATGGTTTGATAAATATGGTGTGATTGAAAAGAATAAAATGGTTATGTGCGTTATTTGTAATGAAAAAGTGACTTCACGTACGTATAATGTAAAAAGACATTTTGAAACGTTGCATTCTAATCTCAGAATGACAACAGATGAAGAAAGAAAAACATATTTTTTACAAAAGAAAAAAGAAAATCTTTCTCAAGGCAGTGTTTTAAAAAGTTTTTTCGTTCCAAATAACAACATTACAGCTGCTAGTTTTCAAGTTGCACATTGCATTGCTCGCCACGGGAAACCTCTTTCCGAAGGAGAATTTGTAAAAAGCATTTTTTAGAATGTAGTCCTACATTGTTTGCTGATTTTAAAGAAAAGACTTGATTATAAAGCGTATAAATGAGTTACCTATAAGTCGAAACACAATTAAGAATCGAGTCATAGAACTAGAAAAAAATATTTTTTCACAAATACATAACGACTTAAATTATGCAGAAATGTATTCAATTGCTTTAGATGAGAGTAATGATGTAAATGGTTATGCACAATTAGCAGTTTTTGCTCGGTATAAGTCAGGAAATGTAATGAAAGAAGAATTAATAAATCTAATAACGTTGAAAGGGACGTGTACTGGTCTTGATATTTTTAAAAATTTTGATATTGCATTTAAAGAAATGAATATTGACCTTCAGAAAATAGTTTCTGTAACAACAGACGGTGCACCTAGTATGGTAGGGAAAAACATTGGATTTATTCGGTATCTTAAGGAAAATATTTCACATTCTCTGATCGAATTTCATTGTATAATACACCAGCAAGTTTTGTGTGCGAAACATGGATTAAAAACATTTTCCAGTGTAATGTCAGTTGTAATAAAATAATCAATTTTATAAACGCAAGAGCTCTTAATAAACGGCAATTTGCACAATTCTTAGAGGAAATTGATTGCCAATATTCTGGGATATTAACATACAACAACGTACGATGGCTTAGTTGCGGTCAAGTCCTTAACCGTTTTGTAAATTTAATGGATGAAATTAAGCTTTTTTAATTGAAAAGACAACAGCTTCGATGAATTATCCAATGTACATTGGTTAAATGATTTAATGTTCTTATGCGACATCACTCAGCATTTTAATGAACTGAATAAAAACTTCAAGGGCAAGGATTAATTATTTTAACTATGTATGAAAATATAAAAACATTTATGGCAAAACTTGATATCTTTAGTAGGGATTTAGAAATGAACATTATGAAATATTTTCCTCAATTAAGAAAACATTTTGAAAATACAATAATTTTTGAAAACACGGTCAACATTCAAGAAAATGCAATTAAAACATATTCAATGATTCTCCGTGAAATAAAACAAGGTTTTGAGGACAGATTCGATCAATTTAAATGTTTGGAAAATACATTTCAATTTATTTTATATCCATACAAAACTGAATTTGAAACAATGGAGTTAAAAGAATTTATGTGGCTAGGTATAGCTAACTTAGAAATGGAATTAGTAGAATTTCGAAGCAGCGTAGTGTGGAAAACAAAATTTGAAGATTTGATTTCTGAAGTAGAAGGAAAACTGTGTGAAAGTAGTGCAGATAAAATTGATCCCACAGTAAAAATTGAAAATATAATTTTGAACGTGTGGGATTCTTTACCAAGTAATTTTGTATCAATGAAAAAACTAGCTAATGCTCTATTATCGATGTTTGGGTCCACATATTCGTGTGAAAAATTATTTTCTTCAATGAACTTTATAAAATCATCTAATAGAAATAGGCTAGAAAGGGAATTAACTGCCAAATGCGTCAAACTTATGAACACGAAATATGAACCGGATGTTAAAAATTATCTGAAAATAAGCAGCAACAAATTTCACATTAAATTATATGTAGGTATGCATATATAAATATATTAATAAATAATATTTCATAAATTGCGCAATTTTATTAACCCCTTATGGATTCAAACACTTAGTTAGTGACCCACGACCAAGTACTAAAAAATAGTGAACAAAAATTGACCCACGTCTCAAAAGGTTCGCCATCGCTAGACGACCAGGTCCAGAAACCAAAGTGGTGATTTTCAGGAACAACATGTTTTTTTGTTGACCATGGAGTACTGTAAGGTACTGATCACCTTCCATATTTTATATTTGCACCAAAAACCCCTAAAAAACACACACGAAAAAACTATAAAGAAAATTGAAGTACGTTTTGTCACTATCACACTGAGAGTAATTCTTGAAGAGTTACAATTAATACTATATGCCATCGATGACTATCCTCCTCCACATTATTTTTTGGCCAAAAATGAAAACTTTGTTTCTAAGCTTCTTAAACTTTTTTCTTTTAAAAATGAGCTTTTCATCAATTTATTTTGATAAAGGGGACGATATTCAATTTTTGATGATCTAGGTAAAAGTATCTTTTACATTTTAGATATTATTTTGACCATTCTTTTACGTTCCTCAGTAATTACAATTAAAACAATATTTTCAAATATTCAGAGTGTCCAACTTTCATTGCCCACTTGTTCACTTTGACATTTTAAACGGAAACATACATTTTTCACTTTTTATTCTAAATCGACGTGAAAACTAGTGTGACTTTATGTATACGAGTTTTATTAAAAAGTGATACTCTTCGAGATAAAGGTACTTTATTCCACTAGTAGATAATAAGTCACTTCATAAATGTGGATAAAAATTACACTAGTAGAATAATGAAAAAGTCTAGGCTTAAAACAAATGTATGGGCTAAAACTTGTATTTAGAATTTTTTTTATTTTAAGAAATAAATCAATTTTTGGATTGACAAATAATGCGTATTGTGTAATTTTTATTTTTTTATCAATTTTGACCTTGGTCGAAACCCAATTGATGTCTAGTCAAATTTTAAATGAAGTTAGTTCTTCATAAAAAAATCCTATATTATGCTGACTTTACTGGACACACTGTATAACAAAATTAAAAACTTAGTTCCTCTTGTAATACGTTTTTACAGTCCAAATTTATAGTTAATAACATTTAAACGCTTAAGCAATAAATCCATTACGTTAATTGCAAGGGTGTATGTATACACCTAGAAAATTAATGAACAAAATCGCTCTTGTATAAATCAGACTCGGAAAGTTAATGACAAAGCAAATTTGTCTTTGTTACGAAACGTACCACATATATTTCTTAACGACAAAAAATATATAATTATTTTTTCCGCACGTGAAAAGATATATAGAATATTAATACCAGACGAAAGAGCCGCAGGACAAAAAGTTAAAGTTAGCTAATAAATCCATCGACTACAACAGTCTATTTCCACAAAATTTGAGCATCCGAAATCCTACCGGAAAATTTATTTTCTTTTTTGTTCGCTTGCACTTCAATTATAAGATAAAGAACTAACTACCTATTTCTCCAATTTTTTCTTCCGCTAAAATACGATATCAATATAAATTATAGTTGAAGTGTTTGACGATAAAAGTTATAATTCAACCGCATTTCAAAATCAATTAGGAACACACTATATATATATATACAGATCCGGATTTAAACAGAATGTGAAATAACGCGTAAAATATGAATGAAATGAATAACAAAATGTGGAATTGTTGCTGCGAGTTAAAACTTTAAATAAGTATCAATGTTTGTGCTTTCAAATATTCCATATATGCTTCAACTTAAATCCATCACTGCACAATAGCGGCGGTTTCTTTTGAATTTCATATAGTACCTGGCTTGTCTTGATCAAAGTTGTGTAATTCATACACACCAGTTTAACAATAGCTGTAATGTAGACTCTTAGAATGTTGTTAAACATATTGAAAATCATGTCGACGTATAAATGTTGTTTATTATTTTATTTTTTTCTTCTTCAAAGAAGTTTATACGATATAAATTAATTTTATTTGCCCATTTATGTCGAGTGCGTTAGGAATTGTTTGTATTTGTAACGTCTTTTTTTTAGATAATTAATTATCATTATGACTTTCCCAATGTGGATTATTGTTTAACAGAACTAAAAACGTAACAAAATTTTAGAGAAAACAACTTGTTTTGTTTAATAATTTGTTTCGGGTTAGGCAACTACTTCATTATAAAATCAAATAATTGCAAATAATTTTGGTTAAAATCGATCACTTTGTGTCAAAAATTAGTTAGAGTTATTGGCGAATTGGAAATTTTAGTATTGATCATAAACAATACTATTCATTTCATAATTTTGTTAATTAATTAAAATCTAAAAATATACTATCAATATACAGGGTGTCCCACCGGGAACGCCATCGATAGATTATAGAAAAACTGTACATGGGAAAAATTTGAAAATTAGGTAGTATACTAACATCGACGGGGGCAGTTCCGTTAAAATATTTTCAAGATGGTGATACTTCCGGTTATACCGGAAGTGGGTGTCAAGTTGCTTATTTTAAATGGAACATCCTATATATTATTTTATTTTGGATTTTGCACAAAATTGTAGAAACATTTTGTGTACAATGTTCTATACCTAAGTCTAACTGTTTTGGACTTATTTTAAATTTTATATCAAAAATGACGTTTTCAGGCGTAAACAAAATTATAAAATTTTCCTATACTAATGCCTTTATTATTTAATTGGAATAGGTTTTCTTGTAGCAGGGAACCTATTTTAGTGGACTATGTCAATATTTTCATAATAAATTAATACAGGGCGATCAAAAAAAAGGAATAAAATTAAATTCAAAAACACGTCAAAAGTCATGTTTTTTAAATGCAAGCACCATGTTTTTATAATTTTATCTTATTTAGCATCAAAAATAAGGTTGACATTGTACAAGGTTGTCTATTCAAAAATTCATGGTTTTCGAAATATTGGCAATTTAACATTTTTTTTGTTGCACAAATGCTATTGATTTCTTTTAATATGAATGGTTATTCCTAGTTGACAATGATGGCGTTAGAAAACAATCATCTGCCAAGTAATTACTTGTACAGTATTACACACGCAACGAAAGAACACCTGGCTTTATCGACACACGTGTGTTTCAAGCATTTAAAGTTATCGCTTTGGTAACGATATGCATTTAACACTCACAGTCGGTACAGTTAACTGTAACACATGTTTTTAATATAACTTTATCACATTGTCCATAAATAATAAATAAATTTAAGTAATCTTCGTTTGTATAATTTAAGCGTCCCGGCACTGTTATTGAAAATTTTTAACAGTTTGACATATCCTTGACAGATTCTAACGCCATCATGGCCAACTAGGAATAACCATTCATATTAAAAGAAATACAATAGCATTTGTGCAACAAAAAAAAAGTTAAATTGCCAATATTTCGAAAACCATGAATTTTTTTAATAGACAACCTTGTATAAAGTCAACCTTATTTTTGATGCTAAATAAAATAAAGTTATAAAAACATGGTGCTTGCATTTTTAAAAATGACTTTTGACGTGTTTTTGAATTTAATTTTAATCCTTTTTTTTATCGCCCTGTATTAATTTATTATCAAAATATCGACATAACCTACTAAAATAGGCCCCTTGCTACAAGGAAACCTATTCCAATTAAATAATAAAAGCATTAGTATAGGAAAATTTTATAATTTTGTTTAGGCCTAAAAACGTCATTTTTGACATAAAATTTAAAATAAGTCCAAAACAGTTAGATTTAGGTATAAGACATTATACACAAAATGTGTGTAGAATTTTGTGCAAAATTCAAAAATAGAATAATATGTCACCATCTTGAAAATATTTTAGCAAAACTGTCCCCGTTGATGTTAGTATACTACCAAATTTTCAAATTTTTCCCATGTAGAGTTTTTCTATAATCTATCGATGGCGTTCCCGGTGGGACACCCTGTATTTCTAGATTATCAATCCGAATTCAGAATTCTCCAACATAAATGATCCATTTTTTTGATGACTCCTTCAACTTATACGAGTTTAACTCGGCACTTGAGTCCAGAAACAAGCACTCTAGTTGCGACTAGATGGCATAGACTATTTTACCTTAGCGAAGATTTCGTTCAAATTCAGATTAGAGCATTTAGATATCTATAATCAAATGCATCTGTGCAACGACTACCTTCCAAGCTGGCAAGAAGCATATGTTCATTTTATTAGTAAGCCTGATGGAAGCGGACATAAACCTATAGCAATGACATCCTGTTTATGTAAGTTTTGCGAGCTCATGATTAAAAATAGACTTCAATGCAGAATGCATTCTTACCAATATCTAACTCTGGCTTCAGAAAGGGAAGATCGTGTAACCAAAAAAACACAACATTTTTTTACTCCAAATTATAAAATCAATTATATAATAAAAAAACCCATCCTCAAATTTGTTCAGCACCTTATGTTTCAACGGCTTATTTATGTTCACTGAGTACAATCTGCAGAAGCCCCGATTTGCATACAGGGGCGTGCCCTAAAAAGGCGTACTGAGTCCACTCCTCTATTTGATTTACATCTCCAAGCTTGTCCAGGTCTCTCAGGTTGCTAACGACATAACTCCATATACCAACGTGCTGCCTTTTTGTAAACCAGCAGATTGTTGGAAAAGGGTGTTGAGGTGATCCGTGCTAACCTTCTTAACTTAAGACTGATAAAGAAGACAAAGTTTGTACACTTTGACAAGAAAAAAATTCCCTCAGGAAACACCTTCATTACTGTTAATGGATCCGTCGCCATGAAATGTCAATCTCCAATGTCGTCCTAGATGTCTGTTTTTTCGACAATTTTTGAATTAAGGTTTACAAAAATGGTAGAGTTGTTCACTCTAAAAGCCTAAGTACATACTACTCAATATTCACAGTTGAGACTACGGCATTCAACGATGCTCTTGACTTGGTGTTGAACTCCAAAAAAAAATTCAAGGCACGTTGTATTTTCGGACTCTTTAAGTTTACTCCAGACCCTAAATAAGTTATACACCTTGTTTGATGAATCATCCGTTAAAAGTTAGAGACAAAATAAAATACGAAAAATCACAGAAACTAGCGTAATTAAAAATCCCCCTACAGCTGATTTTGATACCTGCACATAAAGGGATTTATGTAAATGAATTTGTGGACATATACGTTAAGAAGCGTACAACCTCATCTCCTAAAAATACACCAGTTTTTTACTCTGACTTTAAGCTGTCCTGGAAGAAATTCTCCTGGGAAAATACGACAAAGCTTAACCTTGCTCTGGGAGCAACCAAGAAAAATATTTTCAAAAATACTATAACAGTGTCAAACACCCATGGTTAAAAATCAGTGATTTACAAGAAAAGAGATGGTGACCTGTAATCGGTTACGAACCAAGCACTACAGCTCAGCCTCATTGATGGCAAGAAAAAACATTGTAACTTCTGCAGCTTGCGAGTGTGGTCATAACTTCCAAGATGCCAATCATCTTATTTGGAATTGTCCACGCTATGTCAATAAACAACCAAATATGCTTGTTAACTTCCAAAAACATATGGTTTCAGTTAACCGAGATGTCACAGTTTTATTACAAGAACTAAATACCAAAAGTGATTAAAATTATCATCTTTTTTTTTCATGTAAAAAAAATCTGATGTTTATTAAAATTATTTCTTTTGTATATACGTTATGTAATCTAACCTACTTTTGTAAATAGCCGTATAGACTTTACCTCAGGTCTGGGTACTGCTTAAATAAAAACAAATAATAATTTCAAGGATTTGTTGTACACATTATCCAACTTCAAACTACTAAAACCGTATCAAAAAACGCTAAGAATTATTTCTTAATAATTTTTACTAGCTATATTTTTGGCCTTTAAAGTTTTTAGTAAGGTCCCACTATTTTAATTGCGGAAAATATTTTTTTCTTTGAATTGTTACGGTTCAAAATACTCGAACCAGGACGTGGATCGCGAGATTTGCACGTTGCCACAAAAATCAAATTTACCGCGAATGCTACAACTTTCTCATTGGTAGATCGGTTTATAGGAAATATTAATCGAAACGACGGGCAGAGATCTTGTGATTTCTTCTACTTTATTGGGCGGTCGTCGGTGTTTCACAAAGCTAAAATTACAAGTAAAATGTCAATGTGGCTTCAATAATTGCAAATTAATTTAGTGTGGAAATATAAATCCGATCAATTTTCCCCGTAAGTATTTTCTTTTGCTATTTTTTGGTTTGTTTAGTGGTTGTGTTAATTTCTAATTACAACGTATGCTTTAGCACGTGTCTTGACCTCATACTCTACTCATATCTCACTGTCTGGATAATTCCTGGGAGCGCTAGAACAAGCAGTTGGAAATCCTTCGCTATACAAAACGTGCTGGCTACCACGCTGACGCCTATCTCAGAGCTGCACGGCCTATTATACTCCAGAGGTTGTGGGTCGCGCACGCTGCGTTTCTGCTATTACAAAAGGAACGATCTGCTTCCAGAGCTTTGTTGTTTCATCTTTCTTAGAAAAATCCTACCGATCTTCTAGTAGCTGTCAACTGGGTGTCGTTAGCACGAACCTTTCTTATCAGAACTACATTGCATCAGTGCACAGATTAGTTTATTTGTTTAAGAAACCTATTCACTTTGCATGCGTTCGGAACTCAAATACACGTGACATTAAGCGGTTGAATCCCTAGTGTATAAGCAAATTGTTATTCGGGGTAGTCTCCATCCACCGACGTTCGGTATTGTTTGCACTAGCTCCCTCAGAGTTGGGCACTGTAATTAAAGAAAAAAAAACTTACCTGAATTGAGACAAACATACTTGCTTGCGAACTCTAATTATTTGGTTGTTGTTAATGCACGCAAGTTTCATGCGACAGAATCTTTTACTTCTCCCAGTTTCTTCTAATATTTTAAATTGTAATTGTTATATTTATATGTCTTTTGTTTCTCTGATTTGTGTTCGTTGTAGCGTAGTAGACCTTAAGTAAAACCTATGGAATTCCTGTTGGTCGGTTTTATTTTTCTCTGTTACCCAGCAGGTGGCGCCTTGTTACGCAGCAGTTTATTCTTTCAGTTCCTTCAAGGACCACCCCATCTCACCAACTAAGCCGGACACTGCTGTGCGAACACTTACAAATACGGGATCTTCCACGAATTTAGTGCGCTATTTCGAGCCAAATATTATTGTTCTTTTTTTCTAGGTTATATAGTTAGAGCCGTCACTCTCTTAGTTTTATTATTTGTGAAGTACAACCGTTACAGAATGAAATTGTTAATTACAAAAGAGAATGAAAAAATCTGTAAATATATCGAAGTGTTGTTTTTATTAAAACATATCATTTATTGGGCACTTTTTAGTAAAATTAAAAATTGAATACATTGGAGTTTCAACTTTTCAAAAAAATTGAAAAAAACGGACATAACCTGACAATGTCGTACCTATTACCTACTTAATGCGACATACAACTCACATCATTCAAAATGTCGTTTAAATTAAAGCTAAAATTTCTTTCTAACAAGTCCAACTTTAACAATTTTTTCCCCACCCTTACTATTGCAGTTACGGTAAAAATCATTGTGGACATTTTAGGAAAAAATTGACTACTTCTCTTTTGTTCATATAATTGCGCCCGTTTTAGAAACTTTAAAATAATTTCAAACAATTGCTCTCGCTAACTTTTACTCTGAATGGTTTTAGAGGTATGGCCGGTGCGAGTTTTGCAAAAGCCCGTGCAGTGGCAATGGTAGAAAAAACTAGTTGCTGAAACTGCTAATCAAAAAGAAACGACACATCGTCAAAGCTGCAAAGTTACTGACAGCCGATGATCAGCATACCGTATTTGTTAATGCAAGCCTCTTGGTGGTGAAACTCAAAACTTTAGCTAAAACATTGTGGTTTACTACGATTGTGGCATTCCTTTAAATTTGAGAAATGTAGATCAAAAACATCAAATGGGTGTTGCTTCCATCTTGACTGCCAGGTGCCGTAAATGTGTAGCCCAGTACACAGTTCACACCAGGAAGAAGGTATCTATCATTAACGGTACTAAGTATCCTAACCATACTTTTGGCTTTTTCTTGCAGATTGTATTGACAGTGGCATGGGACTTGAAGGCTTGAAGAGGTTTCTTTCAACTATAAACATTCCCGTGCTCCACAAGCGCACATTTATTAGGGTGCATCTCTCAATGTATGGTAAAAGCTGCTGACAAATCCGGCAGAGAAGCGATTAAGAGGAAAAAACGATTAGCCATTGAGAAAGTGTAAGTTACCAGCATTTGAGGCTGAGTAAATGTATCATGTTCGCAGTTACTCTCTCTAATATTTTTCCTACTCAAACATCAGCATTGTTGCGTCGGAATTTCTAGACTTTGTCAAAAAATGTGAGAAGCAGGTTGTGCTTGTAGGTCACAATCTGACTAATGTTTTGATGCTCTCCGGATTGTCCAGTTGCAATAAAAAAATTATTTGCATCATTGCATCATTTGTAATACCTCAAGCTGTGGAAACTGATAGTGTCGAAATCTACCACCTGCTATTTGTTATTTGTAATGAATTATTTTTTTTCTGTAATTGGGTTAATACCCCGTTGAAAAAATATACACATCTTACTCTGTATTACTCATTTGGTCTTATCTTCTTAAATACAATACATCAGAACCTGGTTGTCTGCTAAGTGCGCTACACTTAAATCATGCGCCAAACGGGATTTTTTTCCAAATTTCTTGATATCGGTCTAGGTAAAAGGTACCTACTTTTCTTTATAACTACCTACTTGTTGTGGTTTGTAAAATATCTCTACGGAGACCGTCTTTTGAACACTCGTTTATTTAGCCCATATTACGATTTCTCCCATAAGAGCCCTTATCGAAATGTTCATTTTTAACAAACCATAGTTTAGAAAGGAGTACAGGAAAAATCAAATTTTTGTACGACATCGTGTTCAGGACGCTTTAAGCGTTAATTTGAGTCTACTCTTAAAAACATTGAAAAATATGATTTCCGTTTTAATTTTTTTTCCGATTCTTATTTAATAAAAGCTAATTTTATAACCCATTTTAATGGCTTCCAATGTTCAATTTTTGATACAACATTTTTGTTTTTTAGCAAAGATCATCAACATAATTTTTTTGCCGTATTTAGATTTTTTCCTTCATTCTAAATTCAGAAATTGTTCAAGATACAAAGGAATATTTTATTTTATCTCAACCAACTTTTTTATGGGTTATTTACAAGAATTAAAAATAAGATTTGCTTTTTTTTTGTTTAATTTTATTTATTATATTAATGCAGTGGTAGATGCCAAACCAAAAACAGAAACAAAGAACGTTAGCTTTATGGGTATGCGCAACCTATAGGGCAGTGTTTGTACAAGCGGCAGTTATAATTTGTCAGACTGATCACGATACATTTACTAATTTAGAAAAGAACAAGGACATATTTAAAATAAAAAAGATAAGCTTAGTAAGGTGTGTCAGATGCGTACTTTAATACCTTTATGCGAGAGACAGTATCTGTATGTATACTTAGTGCTGGCAGTTGCATGACGAATGCGTGCGCAAGAGTGTTGCTCCAGCGCGTTCTGTGACGTTTAGGCGAGCGCGTTAGTTTAACTCAGTTGAACGTTGAAGATTTGTTTTTAAGTACCGAAAGACGTTTGTGTGTAAGTTTGACTCTGAACAGCTACTTCGTTTCGAGATGTAGGTGTGTCTTTGATCAGTGTGTGTTCTAATATAGCAATTGTGACGTTTGAAGGTGTTGCAGCGGTTATAGTGTGTATGGATGTTGCAGCGGTTGTTGTGTTTCATTTTGGCAAATTGTTTGTTGAGCGATGGAGTTGATAAAAAATTTTTTCGTGTGTAATATATCAGTCAAAATCGATGTACGAGGATATATTGAAAAATTCTTAGCCTACTATAGAACCAAACAAAATTTCAATGTCAAAATATTTTATTACTCAACATATTCTCCTCTTAATTGGATACATTTATTACAGCGAACCTGCAACGTCTCTAGACCTTTCAAAAAATGTTTCTTCTTGCTCTGCAAACCAGACCTCCACAGCTTCTATTACCTCCTTGTTGGAAGAAAATGTACGACCTTTTAAACTTTTTCAGTTGAGGAAAGAGGTGATAGTCGGACGGAGCCAAATCGGGTGAATAAGGGGGTGTTCTAGTAATTCAAACCCTAAATCACGAATTTTTGCATGGCAACATGAGATTTGTGTGCAGGGGCGTTGTCCTGCAAAAACAAAACACCTTTGGATAGCTTTCCGCGTCTTTTCTCTTTAATATTTTCCCGTAGAGTGGTCAGTAATGTCGAATAGTAATCTCCAGTTATTGTTCTACCCTTATCCAAAAAATCAATCATGATTACTCCATGGCAATCCCAAAAAACTGAAGCAAGAACTTTTCCAGCAGATTTTTGGACACGAAACTTCTTAGGTCTTGGAGAACCAGAGTGTCGCCATTCCATCGATTGTTGCTTTGTTTCTGGATCGTAGAAATGTACCCAAGTCTCATCCATAGTAACAATTCGGTTTAAGAAGTCTACATCGTTTTCAAATCGAGCACAGATCGAACGCGATGCTTCTACCCTTGCACGCTTTTGGTCAACATTCAAACATTTGGGGATCCATTTTGCAGCAATTTTCTCATGTCCAAATTGACGTGAACCATATGATGAACGCGTTCGTATGAAATATTCAGTGCTTCAGATATCCGTTTTAGCCCAATTCGACGGTCTGATAAAATCATGTCATGAACTGCATCGATATTTTCGGGGACTGACACAGAAACTGGCCTTCCCGATCGGTCATCATCTTCAATGGAAAATTTACCTCTTTTGAAGCTTGCATTCCAATTTTTGACGGTCGCATACGAAGGACATTGATCACCAAGGGTATTAAGCATATCTTCGTAAATCTGCTTACCTCTTAACCCTTTTAAATACAGGTACTTGATGATGGCTCGATACTCCAATTTTTCGATTTTCACAATTTCGGTGGACATCTTTTTTCATTTAATTTATTGCGTGACTCTGGTTTACTTTTTTGACGTCAAACTTTACACTGACACTTCTAATAAGTTATTTTTCGTTGCTATGGTAACGCAATATTTTGTTTATGCAAGGAACTGGTCTAGGCTAACTAGATATCAATACATCCTCGTACCTTAGATCGTGGTAACGGGTGGCTGACATTAATGTTAATGCCGGCTATGTTCATAACGGAAAAACGATTATGTGCGCAGCGTTACCGGGAAAAGTGTTGATTAGCACGACAGACTTGTAACTTGATGATGGAAGTTGCACAATGCACTTGGTTGATCGATGGGCTTCACTTGTCTCGAGTTATCATTTGTTACGGTTTTATTTCCCGTATTTAGGACGTTGGTCGTTAGCCGTCCTAGAACGTGTGTCGCAAGTAGTACGGTGCGACAAAAAATTGTACTTGGCGCGCACGCTGCTAATTTGCTGTTGATGGAAATTTAATTCGATTCAATTTTCGAGACGGACAGCGTTTTTTTTTTTTAAAAATTTTTTTTAAAAAATATTTTATATTGTTTTTTTTTTTTTTTTTTTACATTTTCATTGCATACTTCCAGCAAGTTGGGAGTCTTACTTGTGTGCTGTTCTTCTTTGCACAGCTCTCCTAAGAGGAATCCCTGGGTCTGTCTACTGGTTCCCCCGAACTGTCGATACCGTCTCTAGCAAGAGTCATACTTTTATTCCCGGAACTACACTCGACGTATTACAGCTAAGTTTTAATTTTTAAATTACTTACTCATAAATAATAAAACGTATGAAGCTCGAGTACAGATGACATAAAACGGCTCGATAGTTAATATTTAAGTAACTTTTATTTGGTGTATTCTTTTCAACCGGAAGTTTGTTTAAATCAGCTCAAGAAGGGCTGGGGCGTTTAATTTAGAGCAGTTGTCGCGGACACCAAAGGCTTTTGGGTTTGCGGGAGGTACTTACTATTTTTTTTTGTTGTTTAGATTTAGTGTAACTCGCCGTGTGTAAATGATATGTACACGCAGAGCCTTAATAGCAACTACTTTTTTTAAATTTGAATAAAAACTCTTAACTCAAACTAAAGTTTACTTAAAATTCGACATCTTAACTAAAAGCCTGATTTATTGTAAGTGGGGCTGCTGCTAACGCCCGTAACTTTATGTGACAATCTCTCTATTTCTGTCACATCCTACTATTTTTTTTAGGATTGCTTGTTATACTTTGTTATTGTTTGCCTCTCTTCTCTCTCTGGTTTGTGTTCGATTTAGCATATTGGATTTTAAGTAAAACCTGTTGATCTCCTGTTGGTGGGTTTTATTTCTTTCTTTACCAACAAGTAACGCTTCTTCCACTAATTTAGTGCAGCTATTCAAATCCACGCTCCCAAAACCGATGCTCTCTTATATAAATATTTTTTTCTCCCTAGGTTAGTACTCTACTCGAGCCGATTCCTTTTTTTGATATTTTGTAAACTAACCGTTACATATTTTGTAAACTCAATCCTTGATTGCTGCTTGCCGTACACATTTATTTATATACTTTGAGTAGGTCGTAAATGCGCTGCAAAGTTGCGGATATTGCGTATCAGCTAATTTTTTTAGTCGTATCACTGAAATGCATTGTGTACATTTGTATTATTAATGTTCCGCATTCTTGGGGAAATATATATTTCTTTATGCAGATATTAGGGGTTGCTGATGGCAACTTTAAACAATCAATAAATCGTCTTTTATTTTGTTTACAGACTCAATACTGCCAACAAGTCTAGAAAAACGTTTCTTCATTAGAAATGCATTTTTCTTGAAAACATCCTTCTACTGGTTTTTTCAGCTCCATTGTCTTCGAGATTTCTTGGTGGGTTTTATTAACTCCCTTAAACAAAGAAAAGAGAAAAAATATCTTCCTTAAATAAACATTTTTAGGCACTGTCACAAGAATACAAGAAACAAGTAATTAGACGGGAGAGGTGTGAAAACTAATTTTTATGAACTGGAACTTTAGCCGCATACACAGAATAAATTTGTGATTCTTGTTAAATTTTTTATTTGGTAGAAAAATATAAATTTGGAACAAGAAAAAGCGAAAGCTATTAATAGTTCTTTCGAACCGGTGTATGAATAAATAAAGAGTTTAAATTTAAGATTATAAAAATTGTTTACAATAAAAATTGCAAATTACAAATGTTTTATCATGCCATTCTGTGGATGTGGTTAAAGTTCCAGTTCATAACTATTCACTTTCACAGTTTTTTTATCGTTTGCTCTTTACTATTTATCCTCATTTTTCCATTTAAATTACATTTTGTGTTTGCACTACTCACAACAGCTTTGTTACATCAGCAACATTTTTATCTAAATCATTTTGAAACAAACTTGTTATGTTGTACTGTCGTAAAAGTTTGATTAAGGTTAATTGTAATTTTAAAAGTTTTGATTTATTATCTAGCATGATTTTCTCCACATTATCTGACACTTAAAATTGTACTATTATACAATTTAATTAAGATGAACGAATTTTTAATTTGTCTCGTAGTGTTACGTTTAAGGAACAATAAACAAACTGATCGTTTATTTGTAACCATATTTTCGTGAATGTCATTTTTCGAAATGTTGTTACTACTAATAAATTTCAAAAAAATTATTACAAATGTGAAACAATTTTAAATTTTTTAATTTTTTGTTTTGGTTTATTAATGTTTCAATTTGAGTTTAGTTACAGGTTACAGGATACCTTTGTTATACAGTGGGTCTACTTAAGTTTCTTTTACATAGTTTACTCAAATTATTGATACCGTACATTTATTTTTTTATTTATTACAAACATGATAACTCTTCCGTTCCGTTTAGAAACTATTATTAAGCAAATTTATTTATAAAATAGAATTTAAGACACCATTAAAGACAACAAAATAATTCAACAAATCCATCTTCTCTGTCAATACAAATTATTAATTATTATATGTGTCGATTGTAATTTTTATAAAATTTTTTTTTTGTAAAATTAATAATAAAAATGTTTCCCATACGTTGCCAACTTAAAGTAGACACACTGTATATCCTAAATTTCACAATTAAATAAATCTTCTTAATTTATCGAACACAAGACATGTTGGCCTATAGCATAATAAGATTTATTCAAAAGCCAAGTAGGAAAAACATATTAAATGCGATACCATCGAAAGTAGATTGAACATCCGCCAGTCAATTTCCTTTTCGATTTGATTCAATCAATAACTTTACAAGATTTCCACGTCCTCTCTATTACCATTCGTACTTTCGCAAAGCACAATAGCGAATTCGTTACTTTTAAAAAATGATTCGCATCGTGTTATTTACGACATCAAGACCGACATCAAAACAAGCCAAGAATTGCATTTAGCGTTTGAAAGAAACTTACACATTGCAAGATCAACGACAGATTTTATAACAGTTCAAGTTTAAATTAATTTTTTGTCGCTTTGTAGAAGCCGCTTGTATTATACAATTACATTAATTTAACTGTTAATTGCCTTAAGAATAATTTCTCGTATAAATTGATATCGGGTTTTATCGAAACATCATAAAAATATAAATTAAGGAAGTGGATTTTTCACAAAATAATTTTTTTTTTGAAAATTTCAGAAGCAAAAAGCGTCTTGAATTTTTTGTCAAAACCAAATACCGGTTATCATTACAAATTTAATAAGACATTTTTGTTAGAACATTAAATATATCTTTAATCGTTCAAATATTTTCTCTGAATTGATGGACGATGCAACCGCAGATGCAACAAAGTTTAATGAATACTTTAGAATCTCACAAAATTTGTAATTAATCCAATCAAAACGACGCTCAAACTTACATTAATAATATTTTGTAATGAACAGTTAAAGATCCCGTTTTCTGGTTTTGAAAAAAATTAAAATTTTCAGTAATCGATTTGTTGTCTGTGCTTAAATGTATATCCGTGTGTTCGTTGATGATACAAGTGTGGGGATTGTCTCATTCTCTTAGTTAAGTGTCTAAAATGAAGTTCTGGATGGTGGCTTCTTCAAAACCCGTGCCGTTGCGTCCTACTGGCAAAAACAAAATGGCTGCCACAGGAAATATATTTGTATCTCATCACTACAACCAGAGGTTCTAAGAGAAAAGTTTATAAAATTACATTTGTTTGTCATGGTATTGTCACAACTGTTCGTCAATGCTACTTTCATCATTACGGTATCCGTCTTCACACTCATTGTTAATACGTTCCATGTAGTGTGTTTCTTCTTCACCTTCATCTTCAACCAGATTGTCGCAACGTTCTGGATTGTGTCCGAAGTTCCTTCAGAAATTTTACCATCAAAATTTCAAGGTTTGAATTTAAGTATAAAATTTCTCATAATCATAGCGCAGTGACACACTGGATGTAACTTGTTACGGTTTTATTTTCCGAATGTACGACGTATGTCGAGAGCCGTCTTAAAACGTGTGTCACGAGTAGTATGTTGCGACGAAAGTCGTATTTGGCGCGCATTTTCTTTTTCGTTTCGTACATTCGGGTGTTTTAGCGTACTTCTTGAAGTTGAAATTTCTACAAAAAGTTTAAGTTTAAATCCGGTTAAATTCAACGTGAGTACATTTGTTTTCTTTTGTTTCCTGTTTGTATTAATTCTAATTGCTACGTATGCTTTTAGCACGTTACGTTCGACCTTATCTTAAGACTATCTATCTTCCCGAACTGTCGATACCGTCGTTAGCAAAACACATCCTCAAAACTACATCCTACCGATTACAGCTAAGTTTTAGTATTTAAGCTACTTATTCAGTGATAATGCGTATGAAGTTCAAATATATATGACATTGAACGGCTTGATCTCTATTATTTAAGTAAATTTTTATTTGGTGTACACTCCACAACCAAACGTTTGTTTTAATCAGCTCAATACGGGCTCGGGCGCTTTGCTTGGAACGGTTGACGCGGACACGAAAGGTTTAAATCGCCGTGTGTAAGTGATATGTGTACGCAAAGCCTTACTAGTAGCCAAGCTTTAATTAAAATGATAACTTTAACTCGAGTGTAACCAAAGCTTATCTGAAATTTGACACATTAACTTCGAGCCTTATTTATTGTTAAACGAGGCTGCTGCTAACGCACGTAACTATATGCGACAGTCTTTCTATTTCTGTCACATTCTTCTAGTATTTTACGACTTGTTTGTTGTATTGAATTGTCTGTCTTTTTTTCTGGTTTGTGTTTGATTTGGCGTATTCGATTTTAAGTAAAACCTGTTGATCTCCTGTTGGTCGGTTTTATTTCTTTCTTTTATCCAGCAGGTGGCGCCTTATTAGACAGCAGTCTAATTTTTTATAGTTTTTCAGGGACCTCCGGGATTCTTCGACAAAGCCGGACACTGCTGATCTAACTACTATAAATATTTTATTCTCCACAAACGAATTCCCTTTAGTTTTTTTTTTCTAAGTTCCGCTAGAATCGTCGCTTCTTTTTGTTATTTTGTAAACAACAACCGTTACAAACTATAATACGTCGGTAACATAATAGTTACATCCAGTGTGTTATGTGCTCAACCAAATAAAGATATTAGCATCCACTATAATACTTTACATTGGTGACCCGCGACGATCAACAATGCTGGCAAGATACGCATTCGACGCCATTGAAGCCACATCTGGATAGCACAGCCGCCAACCAAAATAAAAAAGCAAGTATAAACGCAATTTTTTCACGCTTGTTGGCGCAACGCCCTACAACCGCTTGTACATTAATTTGTGCGCCTTTTATGGACACCATCGACAACACTACGTTTATCATAGGTGGACCCTCTACCGCTACGCCCGCCAAGGACATCCTCAACAACGCCACCACTACTAACCACAGAGGAGTTCACAACCCGCCCCTTTTACTCAACCGCGATGTAACATATCCCGCTGCTTTGGTCGATGGACCACGCAACAAACACGTCTTATCAACTCTATCGTTCAACAAACAGCCACCGCCACAATAAAACACCAATCCCTCAAGCGCTTCACTTGCCCGTACTTAACAAGTGCATTGCTGTTTCAGAGGACCACCAGATCAAGATGCGCCCTACGTATCGTTACGACATAGCCGTCAAAGATCACACCGAATACACGTTACAAAACCCAAAGGTCCAAGTCTTTGACGTACATCTGGGCTAGAGCCTCATGCTCGTCACACGTCGCAAAGCTTGCAACGCCCGGTTTCTGAAGCACCATTCTGCGCACGCATTTGACATAGAAGTATGGTCCTAAAATTTGAAGTCAGATACAGGTGCAAACAAATTCGCCAACGTCAACATCCTTGATAGTTTTTTGGATGGCCATACACTATCGAACACATAGAAACAACGCCAAAACACAACGTCCGCATCGAAACATCCACCAGCAGCAACAACACATGCAAGGCAACGTAGAGAGTTTGCAATACTACAAACGCAGGAGAACTCAACATATAAATACTGTAGTAAGACAGTAGTAAATACAGGTAGTAGAAATGGCATAACATCGATAGTAATGTCAGTAGTACGTCGGTAATGTAAAATGTAAAATAGATCAGTGTGTATTGTACAAATAAAGAACTTTTAACCGCACGTCGCGTTATTCACTTCTACAACCTAAAATATATTGTTGACATTTTACTAAAATACTATAGCACATTTGTATAAAATATAAAGCTTTTTCCTCGTTTGATCTCCAGCGCTTTTCGCATCAGATAGACGTTTTTCCATTGCAGCTCTTAACCCTTCCAGATTTGTTAACCTGTTTTGGTCAAAAAAAGCTCATTATACTAATAAAGCACGTGATTCATCTACATCATTGGAGAAACAAATTGACTTGTATGTTTTCTCAAGCACATCCATGCCAAATACTTACCCTAATGACAGTTTTTCAGCCAAAATATTAATGAACCCCACTCTACTTGTGCAGCTGCGAAAGATACGTCACGTCAGCACTTTCTTCATGGTGTTGTGTTTGTTTAGAGCAAATAATATTAGTAACATGTTAAACCCAACATTTTGCGTCAATTAATCGTACTCGAAGTTTGTCATCATTTGTCAATTTAATTGCATCATGTAAGTTTTTCCCAGCTTTATCAGTTAAAACTTTTCTCAGTGGACTATTTTTCGTACCAGTACCGTCATAGAAAAAGCATTTTTTGTAACTCCTTGTTCAAAATTTTGTGAATGGATAGATTCCACAACCAACAAAAAGGCTTCACCTTCAGCTGGTTGCTATGGAACGTCTATGGGGGTTTTCTCCAATCGGTCAATTGTTTTAAGAATCTCTGCAATAAATCTCTGACTGAAACGTTTTGTTGTCTTCACATTTTCTATCGCTGTATTTAGTCCCACCAGCTGTTTCTTATAACGGAGTGCATTTGAGGCTAATGGATTGCTCTTACGAGAAAAGGGTTAAAGACAAATTTCATAGACAATGTCATGACAAACAAATGTAAACCTATAAGCTTTTCTCGTAGAACCATCGGTTCTAGTAATAGAGATAAAAATATATTTCCTGTAGCGGACATTTTGTTTATGCCAGTAGGGTGTAACGGCACGAGTTTTAAAGTGACCACCATCTAGAACTTTATCAAAATATTTAACTATATTCAGCTATTTATTAATAACAATATGAATAATTACAAGACATTGTGTAACACTTTCACTACTACCCAATGGAATTTCAACAGCAGTTCAATGAACAGAAATAGACTTCGATTGTATTGAGTTAACACAAGGTATCTGTATGTCACTTATTTCTGCCTGATTGTTGTGTAAAATTTGATTGGCATAAGCGATTTCTTTTGTAATTTATCCTCTATTCTTCTGCTACCGCTGTGGATTTCCATATAGTATGTCTTTTAATATCAAGTTACATCAGTTAGCTGAAGGATCTTCTGAATGCGTGTTCAGTAAAGTTTCCTCGACAAAATCCCAGAATATCCGAAACAGTGTGAGAAAATGATCTTGCTCTTTATCTATTATGGTAAAAGTTTAGGCCCTATTTGTCATCGACGTCAATATATTGGTTGTTAGCTTTATTATTTCTTCATGGCGAAGTGTCCCTGCTAATTCCACTCTAATTAGCGCCTAAAAAAGATAGATATATAATTTAGATGTTAGTGTTGACCATAATTTATAGTTAACTTTCATTAGAAAATAAATTTCGACTGGAGTTTCATTTAAGAATTTCACCATACCTACTCTGCTGATCATCGTAGATTTTCTTGAACGATATCGAAAGTTTTTCGATTTTAAGAAAGCAATTAATTTCTTAAATAAAAAAATATTAACATTGTTGTTTAAGTTGATCATAGCTTTTAGCATAAAATAATCGGAGCAATTACGTCCAGGAAACTCCAGAATGTTATTTCTTTGTACACAGAAAGGTAGTACACTCTTCTCGCCAATATCTGCGTTTCTTCCAATGATCCACTTCGTAAAATTGTCATACGCTAACTGATATCATCCTTTCTTAATTTCTTACATGCTTTATGTCCATTTTTTCAGTGGTTTCAACTAATCATTAAAAAATATTAAACAAATTAGCAGCTCAAAAATAGTATGCGACATTCGATCAGAAAGTGTCGGATAGGATTTCGAAAAATAGAAGATCTCGACCTTCGGTTCTCGATTCTAATATGCTTTCCGATCTTATTTCCCATCTCAGACTTGTGCAATAGCATTGGTTCCATTACCATGTTAATTTCGAAAGGAATTCTAAGACGAGTATTAAGTATTTCAATAAAAAATTGTTGTTTTATACAATGTCATTACTTTGGCATCAATATCAACCATTGTGTCTCTACAGATTTTTTTTTAAAGTTTTCTAAATCTAACTGCTCTGTAAATTTGATGTTATTTGTAGATAAAAAAAACAAGTTAATAAGTTTTTGTATAAATTACTATATATTTTTTCAATTTCAAATTGCCTAGAAAACTTTTATCTTAGTTGATCAAAAACAGTGTCTTTTTCCAAGTTGAGTGAGTGTCCGAAACTATAGACTATTAGATTTATATAGCACTGATGGTTTTTGATTTGTTGATTTAATATGGTTTAGTTATACAAGATTTTTATTTCTTTTTGTGGAAACATTGTGATTATATTACATTCCAATAACCTCGATGTAATATCTCGTGAGAGTCAAAATCAGCTAACTATCCTGCCTTTTAATCGGATGGTGAGATTTAAGTAAAAAAAAACACTTTTTTCGCTAAAAATTTGAACCTACGTAAAATAAAATGTTTTTTGATATTTAAACTTTTTTAGTCTAAGGGTTTTCGATTATGAAACTCAATACAAAAACGGCAAGTAATAATAAATTAAAGCAAAACAAATTTTATTTTTTTGAGAAAATTCAATCAATGGAAGCTGCTGTAAAATCCAACTAAGAATTGTTTACTAAAAAGCGCGACAACCAGCGAAAAAATTTAAATGGATTTTTCATTGGCCCCTTACATCACATTTTGATTTTATTTTCTAAAAAACAAAGCAAAAAATATCGGTTATTTGAAATTTTTTATTTATTATTTTTTATTAGATAATTTAGCCATTCATCTTGTAACTTGGATTAACTTATACATTTGAGATGGCTATCCTTGTTCTAAATACAGTGTGAAAATTTTAACCGGAATAAAATTCATAACTTCGATTTAGGCGATTTTGGTAAAAAAATTCAAAACACGTCAGGTATTGTTTTTTCTTTCCCATATTTTTGCGTATATGGTTTTTATTTATTTGTTGCCGTATCTATATTTATTTAAAAAAATTAAATTAGAGAATTCCTTAGGAACCTTGTTTTGACACTTGTATCTGGATCACCCTGTATATAAAATTTTAAGAACAAAATTTGTGCAGTTAAAAATTGTAAGCAACGTGTTTAATGATTTATCCAGAAATGCATCACTTGAATTTCTTCCTGTCATCATGACGTCGTGATGTATACATAATTTTAATTCTTTGATTAAAAATGAGTTGCATTTCTATTATATTCATAATTTTAACTCTAAAAATAAAATAAAATAAAATTTCTATGATGTACACACATTTAATTTTAAATAAAAATGGAAATAATTTCCATTATTCGAGAATTAAAAAAATGGAAAAATCACAATTTTTCCGATTCCTCTTAATTCGAGAATAATTTTCTAAACAATAAAAGGTTTGAGTCATAAGAAAAAACCACCCTAGTATAAAATCAACTTTATGTGTATTACAGAAGATTAATGTATGATTTAAAAACTAGGTACTATTGATAATTTTATGTATATTTTTAGATTAAACATGTAATGTAGGACAAATTTTAATTGTTTGACATTAATTTTAGGTAGACAAAGGGTTACTATTTTTTATTGATTTTTCTCCACTTAGCAAGAGTCATTTTTATCACTATAAAAGGTTCCTATTGATCCATTTTTTTAAAATTGACAATTTGATTTCTTAAATTAAATTGTTGATTTAATTTAATAATGGACATTTAATTCTTTTTATTTAAATCTTAAAAATAAAATACTAATAATGTGTATTACGACAGATTTAAAATAAAATTTAACTTTTACTAATAGCCATCTTTACTTTTTTTTGCCAAAATATTAATAAAAATTTAAAAAACTTAAGCAAAATTATTTATGAGGAAATTTGTTTTCTAATGTAGGTAAACATAATATCTAAACATTTAAAATTTTGTTGTTTAAAGTTAACTAATTTTATTTATTAAATTAAATAGTACCTATAACGTTCACCAAAACAAGTTTAAATATAAAAAAATAAGTTTTCAAGATTAGAACGGAAAGCTGCTGTATATTGTAATATATTTTTTTAAATTCTTTTACTTGATTTTATAATTAATGTTTACGAATTCCAGTTAACACCTCCGCAGAACGCTGTTATAGAATAAAGTCAACATTTCTCATGTGTTTAATAAATAATGAATCGCTTTAACAAGATATTATAAACTGTTAATTCTTGCAAACTATTTTGTTCACGTTACATTAAAAGGGTATTTTTTAGCGTTTTTTAATTATGCTTCTATTAAATTTTTTAAAACAAAATTGGTGATTTATGATTATTGATTACATTATTTGATATTTTCTTTGGCACTTTTTTATTAAATTAGTGAAAGTATTTCAAATATTATTACATTTTATTCATGAGTGGTGATTAAATTTTTTTGACTACGACCAATCCAAATTGGATAATTTTTTGATAACTGTCAAAATTTAAATTTCCGGATTCAAGTTTCTATTGAAAGGTTTCAAAACAAACAAAAAAAATGACGGAAATGATTTTTGAAAATTCTCTAAAAACTTCCAACCGATTTTGATATATACTCGTGTACTACAAAGCATCAACAACCACAACTGCTAAATAAATTTTTATTATCTTTAAAAATAAAAAATATATATAAAAGTTAATGTCGTTTCAATTTTGTTGAAATATTGTCGTCAACAATAATTACTTCGAATTTATTTCCTAAATTTACATCAATTTCTTTAAGCTTATTTTTCGAGAAAATTTAAAATTTCAAGAACTGAACCTCTGACGATTAAATGAAAAGGTTAAAACGGCCGAAAACAATACGTTGGTTAAGAAAACATTGTCATAATTTTCAAAAATTAATAATAAAACTGCTATTTTAATACTTTTATTTAGAAAAATTGTTACTAAATTTTGTACCGTACTTGTCATGGTATTGTACCTGAATTATACGAAAAGGTCCAAACCACCATAGACAATCATTTGTTGCGCCAACATTAAAACGCGACTACGCAGGCATGTCTTGTTTACCAAACGACGCCTTTGTAAACGGTTCCAGTTCACAAATAATAAGGAATAAAATAAATGCGTGGAAGATCCCGTATTTATAAGCGTTAACACAACAGTGTCCGGCTGAGTCGGTGAGATGGAGGAGGTCCTTGGAAGAACTAAAAGAAATAACTGCTGCCTAACGAAGCGCCACCTGCTGGTAACGGAGAGAAATAAAACCGACCACCAAAATTTAAAATTTACTAAAGTACGCTACAACGAACACAAATCAAAGAGAGACAAATGACATACAAGTATAGCAAATACAATTTAAAAAATATTCAAAGAATATGGGAGAAATGAGAGATTCTGTCGCATGAAACTTGCGCGCATTAGTTATAGTTCGCGTTCAAGTATGTCGTAATTCAGTTAAGTTTTTGTTTATTAACCCCAAAATAAAAGTAGCGTACCAATTTAAGATTGGTGATTACAGAAACTCGACGTACACACGTCACTTACACACGATGGCTTAAAAACTAGTAATTACACTTGTTCTAATACGGAATGTAGCTTCCGCCAATCCAAAAGGCCTTTTGTGTTAGCTTAACCCACAATTAATGACAACGCCCCAACTCTGAGGGAATTAATGCCAACAACACCGAGCGTCGGTGGATGATGACTACCGCAAATAACAATTCGCTTAAACACTAGGAATACAACCGCTTGATGTCTGTACTTAGTTTCAACCGCATGCAAAATAAATAGGTTTCTTAAAACGATAACTTAGCTGTATACTGATGCATGTAGTTCTAATAAGGAAGGTCTTTGCTAAGACAGCCAGTTGACAGCTACTTGAAGATCAGTAGAATTACTCTGAGAGAGAAGAGACGACACAGCTCTGGGAACAAATCGTTGCCTTCGTAATAGCAGAAACGTTGCGTGCGCGACCCACAACCCCTGGAGTATAATCGGCCGTGCAGTTCCGAGGTCGGCAACAGCGTGATAACAGGCACGTTTTGTGTAACGAAGGATTCCTAATTTCTTGTTGTTCCCGCGCCCCCAGGAATCATCCAGACAGTAAGATATGAGTACAAGATGAGGTCGAGACACATGCTAAAGCATACGTCGTAATTAGCAATTAACACAACCACTAAACTAACCAAAGAAATAGCAAAGAAAACCACTTACGGCGTAATCGCTCGGATTTATATTTCCACACTAATTTATCGTGCAATTATTAAAGCCACATTGAAATTTCACATGTAATTTTTAGCTTCGTGAAGCACCGCCAATCGCCCAAAAGGAAGAGAGAGTCCCAAGATGTCTGCCCGTCGTTTCGATTAAAAATTCCGAAAATACCGATCCACCAATAGGAAAATTTGTTGCATGCGCGGTAAATTTGATTTTTGTCGCAACGCGCAACTTGAGTATTTTGAACCGTAACACCTTTACCAGTAGTATTGTTGCGGTATTGCGATTACAGTGTCAGTTCCAAATGTTTAAAACAATTGGAAGAATATAGTCAGCGATTCGGTTTTGACATCAAAAAACGTTTCAGCGACGGAAATCCATCGACAGATAAGGAAGATCTATGGTTCCAATACAATGAGTTATGTTAGAGTTTTTAAGTAAGGACTGAGAAAATGTCCATTATGGACAGCAATCAGGCAGACCATCAGTGATTACAGATGATTTGGTAAATTCCTTAGACGAAAAGATTTAAAAAGGCCGGTGGTTTACAATTTCAACTTTAGCATTCAAATTTTCAAATGTTGAAAAACAACTGTTTACAAAATTGCACTTCCGCAAACTGTATACACAACACCGAATGAATAGAATGGCTTGTGGTTTTGATTTTTTGCATCGATATCATAAGGAAGGTAATTAATTTGTAGCACATTGTCACAAAAGACAATACGTGGGTAATGCAAGGTTATGGTGTTCGTGTTTTGGGATAGACATGAAGTCTTGTTAGTTTATGTAAAAAGGGACAACAATAAATGCACCTGTTTAATCTGCTACCCTTACTAATCTTTGGCGTGCCATTCAGAATAAGCGACGTGGTCTTCTGACGTCTAGAATACTGTTGCTGCATAACAATGCCAGACCCCATACTGCTATTCATACCCAAAATCTGATCAGATCTTTTGGATGCAAATAGATTGACCATTCACCGTACAGACCAGGCTTGGCGCCAAGCGATTTTTACTTGTTTCTCTACCTAAAGTAGTTTATCCTGGTTATCCTTAAAAATTTGTCATGGTTTAAATGTGTTGTAAGAAATCAGACCGTACTATTCTTATTACCTTTGTATATAAAATTATTTAATTGTATTCTGTTTTATTACAGTAATTCAAAGTACTTCAAAACAGTTACAGACTATTTTATTATTTAAAATAGAGCTGTTGGAAAATAACACATTCGTCAATCAGAAATATATCACACAGATGTTATCATTCCGCGTATTGCAATTGCACAATAAGTTCAGTAATAGTGTCGCCATCACATGTCCGATTTTCCGCAGATGTCCTTTAACGGCAGTGTATCTTATTAGAAGCCCTGCTGTGCGTTACTTGGTATTAGTAGTTTAGCCTAAGATTCTATTATCATGGCAGGGCTGGTTTTGATACCCAGTATGGCTTATGTTCTTTGCTATCTCAACATAAGATGTTGAGGCTCTCTGCCTTGCTAGATTGTCAGTTTTATGTTTCTTATAATACTCAAATGGTCATGCTTCTAGACAAGGGTTATCTTATTTTGATCTAATAAGATATTTAGTACATTAAGTCATTCAAGCGCCAGTTTAGATTAGTAACTTTGTCTCATGAGAGCCCTCAGCGCTGCTTGGTGGTCCTTTTCTGTATTGGTTTTGTACATTCAAGGATTGCATAGATTTCTGAAAAACAAACGCTGTCTGGGAAGTAGGCGGTACATTCCTGATCCGATTCCTTTCTCTGATTTAGAACCGTCCGTGTACCAGATTATTGTATTTCAGAATCTTTTTGTAGGCGTTTATCTTATTATTCCACCACCACAAAGAGTGACTTATCGATGCACTTGGTCATTGTCTATTAAACGTATTATATGCGTAATCAGGTTTGATAATCCTTGATGATATCTGCAGCCTGTAAACCACCAACTTTGCCTGCCTTCTGATGTATCGTTTGCAGTGCTGCAGTGGTGTAGTCGTGAACGTCCTTGTTATACTTAGAAAGGCAATTCTTTAAACCTCGTTGTGACGGTATTATTTTGCAAATAATTGATTTATAGACCAATTTCTCCTTACAGTATAGACAGCCGTGTTTACACTCATGCGTTTGACTATGAATTTTTGATATCGAAAAATTTTAGTTTATTTGAAATTGCCAGTTCCGATAATTCATCCGCATTTGCTCGGAAAAGTTATACCTTATTTCCTATTTGCTGACTGTCGTGAAAAGGTGTACATGGAAAATGTTATCTAAAAATTGAACAATTAGACATGTGCTTTGTAATATCAATTGAAGTAAAATCATCCCATTCAAATTAAAGAATAAGTCTTCGACTATTGTTCCTGTGTAAGTACCCTTTTTTTACTTTTTTTTGTTTTAATAAAATATTTGCTATCACGGGTTCTATTAATTGCAAGCACTTTTTTTCTTTTTGTGGGTTTTTCCTTTTGGATTATTCTGCTGGTCACTGTAAACGTACTCCGTTTTAATTAATCAATAAATCTCTAATTCTGGTTATGCTGGTAAGGATAATAATGCGAAAATTATAAAATATCAAAGTGGCTCTGCTATTATCACCACCGTTGGAATTTCAACCTACCTTGGGACCGCCTTCTGGTCAAGGGCACCACCTAAGATAAGCCTGTTATTTGGTTCCTTGTGAGCAGGCCAGTAACTCTTATCAACTGAGTCCATTTTGGTTTTCCTTTTCTTCAATGGATAATAAAATATTCGATTTGGATACGGAAGCTGTCACATCTGCCGATTAACTGTCAAACTCCAAAAGACTTCCAAAAGCTTCCTAGACAGCTGTGTTTACACTCTTGTGTTTGAACATAAATTTTGGTATCTTCTGGGGATTTCAGTTATTTGAAATTGCCAGTTTCGATAATTTATCTGCATTTGCTTCGCAAAAGTAATACCTCATTTCCTATTTACTGACTGTCGTGAAAAGGTGTACATAGAAAATGTGGTCTAAAAATTGAACAATTAGACATGTGCTTTATAATATCGATTAAAGTAAAATCATCCCATTCAAATTAGGAAATAAGTCTTCGACTACTGTTCCTGTGTAAGTACCTTTTTTTTACTTTTTTTTGTTTTAATAAAATATTTGCTATCACGGGTTCTATTAATTGCAGGCACCTTTTTTTCTTTTTGTGGGGTTTCCCCTTTGGCTTCTTTTGCTGGTCACTGCAGACGTACTCCGTTTTAATTAATCAGTGGATCTCTAATTCTGGTTATGCTGGCAAGGATAATAATCCAAAAATTATAAAATATTGAAGTGGTTCTGGTATTATCACTACCGTTGGAATTTCAACCTACTTTGGGACCGCCTTTTGGTCAAGGACACCACCTAAGATAAGCCTGTTATTTGATTCTTTGTGAGCAGGCCAGTAACTGTTATCAACGGAGTCCATTTTGGTTTTCCTTTTCTTCATTGGATAATAAAATATTAGATTTGGATACGGAAGCTGTCACATCTGCCGATTAACTGCCAAACTCCAAAAGACTTCCTATTTATACAAGCTAAGTTAATTTTTTTATGCATGTCATTCATACATTTTGTCGTGTTCTATGTATACGTACCGCAGTCGTGAGTTTAGCAACGTACCTTTTTGGCGCTGTATAGATAATTTTGTGAACTAGAAAGATCTTTCCAAGTACCTGATTAATTTTGTGCGCTTTGAAACTATTTAAGTAATCGGCCAAGGTCCGGTACTTTCCGTAATTGTTTTCAAGTACATTCCGAACAATATTTGCCACGTGAACTCGGTGAATCGCTTTCATGAAAAAATGTGCTGACTGTCAAAGATGTATAATACGTTAACCTATTTGGGGCGTTTGTGTCTTGAATTATTATTCGTGCCTTAACTCGCTCTCCTAAATGATTATTATTTTATAAATATATTTTGCTATTAATTCTAAATGATGTTATCTATTGTTGTGTCGATGTGTTTCTATGTGTGTTAATTGAAATCTAATGTCTATAATAATATAATATTTCTATCCAGGTACAGTTCGTTTCTGTGTCTACAAATTCCTAGTGGCTCTAGATATCTCTTATACGTAATCCTAGGTGGCGCCTTATAAATTATTCGTGCAGTGTAGAAGTCTTCATTTTGAACGATTCTCAATAAACCCACGACCACTTCCGACTAAGAGGAGCTGCCGGCCGGGCTTTCTAGCACTGCTATATTTTTGGAGTTTGTTTACAAATAAACCGTAACATGGTCTAAACTGTATAGTTGTATAGATGTATGTCACGTGCTTTTGATAAGCTGTTGTTCACCAACAGATAAGCATCAGATTAAATCTTGTTGATCGAAATTATAAAAAAAACACATATAAGTAGAGAGAAATATTTATTATAAGTACATCAATTCTTTAAATTAGTCTTCACATGCTGTTTTCTAATAGAATAAAAATTAAAATTATAAAATTTGTGTTTTTAAAATTTTTATATTACTATAGTTGCCAACGTGAACGAGACAAATAGTGGTTATTAAAAACTCAAGTAGAAAAAAAACAAGAAAGATAAGAATTCATTTTAGAGTTATTAAAACATTTTTGGGATTTGGGTTTCACGAAAAAGTTTAAGGTAAAAGTTAGGTAATCAACGTGACAACGAGGTCAGATTCAATACTGAAGAAGATTCTCATATATTTCTAGTTTCCCCTAAATGAAATTCCTACTGGGTTTCAAACCCAATAGACGTTTTGTTTCAATAATAACCCCAGCTCTGAAAACCTCAATTTTTATACTTTAGTTTATTATTACCCCCCGCCATAATATAATTACACAATTTATTTACTTAAGATAATTTGGTTTTTTTAAGTTATCCAATTTTGACAAAGTATAATTTTAAAACACATGCTGTTATTCAATTTAATTTTACACAAAAGCTATTAGTTAAAAAATACTTAGAAGTTTTTAAATTTATGTGGATATATTAACATAAATCTTTTCTTTATCTTATAATAATCTAAGGTAACAAGAAGTCTGAATAGAGACTCAATTATTAAACACACACATCATGTGTCGCCCACAAAAAGTTTTCAAAAAATGCGACTCTATGACTGTTTCTAAGAACATAAGAGAGATTCACAAAAATTAAATCCAAACCAAGAAAATACGCGGTTTCATAAAATTTTAAAAAATGTTTTCTAAAAGTTAGTCAATTTTTAATAATTTTTTATTTTTAAATACGTTCGCTTTTTTTATTGTATTATTGTATATTTAAAAACCTTGATAATTTCAATTTTGAATCGACCCAAAAAAAATTTCTAAGAATTTGAAATTACAATAATACCGAGTACTTTAGTTATATATTACGGTAAGTTAAAGGAAACATTAGTTGAAACTCAGTTTTAAATTTAGTGTGTATCAACGCAAATTTACCCTAAACTTAAGTAACCCTTAAGTAGAAAGAAGCTTATTTTAATTATTATTATATTACAGAAATTTTGGGTTACTTAAAATAACGTAAATAACGGTAACGTCAAGCAATTTTAATAGACTTTTTGGGCTGCATTTAACAGAACTGTCAGTTATTACATTTTTTTTTGTTATAATTTTTAACCCTAACCTAATTTTTTGTGAGGGTTTACAATTAATTTGACAGTGAATTTCGTATTGGCCCCCCTATAACCACACTAAACGTAATTAACATTCGTCGTAAATAAAGTTTCGTGTTATCGTTGTATTCTATAATCTTATATTTTTTTTCTTATTGCGCATGCGCACAAATAAATATAACCGTGGAAACTGCTGATGATCCAAAATCTCCCTATTATTATTTGTGTTTATTTTAAATTTATTGATGCTCTACTTAATGCTGAAAATATTATTTTTTTTTACATTTTTTCGTGTCCTTATTTCTTTTAAATTGAAAAATTAGTAACACTAGCTTTGTTATGCCATCTAGTATCCGCATCATTAGTTATAAAATAGCTATACATTTTTAATAATATAACTGTAATAAAATTTCGCGTTTGAAACAGAACATTTTAAGAACTTTGAGGGGAAGAAGACAAAGCACATTATTAGTTTCGTGTAAAAATTCCAGTTTGATAAGAAGGTAGGCTAACATGTTAGGTTTATAATGCAATTTTGGCTTAGTTGAGGCTGAAACAAAATGTAAAGTACCTGGCCTAAATGTTTTAAAAAATCGTAGTAAAATAAGAATTTTGACTTTTGTACAGTTTTAATATGGAAGTTTAAGTGTCTGTTTTTTAAAACTTTGGAATCAAGTCAATATGCGAGTTCACATCACAAACGATTTTTGTGAATGTTTGTGCAAATTAATTTATGTCAATTTTCTGAGAATTTGAATACATATCTGTAACCTCCATTACAAAATCATAATAATAATAATAATAATAATAATAATAATAATAATAATACTGGAGGAATGATTTTTAATTAAAATATTCAAAGTTTGTCAGTAACGTAGAATACAATGCTACTGCAAACGTTTGAATAAACTAAATCAACATTCTATGAAAACTATTTTTTGTCTTTTGTTAAAGTGGAACGTATTCCAAAGTAAAACTTTTAGAATTTTATGATAAATTTTTTTGGGAATTAAAATTTGTACTTAACGGAAATTCAGTGTACATAATAAGAATTCAGTTTATTTTGATTCAATTCATTTTTAATTAAGTTTTAACATTATGCAAACAATTGAAATAAAATAATAATAATAATAATGTGAATGTTAACAGTTAAGGTAAGTATTCCTCCAAAATAAAACGTCGGCAATCACTGCCTATTGAGTTGTTTGTCCTTCCTACCTCCACAAAGGAGGGGTCCTAAAAGACCATATTTATTTAAGTTAAAAGTTAAAATGGAATTAAACTTTAACTAATAACAATATTTTCTTTTTTTAATTTGTTTTGTGAATGTCAAACCATTAAAACAAAATTAATTTGATTCTAATAAACATTTAAAAAACTTTAACATACATATTTAAGTAGGTAGTTAAAATTTAACTATAATTAAATAGTATAACGTTCAAGAAAATAATTTTTAAAAATTAAACTGTAAGTTTTTAAAATATGACAGAAAAGCTGTCCATTGTAAAATAGTTTTTTGAATTATTTTCCTTGATTTTATAATGAATGTTTACGAATTCCAGTTAACACCTCCGCAGACCGCTGCTGTAGAATAAAGTCAACATTTCTCATGTATTTGATAAATAATGAACCGTTTTAATAAGAATTTATAAACTGTTAATTTACGTATGCAAACCATTTTGTTTAAGTGTTCTGATTACTTTATTTTTTAAAGCGTTTTTGAATTGTTTTCTATAATTTTTATTATTTTTTCGAGCACTTAATTAAACTGTGCGAATCAAAATGACAGTATTTTTAAAAGTAAAACTAAATATGATTAATACGTATAAATTTAATATTTAAGGTGATTAAAACCTACAGAATTTCAATTATATTGAAGCAGAAACGATTTATAAAAGCGCGGTTAATTTTCTACTTATTTTTAATAACAGGAATGTAACACTTTCTTCATTGACACGAAGAAATGTATTAAAAATTCAATTGTTAAATTTGAAAATATTTTTAACACGATCACCAACACTCGTTTAGTTCAAATTGGATAAAATTTTTGAATATTAGCAAAATTAAAAATAGCGGATTTAAAATTTTGATTTAAAAATAGAAACAAATAAAATTTAAAAGTTCTCCGATATGTCGTTGATTTGATGGAAGTAAGTGCAGCTTTGGTTACTGTTGACAACGAAAAGTAATTAAAAACTTATCTCCCTAAGTGAGTAAGTTTATTTAAATTAATGGTAAATTTTTTTTTAATTTCGTGTGTTAAATATTCATTTCATTTTCGCTTCCATCTAGATTTTCTAATGCCGATTGTCGCACAAAATTCTAAGTTTCAGAATTTGGGGAGTTTCCCTCGGAGTTGCCAAACATGTGTTTTTCCATCCTAGGCATGCACCATTTTTTGATATCGCATGAAGAAACGTTGATAGACACTTTCAAGCAGGCATCTTATTGTTAGGTATTTTTTTTTAAATTTATTAAGTGGCTGACTGCTACTCGCTTGAATCTGGATTATTCAAATGACTACATTGTTCCTGTTTTAAACTTTCATCATCATGTCACACAAAAACATTCGATTTTTTGGGTTCATGTCCATCATTTTTTCTTTGTACAAAAAGCCTTGAGTTTTGGAAATTTAGCAAATACGTGTCGTCTTTAAAATAAGCAATGTTGACTTTACCTTCTACATATAATATTTACACACTTAATCAATATTATTACAACTTATAAATACAAAGGGGAGTAAGGGTTGGCATGTTTAGGAATTAGTGGTTTTCCTAAACCTTAAATTAAATGTTTTACCAAGACCAACCAATCCAGAATTGTTCACTATATAGGTTTGTACTGATCTTCTCGGGCACCGTACATAACACTTACATCACAATATAATAAATAAATCATGCAGTATTTACACCATAAACTAGCTAGCGGCTTTAATAACTTACCTTTCTCTATGAAATATGCCAGGGTAACGCCGCCTTTAATTCTTCGGCAATAAGAAAGCACATGCAACATTTGCAGCTTCTTCAATGTCCATTTGTTAAAGAATAAAGAAAATAATGCAATTTTTGACATCCACATTTTGTTAGAAAAATGTGGAGAAAACCACAAGCAAGCCGATATTTTATTGAAATTGCAAGAAATAAAATTTAAATGGCTTTAAGAAATTAAAATTTAAGAGTAGCTATAGCTGGAACGCAAAAATATCCTCGCCTCATAATAATATCTTACTTTTCTTAATGTTTAAATAACTATTCTCTTTTAATAAACTAAAATATTTTGTGTACTTCAAAAGTTAACTCTTAAAGTAAAGTCTGTATACTATTGGCGCGGAGTAATAAATCATAATTGCTTGAAATAATTCTTTATTTTCTTGTGAAAGCGGTACTTCTACGGTTAAGTAAAACCAATAAATTCTAACCAAAATACGATCATTGTGCCGCTCTTGCAGCATATCGACCCATCTAGGGTCTGAGAACAATAGCTTAATCTGTGTAAACACGTTGCCATCAGCCCAGGTACTGACGAAACGAGAATCATAGCCGTAGATGTGGGTATTATACCAAGATACGGTGGAATATTGCTGAATTAAATTATTTACTATGAAAAAAAGATTCCACAAAGTAAGGATTGAAACAATAAAAGAAACCACATAATAATTCATATCAAGGTAGATTTTACTATTATAATATATTTACCTACTAAAAATATGATTTTCCAAACGTATCAGGTACCTACGCCACTGCAATACGGGAGAGTCGATAATTCTGACAGGTTTATTACTCCGCGCCAATAGTATACTGAGTATACCTTACCCTACGGTGAGAGTACGGTGTGTGAAAAGTAACTTAAAAGTTGACCACATTCTACACCTTTATCCGTCAAACTTTACCGACTATATAGCTATTAAAGTTTAATTTCAAATTTATTTAATCGTTTAATTTTCCTTGCAAAAAATGTTTTCGATGTAAATCATATATCGATCCCATGGATTGTTTGCATTTGTAGCCAAAATAGAAACAAATTGTGAATATACCCTGTGTCCAAGATAAGAATGAACGGCTTGGGGATCTTGAAAACGGTAACAGATTCAAGGTCGTTCAAATTGCAAAAAACTATTTTAATTTAAACTGTGTCTTACAAAATCAGGTTCTAATCAATTATGTGTTATACATTTTGAATTTGTAATAAAAAAAGGTGTTTTTTAGATTAATATTTTTAAAAATAAACGCAAAAAATACGAAAAATAAAAATCTAAAAAATTAATTTTGTAAAATTTCAAAAAAGAAAAATATTATTTAACTTTTTTAAACACCATGTACATATACTGTAAATTGCCCAACTTTTTTGTAATTTGAGCAACCTTGTATCTTCTACCGTTTTCAAGATCCTCATGCTGTTCGTTCTTATCTTGGACACAGTGCATACACCGTGTCCGCTTGAAGGAAAACTTTGTTATTATTGATTTGATGAAAAACAGTTTTTTTTTCATAAAATGTTCCAAGTTTTAGAAAACCCAAAATTTATTCAGATTCAGATATTAAATTATATCACTTGTATAATAATAATTATATCATTTTTGTTCAAGAGTAAGTACCTTCATTTTTGACCATTTCGAAAATTTTTAATAAAAAAAAGGCGTTGCGAATGAAAAATACCTAAGTTTTAAATATTTAATATTGTTTATTATTTACAATTAAAAAATATTATTTCTAGGTACATTTTTCGGAAATTTTAAGTTTGAAAATTAATACATAATAATAATAATTTTTAATTGTAAATAAACAATATTGAATATTTAAAACTCAATTTTTATCCGCAACCGATTTTCTTATTAAAAATTTTTGATATGGTCAAAAAATACGAGTGGTATA
Source organism: Abscondita cerata (assembly GCA_030710515.1). Lineage (NCBI taxonomy): Eukaryota > Metazoa > Arthropoda > Insecta > Coleoptera > Lampyridae > Abscondita > Abscondita cerata. The sequence continues at coordinate 106,274 of JALBCR010000160.1, read as the reverse complement.
ATTTCATATCTGAAGGTTAAATTTTGAGTTTTAGAACATGCACAACTTTTTTATGCAAAATAACTGTTTATTATAAAATCAATAATAACAAAGTTTTCCATATGTAGCCAACTTGTGCAGATACGGTGTATGTAACTCCCATTAGCGCAAAAACAAGCTGGCGTCGAGATGAACCTGCGTCGAAATGAGCTCGCGTCAAGACGATTTCGTCGTGTCAAACCGGCGGAGACGAGATTTTGAAGTCGTCTTCAAATATATTGCTCAATACAACTTGATCTTTAATAATTTGTTAAGATTGGTTGTATTACGTCCATTTTATTGTATTTGCACAATTTTAAGTAGTTCACAAATAAATTCACACTAAATTTGGTTGTAAAAACAAGCGTGTCTTGTAAGAAAATAATCGAATTATCACCAAAAATTATGAAATTCAGAAGTTTTCAACCAAACTGTCTGCCAAAAGTAGCGATCTAACTCTTTATTTATTATAAAAAAATTAGTGTTCAAGAAGGGGGTTTTACAAAACTTCAGTAAAAACCAAACAAATACGCGGTTTTAATAATATTTTTAAATTTTTAAAATTAACGATCATTTTCAAACAAAGATTTTCCAAAAAAAATTTTTTTTCAGAACAAATTTTAGTTAATTTGGTAAAATTCCAATTACTTTTAATGAAGTCAATTGTGGAAGCGCTGGTGCAAATTCTAATTTATTTTTGAGCTTCAAGAATTGTGTTCTGAAATTTACTTACCAGCATAGAGAAGTTTAGTATATAGTTACTTTAAGAGTAGGAGGAAACTTGGTTTAATTATTATTGTTATTAAATTTAAGTTTATTTTAAAGTTGGTTGCTTATTTGTATTATATTAAGGTAACTTTTTCAACATCTACTACAGCATTTTCGCTGAAGATGAAAATATCATTATATTATTTTCATTGAAGTTTTCTGTGTATAAGAATCTGCTGTTTTTTTCACAATCCTTTGTACGTACTCTAGGATTCTCAAAGTTATTGATTGTTTATTTATTAGTAAATTTTTAGTAATACAATTGCAATAAAATTTCTTGTTGGAACCCAAACTTTTAAGAACTATGAGGAGAATAAGAATAGGCACGGTTAACGTCGCAATTTTTGCTTAGTTAAGGCAGAATCAGAAAGAAGGCTGAAAAGCTAAGCTAAGCTTACATTTTGCTTAATTAAACTAATTTTTAAGCTTTAACTGAAATATACTCAAATAGGAAAGTTTATTTACTGTACCTAGTGGTTTTTGATTATTTCACAGCTACTTTTTCGTTTCACAACTTCCTGTTATTTTTTTGATTTTTCTAAACTATGTACAGTTTTAATTTTAAATTTAGCTGATTGTTTCTTGAAATTATCCTTGAAAAACCCAAAAAAATAATTCTTTTAATTTAAATGTGAATATTTATTAATGTATTTTATACGTTTAAAAGTTGTAATATCTCTGACGATACTACATTTGTATGGGCATTAAAGTTTGCATTTTTTACATATGAAAATAATCCCAATCTACGTTGAAACGTATTATTATTTTGTAATTTTTTTATATACAGTGTGACCCACTAGAAAACTAAACATTTCCATTAAATTTATATTTATCGTCCAATCAAACTCGGAAATTCAATGGGAGTGTTCCAGTTTCAACTGGGGCACCCTGTATATTTATTTAAAAAATTAAATAACAAACGGCATTCGTTTTTTTAAATTAATAAATTGTTAGATTTTCTAAGCTGCGCGGAACCGATTAAATACAATTTTCTGGTTTTTTGAACTCGTTCAATTGATCGATTCCTAAGCTAAAATTTTTTAGGGCTTTTTAAGGACATAAGCTTTTTAAAAATTTCAAGTTGTTCTAAATTCAAATATTTCAATATATTTGAAAATTAAAATGAGCGTTCTTTTTCAATATACAAAAAATTCAACAAATAATAATTAATTCAAGCTTTTACTGTGTTTACTGTCTTAAATCCTGTCATGAAAGTTAAACAAAGTAAATTATTACCTATTATAAACGGTTTCCTTTGAATTTGTTTAAAATTTTATAAATTCAGTTAAATAATAATTAATGAAAACTGCGGAAACTAAACATAAATCTTAAAACAAGATGTCCGCATTAACCGAATTGATATTCAGCGCTCGCCCAATATATTTATTGTCGTATGCAAAATTTATACATCGAATTTGTGGAACTTTATAGCAAACATGGAAATTACGAAAACCCACGCCGAATAACTTTCTTAATAAACAAACTAATAATCTTTTGGTTTAAGGATATCGTACGTCCATCGGAGCACGCATCTGAAATTAGAATCGCGAAAATTCAGTTATGTATTCATGAATTTATAAACGAGTTAATCCTTATTCTGCATAGAAAAGTCTGTCTGTCTGCAAACACAAAATTGAAATTTTTCAAATTTTTCATCAATTTTTATTATGTATCAAGGGTGGTCTTTCTGAATGAAACAAAGTTGGTAGGCGCTTATGGTTACCAAAGGTTACGGTTATTATAGAAAAACTCCGCCTTTACCCATCCCACCAATCACTATTTTAAAGCTATACTACAAAAGAAGCCGCCGTGGTAAAGGCGGCTCTGGCAAACACCTTCTGGAGGTGTTGTGCAGCACGGTGGTCAGCGGTCATCAAGTTATTCAGTTTTCCTTCAGAAGCCGAGTGAACGTTGAGAACATTTCCGTTAACTTTGCATTTTGATTTTCTTAAGACGGTTACGATTTTTTTACGGCGTGCGCGGTGATTTTTCGTAAGTGCTGGTTTTTTGTGGTAAATGGCAGTATCGGCGCTGAACATGGCACCATATTTCACCGGTTATCCATTTCAAGGTATGAATCTAAATTTTAGTGCGACGCTTGTTACATTTTATAATTTATTTGATATAAGGGGTAGTAAATGTCGATGCAAATTGAAACTGCGTCGCAATACGAAAACCAATTTATCTTATAATTTAATCCCCAGACATTAATAACGTCATAGTGGTGAAATAACGAATGTCGACGCATATCTATATCAAAACCTAAACAGGAAATGTTTGGAATGTTAATTTAATATCAAAAAAATTAATAACTTTTGAAATGTGTCGGATAATGTTGCCATGTTGGCTTATGTCAAGCTGTATGAGATAAACATCGTCTTTATAAAAGCTGGCGGTGATTGTAATGCAACCTACACTGTGTTAATGCCCTTAATGCATGTAAAACTTGAGTTAAATCTGTATTATTACCTTATCTTTCAATCTTGATACCGACGCCCATATATTAAATATTCAGAAATTGCCCTGTGCAATGATGGTTGTAAGTGATAGTCGTTTCATACCTGATAATGAAACAATTAAGATTTTTTTTGAATGCAAATTAATGCACCACAGTGCACTAAATGCAAATTTCTATACATGCATAGTTTCTGCAGAATTAAATACATCTCCGGGCAATCGACGACTATTTTTGGTGGACCACGCGCTTGAAAACTTTAGTACGTTTATCAAAAAGCAGCCATCTTGTACTTATTGAATTGATGATCGATGAAACTCAGTTATCTTCAAATTTTGTGAAAGAGTTTAATAAATCAACCTGTTGCGTCTAATCCGAGTCTTGTTAACATTTGTGAACAGTAAACAAAAAGTCTTTTTAATCTCGTTATCCGAAGTGGTTGTTTGTATTTTGCGAAAGCTTTAATTTCAAGGTTGTTCGTATAGTTAATGGTCCTTGAATTGTTTTTCTAGTTCTTTTCAGCACAATGAGAAAGGCGTATTTTGTCCTTAAAAGTGTTTATATGAGAAAAGATTTTACGAAAATTCATTACGTAATAAAAATCCGTAAAAAGACACTTGTTTTCCGCATTGTTGACGATGCGATAAATGAGCTTTTCGGCATCCTTTCCTCAAACGCGACGTTTGAAAAGAAAAGTTTGTTTATTGGATAATAGTTTACACTGTTAACCTAATTTAGAAAAATATTGAACGAAGAACATAACTTCATGATGAATTTTAAAGGTAGAATATAACGATGCTTGAATTTTGATATATACACTGTATCTCAGTCATGTTTGTCAACTCATTCTTTTAAAATTTTTACTTTGCTATGTTTACAAATTATTATTATGTTGTAAGTAATTGTTTACTATCAAATATTGACACCCTTCGTAATGTTGAAGAAAGTGACTCCATCAAAGCTCTCTTTCTATACGGCAAGGGATAAACGACGAGCTTTATTACGTCTTTGTTGATAATCAATGGTTATACGTCCTTGTTACAACTGTTACATTTAACCAAATAATTTTTAATGACAATAACTAGTAATGACAATTTATTATTGAGCAACATCTGAAGAAATAACCAAACTAGATCACAAACCAACTGTTCATCTGGAGCCTTTTTTTAAAACTAACGTAAGAATTAATAACACGAATTGTTATAAATTTAAATAATTTTTTTTTTATTATAGCTGCAAAAAATTTTTCCATTTAATTGATGTACAATATATACAGTGTGGCCATAGTTTGACTCGCAAATTCTCATCATATGGAAAGTTTTTGTTGAAATTTTGATTTTGGTATTTATTTGTGCTTCTATCAAGATGAAAATGGACAAAAAGTAGTGGTCACAAGATATGCATTATCTGTCAAATTACCAAAAAAATTAAATTATTTCTCAATTTGATAGATAATGCGTATCACGTGACTAGTATTTTTTGGTAAGTGTTCATTTTCATTGAAGCACAATAAATGGGTGCCAAATTCAAATTCTTAACAAAAAAAGAATTCCATATGATTTTGACTATTGGTCGCACTGTATATATTATGACGATCATAATTTTAAATTTGGATTTAAAATTGTCGTTATAAGAGAAAATAATTGGTGCTTCGTAAAATGTTTCTTTATAAATAAAAGTTTAGTTAAAAATATAAAGTTATATTTTGGAAGTTCTATCACTACATGTTTGCACCCATCGTAGGGCAGATTTTCAATTATGAGTTTATGCTTTTGTTTCAATGTTTTTTTAGTTGGCAGTTTAAAGTAAGAAGATAAAGATTGTGTCTGTTAAATTTTAAATCGAAATGCATCTGAACAGTAACTCGTTCTAAAAGTAAGAATAATGTATCCGATTGGTTCAAAATCCTTAGAAGAAACTGTAAATAAATGTAGGTTATTTAAAACCAAAAATGTGACAGAAAATTGATAACACGATTAGAAATATTAAAACAAGCACAAATTATTAAGAACATGAAATTGTTGAAACAAATATATAGAGTGTTATTTGACAAAAATGACTATCGTAACTTTGGAATAATTTAATATAATTTTGAGTTATGTAGCCATTTAAAAATATAGCAGTTTCATAGTAGTTTTTACTCAAATTAAAAACAAATAAAAAAGCACAAACACCAAATTGAATCACCCGGTATAATAATAGAAAAATAAAAAGTAAGTACTATAACATGATGGAAACATTTTGCATAAATGATAAAGACGAAGAAAATCTTAGATTTTGAATTTTTTTATAAAAATGTATATTTTAAGAAATGTACTGTTTGAGTTTAATATAATTGAAAATGAGATAAGTAAATAAGCCGGTAATACAGAGTTCCATCAATTTTGAAGCAACGATTTCTATACCATGGATGAAAAGAGAACTTTCACACTATGACATCTTCAAAAAAACCTTTATTCATATGAATAAATGGAAAAAGTGTGCTATTTAGCTACATAAACACAAATTTTGAACGCAAGCTGCCACAAACCACAACAACTGATATACCCGATCATTTTTCAAAAATGTTTTCTCTTTCATGATTGCTGGAGATAATAAAATATGGTGTAATATAGTTAATATAAAATGTATTTTAAAACATTAATGCAAAATAATGGACCTTTTGTAATACTTCAACTCAAAAATAATAAAACGTTCCTTTGAACACGATAGATGATTTTTATTTAATTTTACTTCTATAAAATCATTTATTTCGAAAATGAAAGAACGTGAAAAGAAATCTTTTTGCAAATTCTTCTTTATATCGACTATAAAATATAAATAAATGTAATTAAAAAAACACATAAAATATGTAAAAATTTTAAAAAAATTTACGTTTACGTCAAATTATGAAAATCAAAGAAGAGAAATTATTATTGCTTTATTATGTAGACATACCAGTAGAAGATTTTGCCAAAACTAAAAAAAAACGAAAACGATGCAGTTCTTTTACTTCTAATTAACAATAATGATATGGCAATTTCATTTCAACATTCAGATTTTTCAAAATTGAAAATAAACTATCTGATGTTTTGCGTATTATGGAAAATTATTTCAAAAATGGCGATTATGTCCCAATTTTAAGAAGACAGAAGTTTCTTGTTTTCATTTAAGTAATAGAGAAAAAGTAAAAAACTTAATGTTATCTTTAATAATACAAAGTTAAATCATAATTTTAACCCAGTTTATCTGGGAGTAACTTTAGATACCTATGTTTTTAAACTTTAGAAAAAGTCAAACAAAAAATGAAAACAAGAAATAATGTTATTCAAAAATTAGCTGAAACAACTTAGGGAGCAGATGTAAAGACGCTTCGTACAGCTGCATTGGCGTTAGTTTATTTTACAGCAGAATATTGTGCTCCTGTCTGGTTGAATACTTATCATACAAGAAAAATAGATGCCCAGTTGAATTGCACTATGCGTATAATTAGTGGAACCATTAAATCTACTCCTCTCGATTGGCTTTCTGTTCTATGTAATATTACTCCATCAAACATTTGACGAAGCTGCGTTAAGACGAGAATGGGATAAATGCCAACTTGACAACAAGTTACCAATTTGGAATGATATTGACAACACTCCTGCTAAAAGACTTAAATCTCGAAGTCCTATATGGTTGCAAAACTGCTTAAGTACGGCTATTTCTGAAGTTGAAGAATGGAAAAAATCATGGTCTGGAGTAGATGTTTTTAATAAACATCTCATTGATGATCCAACAATAGAAGTCTCGGGCTTTGATCAAAAAAGAAAAATTTGGTCAAAAGTAAATCGCATAAGAACAGACTATTCAAAATGCAACTCTATGTTGTTTAAATGGGGTGCGATTTCTAATCCAAATTGTGACTGTGGAAACGAACCGGAGACCGTTGCACATATTGTAGAAGAAGTCAATTAACGCAGTTTAAAGGAGTGTTTCCAAACATTCATAATTTAACGGATGAAGAAATATTATGGCTTACGAATCTGAAGGACATCTGAAGTTCAGCAATGTTTTGTATTCTTGTCTTGATTATCTGTTTTTCTATTATTTTGTTTTGCTATTTCTTTAACCTACTATTTTTTTGTCATTGTCGTGACTGGCACTTGGACCGGTCTATTATATGTCGTCATGCAATGGCTGTGCTGTTATATTTTATATTTTATATAATGTTTACACACTTAATTAATATTATTACATGTGAATATTAGGGTGGGTAAGGGTTGGCATGTTTAGGTTTTAGTGGTTTTTCTAAACCTTGAAGTAAATGCTTTCGCCAAGACAAACCAATCCACTATTGCACACGGTTTCGTCACCACACTATACAGGTTTTTACTGATTTTCTGTGGCACCATACATAACACTTACATTACAATAAAATATTTGATACTGTACCATACGAATAAATAAATAAATTAAGTTTTATTACTGTATTAGACCTCATAAAAGGGATAAGAACTTATAACAAAATGGATGAATCTAAAAACATGTGTGGGATTATAAAGAAAGTAGTAATAATAGAGTGGAACATAAAGTTCAATAATAGACAAATGCCTGAAAACTTTCTTTCCTTTGACATCAATTTTTCAATAACCATAAATTATGGTCTTTCACCAAAAAACTTTTTTTAAAGTTAGTTATTCAGCAATCACAATCTACACTTTTGCAAAATAGATTTTTTGGAAAACGTTCAACCTTTCTTTAAAAACTTGTTAAAAAATTAAATCGTTTTCATGTGAAAATCCTGTTCAAAAAAATATTTTCTTTTAACTTAATTGGTTCTTACCATAATTAATATTTGTTGAACTAATAAAACTGAAAAATAAATTACGATAAAATTATGAAAACTTTAAAATCATGATAAACATTTTCCCAAGAACCACAACTCCGAAAAATGTTGACATTGCATGTGGCACTTTTCAATTTTTACGGTTTTTCAAAATGGGTGAAAATTTATTTTCCCGAAAATTCGATATATCTATAGAAATAAAATAAATTAAAATAAAGTAAAAATCCAAACAATTATCAAATATACATATTAAGTTTCGGGAAAGCTCAATTAAATTAATCTATAGTTGTTCCAGGCAAAAAATGTAACCACAAGTCAAATTCGGATGACATGAATAAAATTTAATAAATAAATTTATTAAAAATATTAAACTATCTAACAACAACAAGCTTTCGCAATGTAAATTGTAATTGTATTCTTTCAGTAAAGCACCATAAATATAGGTGATTATGTGTCTCTCTGTCTATTTGTTTGTTTTGTTACTTATGGTTGCTCAAACAAAGCATCCTCCAGGGCTGAAAATTGGCTTCCATGACATGCTATTCTTTTACATAAACACAAGATCTGAATATGTTGAATTTATACAACACAAGCCTCCTCAAACCAGAAACATTAAAATACACGACTTTTCTACCATGATGCTGGTCATCAACGATAATATACATTGATTTTCCAAAAAAAATGTTATTTTTTCGATGATTATTGGAGAAGATAAAATATAGTGTAATATAGTTAATATAAAATGTACTTTAAAAAATTAATCCAAAATATACTAAGTGACATAGAAAGAAGAACACCCAGTAATAATGAATATTTTGTAAATTTTTTTTGGGAATATATTTGTTTATATTAAGATAAAAAACGATCAGTTTTTCAGCCAAATTGCCGTAGCGGTTGTTTTGTTAACCTCATTCAAAAACACTTACGATTAAGTAGCCCTAAAACAATGAATTAAGCATTTGTAAGTACAGTTGTCATTTAAGCGATTTAAATTGCATTTCAAAGAGCTTCTTTAGTTCAATCACAATGCCACCAGTGCGAAGACGCCATAATATTCGGCAATTAAGCGAGTTTGATAGGGGTAGAATTGTGGGATTGCGTGAGGCTGGTTTGTCTATGAGAGATATAGCCGCTAGAACGCAACGGAGTTTAAACACTGTGGCAGTCTGTGTTCGGGCATGGAACCAAGAGGGCCGTACACGAAGAGCGAGAGGTACAGGACGTCGTCGAAGAACCACAGAACGCGAAGATCGCCGTCTTAAACTATTGGCTTTACGGGACCGCTTCTCTTCTACACGGGCGATTGCGGACCAGTGGTTTGAAGAACATGGAAGACCGATTGGGATGCGAACCGTTTATAGACGGATAAGAACCTTTGGGCTCTTTTCATACCGTCCCCTTTTGTGCTACCACTGACTCCAGAGCATCGACGTTATCGTCTAGCGTGGTGTAGAGAACGGGCAAATTGGGACCAAGAATGAATTCAATTGTCTTTAGTGATGAATCCAGATTCTGTTTGGGTATGCATGACGGTTGTGCAAGGGTGAGAAGACGGCGCGGTGAAAGACAAGATCCCCAATTTTCTGTGAATAGGCATGTGCACCACACAGTTGGAGTTATGGTATAGGGAGCTATTGCTATTGGAAGTAGGTCACCTTTGGTCTTCATTAGAGGTAACATGACCGCTGCGCGCTACATCCAGGAGGTCGTAGACCCCATATTGTACCTTATGTTCAGACCATCCCCAACAGCACATTCCAACAAACAACGCACGACCTCATGTTGTTAGGGTTTCTTTGGCTCATTTTGAGGCCAATCAAATTGCTTTGTTGCCTTGGCCACCAAGATCTCCCGATCTTTCGCCCATCGAGCACGTCTGGGATATTATGGGAAGAAGATTACTCAATTTACCTCACCCTGCACAAACTCTAGCGGCTTTGCAGCATCAGTTACAGATAGCATGGGATGAGATACCTCAAGAAGAAATCTATCACTTCATTAGAAGTATGCCCAGACGTGTTAATGAGTGCACAAGACATCGTGGTAGAGCAACACATTATTGAGTTTTTTGAAGAAGATAACAGTTTAATTTTTATCAAATTGTGATCGTTTACTAATCTAATTCGTATACACTAGTATACCAAAAATTGTTCAAATAAATTCATTATTACTGGGTGTTTTTCTTTCTACGTCACTTTATAATTATTGTTTGGACCCTTTCAAATATTTTCGCAACCATCAACTATGGTCTTGCACCAAAAAAAAATGTTTTTAACTTAACTATTTAACAACCATACACTAAATTCTTACCACTTATCACAACAAAAAACAATTTTTGGAAAAATACGTTGAGTAAAAAGTTGTTCATTAATTTACAACTGTCACAGTCGATTGAGAAAGAGGATTTTTTGGAAACTAATTTTCTAAAATTTTTTTTGAAAATTTGTTTAAAAATAAAGTTGCTTCATTGGGTAAATACTGTTTAAAAAATTGTCATTTTTCTTTAAACTTAGTCTCGTCTCGTTTCATACATTATGAGATATTTGTTGAACTGAAAAAACTAAAAAATAAAACACAACAAAATCTTAAAAAAGGAATAAAAGATAAACATTAACTTTTTTCAAAAACCACAACACCAAAAAATTTTTTTTAAAGAGGCACAGTCTAGTTTTGCGGTTTTCCAAAATGGTAGGTTATTCATTTTTACAAAAGCTTTATATCTATTGAAATTTATTGAAAAATAAATAAATAAATAAATAAAGATAACAGTTTCTAATGCAAATTATTGTAGAAAAATCCCGAAGAAAATAAAATCTTATGGAAAATCGTGCAATAACTGTCAAAAATGCTAAAAATTTTTTCAACGCTCTTTCGATTTTTTTAGAATTCAATATTTTCTTATTCGTATATCTTGGATGTAATCAAAAAAGATAAAACTAGCAATAATTGCCAAAAGAGTAGCTTACTTGTTAAAAAAATTTGGGGGCATATGTGTATTTTTATTAAATCTTCAACCTAGTGGAATAATATCTTTTTGATTCTCCTTCCATAATCACTGATTTTAGCAAAACTCAAAAGTGGCCAGAAACACCCCGTTTTTTAGTCTCGGCCGGCAATATGTTGGCAATATTTATTTTATGCTTATGGCACTAAAATCATTACAATCCTCATGCTGGAATACGTAAATAATACGTTCCAGTACTATTTTACATCTTGTTTTGAAGGATTTTATAGGCTTTTTAAACGTCTGCCAAATAGCATTGCCAACCGAAAATGTTTCGGCATCTAGTAATATTTGAAAATTTAAGTTTCAACAAATTTAACCATATGTCGACTCAAAAATCGTGTGTATCACGTGGCTAGTGATACAAATAACTATTTCTTCACCCGGAATAACAAAAATTAGACATTTAGAAAGAAATAGAAAAAATAATTTAAAATTTATGTTAAACGGTCAAGGGACACAAAAGCAAAATTTTAAATAGAAAACAATTTTTTTTATTAAAAGCCAGGAAAAAGTACAAAAAATAATACTAAAATATAAAAAATTTAGAAGAATAAGTTGACGAGCAAAAAAATATGTTAAAAGAGAGAAAGAAAAGTATTTAATTAAATAATTTATTATTTAGTAAATTTTGGGGTGAACCACAACGATGAAATTTAAGAAATTAAAAGAAAACCAAAATTAAATAAAAAAAACGAAAGAAAACGAAAAAATAAAAATAAAAGCAGAAATTATATTAAGAACAAACAGAAAAAATACAAAATTGACAATGTAAAACAAGTATAGATTAATTTTTAAAAAATGTAGTCTAGTTAAAATTTGGGGTGTCAAAAAATTTCTTTCTTGGTCGAGAATGTGGTAGGTAATAAAGTCCTCTAAATTGGAAAATAGTATATTATATACCTAGAGTGTTTTCGTTGGTCGGGAAATAATATAGCTCACCTGAGAAAAAATTTTTGGACCGTGATTTATATACTATTTTTTTAACTACTAGCAAAGAATCATATAATCTTAATTTACATGTAAAAACACATACAGATCTGGTATAGTCTTGAAAGAAAAACTATTTGAACAGTAGCAATTATTTACTAGTATTCAACTATTAACCATTAGGAGAAAAGCAGCTGCACTACTCGAAAATAAGTTAATAATAATCATAATAATTTGAAATTTTTTTCTAAAAATTACTTTTAGTAAAGTTAATGTAATATAATTTTTTACATCATTTTCGTGTTCAATTTTTCCTATAAATATTTTGCTGTTCGTGGAAAACTGAAAAAATTTTTTTTCTAAAAGCTTAAAAATATTACTTTGTTTAAAATAATTTTTAATCATTTTACAATTTTAAAACATTTCACTTGGTTTTTCAATGACGGAATACTTTCAAGAAAATGCCGTCCGCTTTATGAACAGAATGTATTGAGATCAATTTTGAAACCGAAGAAAAATTAGCACGGTTTTATAAACTTTTAGAAAAATACAGATTTACAATGAAACATTTTGTCTTACAGTTTGGACTGGGCAGTATAAGATAAATTACCCAATTTTCTTTAAAAAAATCCGGAATTTTTCTTGAAATTTGTGTGCTTTATGAACAATCTGTAAATTCGCCCGGACAAAAAAAAGTGTTTGATTAAAAAATTGTGTGTTGTTTAACAACTTATTTTTACGTTCGCTCAGAACGGCAGGAAAAGTATCTTAGTTCTTCTGCTAATAGCAACCGGCAGTAAAAACAAGAAACGTTAGCGTTAAAAAACGATATGTAAAAGTTGGTAATAAAAACAAAGTAATGTACAAAATTAAATAGAATACTAAAATTTTACCAAGAAAAGTGAAAATAAGAGACCAATAAAAATTATTATTAATGATCAAAATTGTGGGAGATTTTTAATTAAATTTAGACGAGTGACCTGGTAGAAAGTTAATAGTAATTCAAAAAAATGTTTAATTTACATATGGTTACAGTTTAGAAATTCATAACGGTTTTTAAAAGTATTTTCAGATCTGTGTATAATTAATTAAAGTTTATTTTTCTTTATAAATTTATTGTAATGGCAATAAAACTAGAAATAACAATTAAATGTATTAGGTTTCAATAAGTTTGTTTATCGAACGACTCAAGCTTACGAGGACGGTACCTACGAACTCCGATAAGTTCAGCTTTCTAGTGGCCAAACCAAATTAATACCCTCAATTGTTTTCTTCTATTTAAAAACTAATAATAATTAATTTAAATTTTTCGAATATTTTGCTAACAATCGTAACTATCATGTTATTGAAGAAGAAATAATTACGTATAACAACAATGAATTCATTACACAATACTTGATAATTGCCTTTTCAGCAAACCCACCTACATTCCATTTTAGTGTAAATTAAAAATGTTAAAAAATAATTTAAATGTGTTGACTGACCGAGGCCGAAATCAATGAAGAATAATTTAAATTTTTATATTCTTCGCGTGATTTATGAAGATATCTTTCAAACTGAAGATTACCGTAATTACATTAGAAGTGTTTCAAAAATTCTTCATCGCCTATTGTTTATGAAACTGACACGCGTTGGAGACCCGCTGGTTAATAAGTTGTTTTATTAATTAAGTAGGATTATGGAATTTATTTCACTATTACAATGTGTTATGTTAATAAAATTCTAATTTCGCTTGTCAAGAAAAAGTGGCGCATATTTCTATTGAATGACCACTAGAGATGCATCTTAAATGAGCAAAAGGTGTCTGCTTCACCATCTGACTGTGTTACGTGTGTGATATGCGAGGTGGGCGTGCGGACATTTAAGAAAATGAAAAGCCGGCCCCGACTAGCGGTTTCTTTGATCTCCCTAATGCCTGTTTTCATCAGCCAGATACTACACCTGATACCTGATGCCATTTCACCAAAGCGGCACTAAAATATCGTATAATACATGCTAATTATGCGGAAGATACCGTTATTGCTTATTTGAAATCGTACTAACTTTTTTATTTTTAGAATTTTCAGAAAATTATTTTAAACTCGATATCGACATCGTACTTTAATTGCGTTTTCTAAGAAACCAGTTATTACTATGAAAAATCAACCATTAACGCTAATGTACCAATCAAGTTGGTTGCAACCGGCAGGGTGGCCAATTTTTTTTTTTCTATATCTAATTAAAACAGCATTTCTTCCATTGCACCAGATGGGAATAGCATCATAAAGAGTTCTTGCATAATTTGCAAAGCAGTTATAACAAAATCAAATATACATATATATTTTATAATTTAATTTCAAGTCGAAGTGCTTCAATTTGTAATTAAACGTTAATCGTCGCAAAAACCAATTATAAAATAAGCCGCAACCTTATAATGATGGTTATAGTTTAACGGTGAGCATTTTTGAAATAAAAACAGCGCCTAAGGCTTAAATACATTTTCCTTACCAAGTTTTATCACAATAAACTTCTGCATAACAAAAGGATTAATAACGATAAATTTTATCCTGGGTTCTTTTCTAACAATTTTGCGATCGTAAAAAGCTCATTCGAGAGCAACAATTAAGTTTGCAAATAATCTTTTGTGGTTCCTTTTTGACATCATCGGCTCGATTTTTTAAATTGAATTATATAGGGACCAAGTGCATTGTATTTTGTTGGTGAATACGATTTTACACACAACTAAACTTGTACATTTCAATGATTTTACTGTAAATAATATAGGGTGGTCTAAAGGTATATAGAAAGATCGAGTTTTGCGATTGTAATTTATTATAAACTTATAACCGAAACTGGTGGTAAAGGTAATCCTTGAGGTATCGTGTTATTTTTTTAGTTTTTTTTAGCAATATAGCTTTAGAAAGAAATAAATGTTGTAGAAAATATAATTTACAACAACCTTTGTTACATAATATAGTATAATTATCACAATTGACGATCAGACCGTAGGTAGTATCAACCGTTTATGTCCAAAAACCTTATCAAACTGTTGTTATAAAAATACTAATCAACAAGTTTCATGAAAACCTAACCAGTGATTTTTGAGGTAACGTACTTAAATTCGGATGTACAACCTGACGACTTCAAATTCGACTTTTAAATTGATAATAACGACCAAGTGCATTCTACATGGTCTACATGTATAGAAGATTAAATTTTGCAATTCTAATTTATTGAAAATTTATAATCGAAACCTAGGTTTTCTGAAAGTGGTACAAGTAGTCCTTGAGATATCGTGTTTTTAACTTTTTAGTTTTTTTAGCAATAGAGTTGTAAAAAAATCAAATTGTAGAAAATTTAATTTACAACAATCTTTGTTACATAATATTATATAATTATTACAATTGACGATCAGACCGTAGTATCTATCGTTCACTAGACCGTTTTTGCCCAAAGCCTTATCAAATTGTTGCTAAAAAAAGCCACTAATCAACAAGTTTCACGCAAACTTAACCAGTGATTTTTGAAGTAACGTGACGTACAACTGGTAGGCTTAAAGACAGAAAAACCATAATAAATTTTGCTAAGATCTCGAACGACTAAAGACAAATAATCTAAATTGTTTTATTAAAAATGTTTCTTATCTATATCAATATAGGTGATTGTATGTCTGTACGTTTGTTTGTTTATTACTTATATTCGCCCAAATGGAGCATTCCCCAGGGCTAAAAATTGACTTACATGACCAAAATTTTACGGGGAGTAACATAGGCCCTGACCTCTCTGAGTGGAACTACAAGCAAAGGTATTTTCAGATGGGCCAGCATAACTCAGACAACGCCTTGTATCAATGCTAGTATTTAAATAAAAAATAATATATTTCAATTTTATTTGGTAAATAAATTGAATCACAAATTTACAGTTTATTATCAACAGGTTTTCTCCACCCGTTTCACGTAGTGTTTTTTCAAGCTAACCCAAGCTTTGCTTCTCAACCTTCCAAAGGTCCTCTCAGCGGGCAAGAAACTATAACTGCATACTGGAAATGTAAACTAAATTTTTTAAGTTCATTGATAAGCTGGGGGTTCTTGTTCGCGCAACAATTTGTATTAAACCTTTTCTGAAGCGTCTGAAACATAGGCTCGTAACAGTTTAGAAAGTTTTTTTGATAACAATAAAATAATACAATAAATGACATATTAAAAATTTTTATAGTTTCATAAGAACTCATCTTTTCATTACACTTGTTTTACAACAACAAAATCAAAAACTTCTTTATAATAAAATATTTACACTATTTCGTTACGTTCATGTAAAGAAATGAAAAAAAAAACGAGGCTAGGACAACTCACAGTAGACATCTCGTTGTCAGCAATCTCTCCGTCGACATCTCGTCGACAAGAGGCCGTTAAGACTACAAGTCGCTTAAAAAACTGGCAGGCGGGAAAAGTTTTTACTTCACATTTTAAATATAATATGGAGAGTTATGCAGCGGTTTCCAAACTAAAGATTTTGACTTTTTTTCCGACGAATTAAAGTATATTATAACTAAAAAAAATTAGCGTTGAGTACCTAAAGATCTGCTAGGTTGATAAAACTTCGGATGCAAGTGTCATATTTAACTTACATATAGTTACTGAAAAATTTTCCAAATCTACGCATAGTAGACTTCCTTAGAGGTTTATCCCACAATTATGGCATGTAATCCAAATGTAAATAATTTCTCAATAAACTTTTATCACTTTTGATTGTTAAAAAATTGCGTCTTATTCTTTAATTGATTGATATGATGAGCGAGCTAAAAATATTCTAAACTAGTTTTTCAAAACAAAATTTATAGGTTAGTTTCCTGACGACGAGATGTCCTGACATGGAGATGGTGGTTATAAATGTACAAAAAATGAGTATTTACAATAAGATACAAATAAGTCTGCATGAGCCTTGGGGTAAGACTTTTCTTCTTGATCCCCTCCATACCTCGTCTTTCATTCAAGTTTGGGATTGCAACCCAAAAAATTGATATTGGTTTGGCATATAACACATGCGAGTCTTAGTGCCGCAAATCTCGTGATACCATAACAGATTTTATCCATCACTATAGTTGAAGGTTGATAAAAATAACGGATTTTTTTGTCCTCTGTAGAGAGTATTGCGATTTTGGTGTAACACGTTAACATTAGAAGAAACTCAAACTAGACAAAACACAAAATATTTTTGATTTCAAAAGTTTTTCTTTTTTTTTATGTTAGATCAAGGATGTTCTAGTAACAGAATGACGTAATGTAAGTGTTGGAATAGAATAAACTAATCAAATTTAGTGCATTGATGACAGTGGACTGTTATTTTTAAATAATAAATAATAACCAATTTAATTAAATAAATAAACACATTAAAAATTTAATTTTTTTATTAAAAATTGGTAGCTATAAAATGGAAAATAAAATATAAAGTAAAATACTATTGCATAAGACTCGTTTGTTCCTCAACTTTACTTTAAATAGATGTCTTCTGCCACTTGTATTTTAAGATACTTACTATAGTCTTTTTGAATAGTCTGAAGGGTTCAAAGAACTACTCTCTTAGAATGCTTAATTCCACCATTATTGGTACATTATTTGTCACGTTGTTCATGAATAAATTCATGACATCTGAAGATCACAAGATTCTGAAAATCAACCAGACTAACAATGTTTCTTTCATGCCTGGTTTGAGGAATGCCAGTTGTATCGCCGTAATTTCAGTTTCTTAGTCAACGTTTGTCGTCGATTAAACTTTGATATCTAAAGATACGAGGATGTATTGATATCTAGTTAGCCTAGACCAGTTCCTTGCATAAACAAAGTATTGCGTTACCATAGCAACAAACAATAACTTATTAGAAGTGTCAGTGTAAAGTTTGACGTCAAAAAAGTAAACCAGAGTCACGCAATAAATTAAATGAAAAAGATGTCCACCGAAATTGTGAAAATCGAAAAATTGGAGTATCGAGCCATCATCAAGTACCTGTATTTAAAAGGGTTAAGAGGTAAGCAGATTTACGAAGATATGCTTAATACCCTTGGTGATCAATGTCCTTCGTATGCGACCGTCAAAAATTGGAATGCAAGCTTCAAAAGAGGTAAATTTTCCATTGAAGATGATGACCGATCGAGAAGGCCAGTTTCTGTGTCAGTCCCCGAAAATATCGATGCAGTTCATGACATGATTTTATCAGACCGTCGAATTGGGCTAAAACGGATATCTGAAGCACTGAATATTTCATACGAACGCGTTCATCATATGGTTCACGTCAATTTGGACATGAGAAAATTGCTGCAAAATGGATCCCCAAATGTTTGAATGTTGACCAAAAGCGTGCAAGGGTAGAAGCATCGCGTTCGATCTGTGCTCGATTTGAAAACGATGTAGACTTCTTAAACCGAATTGTTACTATGGATGAGACTTGGGTACATTTCTACGATCCAGAAACAAAGCAACAATCGATGGAATGGCGACACTCTGGTTCTCCAAGACCTAAGAAGTTTCGTGTCCAAAAATCTGCTGGAAAAGTTCTTGCTTCAGTTTTTTGGGATTGCCATGGAGTAATCATGATTGATTTTTTGGATAAGGGTAGAACAATAACTGGAGATTACTATTCGACATTACTGACCACTCTACGGGAAAATATTAAAGAGAAAAGACGCGGAAAGCTATCCAAAGGTGTTTTGTTTTTGCAGGACAACGCCCCTGCACACAAATCTCATGTTGCCATGCAAAAATTCGTGATTTAGGGTTTGAATTACTAGAACACCCCCTTATTCACCCGATTTGGCTCCGTCCGACTATCACCTCTTTCCTCAACTGAAAAAAGTTTAAAAGGTCGTACATTTTCTTCCAACAAGGAAGCTGTGGAGGTCTGGTTTGCAGAGCAAGAAGAAAAATTTTTTTTGAAAGGTCTAGAGACGTTGCAGGTTCGCTGTAATAAATGTATCCAATTAAAAGGAGAATATGTTGAGTAATAAAATATTTTGACATTGAAATTTTGTTTGGTTCTATAGTAGGCTAAGAATTTTTCAATATATCCTCGTAAATACTGAAAACTAGCACTTTATAGGAATTTGAATGAGAGCACCTTGTAAAGAGTGGGACAATTTGATTCCAGCTGAGATACTGAGCGATAGTAACGATTACCTTAGATTCCACTTCCATCATCACAAGACATCTTGGTTTGAATTCCATTTTGTTCCTGTCACGTGGTTTCCATGACCGAATATCTTTGATACATGTCAATGCGCTTAAATCTACGCAAACTTTTAAACGATTAAGCTTCGGTCAATCAAGTGAACCCCAAAATAAGGTCAATTTGGTCAGACAGAAAAACAGCTTCAAAAGACTTTGACTTGTTTAACTAAGTATCTATATATCTTTGGTTCAAAAACTACGAAACAACCCATTTCTCAAAATTTAGCTTTTTAAGTTTTCCCAACCTGTGTTTCTTAAAACCAGGCCGATATAATAAGTTTTTAATGTAATATTCTTTCTATTAAATTACACATGTTAAGAGCAATCGCTCTAAAACTTTTAGATCGATCCAAGTAATCCTGTTCATTTTGACAAGAAACTGGGAAAAAGCATTTAGTTCTTGACTTACTGACGCTCGAGTAGTGCTTACAGAAATCACAGATTCTGATGTTTCTTGATTGTATTGTATTATTTAATTAATTGCAACCTTTTCAAAAACTACTGAGGTAAGAAACAAACAACATACTTTGCATATAAGGTGACAGTTTGATTTATTAGTGTTTCACATTATTTTTTGGATTCATAATTACCAAGCTCGGCATCCTTCTAGTTCTAGAATATGAGGTAAATG
This sequence comes from Abscondita cerata, assembly GCA_030710515.1. Lineage (NCBI taxonomy): Eukaryota > Metazoa > Arthropoda > Insecta > Coleoptera > Lampyridae > Abscondita > Abscondita cerata. The sequence goes on along the minus strand of JALBCR010000160.1, from coordinate 86,461 downwards.
TAGAACAATCATTTTCAAAAAATTCTATGTACCTACTCTGTGGTCGGCCCATACTTTGTTCTGAAGTCCTAGGTGTCTAGTATATAATACAGTTTGTTCATCTTGATCCGTCCTGTCGTGCTTTTAGATGTAGTTCGTCTGTGGTTTTAGTTTTGCTTCTTATCACTTCGTTTCTTATTCAGTCCTTTAAACTGATGCAAGTATGACTCTTTTCATGCTTCGTTGAGTAGTTTTTAATTTATTAACACAGTCATTGCCATTGTTTCCATATTGTAAGTCATAACTGGCAGGACAACACCTTCCAACAAAGCCATATTAAACAAAATGCATTATTCTCTTATTACACTGCGGACCTTTTAAGTTTATGTAGGTGGCCGATTGTTTGAGTAAGATATTAATAAATAATAATAATAATAAAATTTAAATTTTCTTAAATTATTTTATGTAAAACCTATGTTATTGATTAAACTTGGTTGCAGTTTCAAAGTGGTTACTTATTCCGATAAAAAAATTCGAACAATTAAGTTTGCAAGTAATCGTTGTGGTTCCTTTTTGACGTCGGCTCGATTTTTAAATTGAATTATAGGGTCCAAGCGCATTGTACTTTATTGGTCAATAAGATTTTACACACAACTAAACTTGTACATTTTAATGCTTTTACTGTAAATATTACAGGGTGGTCTGTTATTTGTACATAATAGAAAATATGCACGCACGATTGAAGAATAAGTTTTTTCACAAAAGCTTTTTATACGCATTGTGCTTTATAAGGACTTCTTCAGTAAAGCGTTTGTTTCGATTCGATGTTCGGCTTCGTGTCTAATTATAATTTTTGTTTTAGGTCAGGGACGTGTAAACCAATTGGGTGGCGTTTTTATCAACGGACGTCCACTACCTAATCACATTAGGTTGAAAATTGTAGAAATGGCCGCCGCTGGCATACGACCCTGCGTAATATCTAGACAATTACGGGTATCGCACGGTTGCGTGTCCAAAATTTTGAACCGCTACCAAGAAACCGGTAGCATCAGGCCAGGCGTAATTGGAGGTTCTAAACCCAGAGTCGCCACAGCCGAAGTCGAAACCAGAATTGAACAACTGAAAGAGAAAATCCCGGAATATTTTCCTGGGAAATCAGGGACAAGCTCATTAAGGTTAGTTAGTAATGACCGGAAATGGAATACTATTATATTTCTACACGAATATTTCAGAAATAAAATCGATATCAGTAATAAAATAAAGTTCTTACTTTTTTTTTTCAGGAAGGAATTTGTGATAAAAACAACGCGCCTTCAGTAAGTTCGATTAGTCGTTTACTTCGAGGTGGCCGCAAGGATGAAGTGGATCGAAAGAATCATTCCATCGATGGAATATTAGGTAATTATTTTTTGGAGCAGAATCGTGAGAATTGCATTTTTTGCTTATAAAATTTTAACACCAGTAGTTTCTCATGTTCGTAACAAGCGTGTCCGCCCTATTCTTTAAAGCACAAAAAATTGGAAAAAGGGGCAAAAATTGCGGAACGAACGAGTTAATCAAATTACGTAAGCGTTTGGATTTAAAAGTAGCACTCGGGTATATATTCTTAATAATAAAGTTTAGTCAAAAGACACGTGGTCGATTTTAAGACCTCACAAGTAGAAGGGAATGACGCAACAAAATATCGCCTTCATTGAAGAAGTTTACATAATTATACATCATTTGATTATTACCCTCACATTAGCGTTATTGAAAATTATGATCGATCTTTTGGTGATTGATTTTTTGGGTGTATTTGTGTAGTCATCTTTTAAATAGACTTAAGAATTGTTCCCTCAAGGTATTGTAAAACACACACACATACACGAAATTGTTTTACGCTGGCGAGCGTATCAAAACGAAATAAATTTAAAAATTGTCCCCATAGTATTAGTAGAAAATCGGTTATTGTTAACCGACAAAGGAATTGCAAAATTAAATAACAATCGACAAATTAAAAGTACAATTATATGTTAGTTAATCCATCAAATCGTGTGCACTTGGTAATTTGATACCTGTTTGGTGACTGGTTTGCTTTGAAAAACGCCGATAAATTACATATTTTGATTATAATTTAATAAGCTTTTCGATTATTACTATATTGTTGGTACGTCGATGTTACGCTTAAAGTATTGCAATCAATTAGTACGAGATAGTACCGAATATTTTGCTAGTAATCAGCATCTTTTTATTAAAGTACGTTAGAACAACTATGTTTTCTGAGCATTTTTATAAATAATTATTTGTTTATAATTTTTTAATTTTTAAAATTAAATTTTTATTGCTTTTATTAAAACTTTAACCTCAATTTGAAATTTTAAAATTCTTTCCAAAAATGATCGTCGCATTTATTCTCCTTTTATAATTTCAAATATTTATTAAAATTTCCAAAATCAGAAATAAATTTCTTGCAATCGGTACCACGCAAGCAAAATTTTTTTAATTAGCGTTTTTGTATTCACTTCCGCTTAACTTTTCGTAATTTAATTCTCAATTTAATCAATTCAATTAAACGTATTTTGTTTTAATCAACAAATTGTTTTTAATTCATTATCATTTAATCATCTTTATTAAATCTTACAAAATTGTATAGTTAGGCTTCTTCCCTAATTTCAAGAAGAAGTCGAATAGGTTCAGGCGAAACGTAGGCAAATTGAACCAAATTTTTTTTCTGATTTTTATAAGATTACGCTTCATTTTTATATATTTAATATTTTGCTACTTTATTTATTACTTTACTACTCTAAATATTTGTTTAATGTTGTTTTTATTATAATATTCTTAAACATAAATTATATTTTTGCTCTCTCTTCTATTTGTTTCTGTTACCCAATTGCTATTTCTTTAATCCTTACTGTATACCTATGCTCTAATTATTTTTTTTTTGCTTTAAATTTTTTATTTTTAAAAAATGTTTTTTTGTGATGGTGAAATTAAGTTGAATGCAGAACATTTCTTTCTTTGTTTTTATCCCATTTCCCAAGCTGTTCTTCTATTTTTACTTTTGGTACCCTAGTGATATGTCTTCATTTTCTTTATCCGTTTCTATTTTTACAATTTTATTTATTTATTCATTTAAATACAGGCGTGTAGTACGCAGACTTTTGATATTGCCATCAAATCGGTTTTTACAATTTTATTAGGTTCCTCACTGGCTACAATTTATAAGTTAATATCGACCTTCAGATATTTCACATTTTTTAGATTATTACTTGAAATATCAATTTCAAATTTTATTTACACTTTGGGCGATAACGACCCTAAATGTTCATTATTTAAAAGTTGACAAATGGAACATCATGTATATTTTTTCCAGATCAATTTAGAATTAAATTCTCTACAATTTTACTATACATTTTTGTCTACCAAAAATTCATTGTTAGCCGTGAAACTAATTTTTTTTCAAAAATTATCATCAAAAAATTAAGTAGGCAATGAAGTGCGAACGCCAAAATTTATTGTTGTCATGGTTGTGTTAGTAATTGTCCAATTTATCACAATTTGAAGTCGTTAATTGGCAGCTCATAATTATAAAGCAAATCACCGAGCTGAGTTTAAAAAAAATACTATTGCCAACTATGAGAAAAATTATAGAAAATATGTTTGTACTAAAGAGGATATGCAATGTATCATCGTTATCTTATTAACAGTTGAGAATCCTGCAATTGGTGTACGACAAATAGCAGATAACGTTGGAGGTTCTAAATAAGGTATTACGAAAAAACAAATTCCATCCTTATAGTATACTACACCATATCTGTTTAAAATAATCTGTTCACTAATTTTGTTCTAATTTGGTGATCTATTTCATGGCTAACGGTTGAGTTTTGGTAGACATTCATAGCAAAGTTGTTCTACTTTGATATGGAAAAAAGTATACAGGGTGTTCTATTTGATTTTATCAATGTATTCATCATTTTCGATTACAGAGTTTAACGTTTTTTTCTCATACTCTGTATAACCAATGTGAACTTTTAAACCATGAACAATTAAGGTCGTACAACCCTGAAAGTAGATAAAATTTGAGTTTGATATTTCAAATAATAACCTGAAAAACTTAAAATAGTTACACAAGAAAATTGATATCTCAAAAGTATTTCTTTTGGGGTAAGACTCCTATACATAAAGTTTCTAAAAAATGTATCTATTTTAAATGTCAAAAGTTGACAAGTGGTCCATAAAAGTGAAACACCATGTATAATTAAAAATACTTTTAAACTGTAGCCACTGAAGAACATTAAAAAATGGTCAAGCCTGATTTTAAATAAATCTACTTTTTAAAGGTAATATCAAAGGTCCGCGTATTACATAGTGTGTATAATAGTTACATACCATTGTCAGAATAAATTTTTTATATCAATTTTATTGTCTATAGGTCATTCGTTTGTAATCTTTAATACCTTATATAGTTTTACATCAACGCTTAGTTCTTCTATCAGAATATTTCTTACTTCTTTTTTTTTGTTTGTTATTATGTTTGACTTTCCTTTTTCTATTTAAGGTACTTTCATGTTTTCGTTTGGTTCCTATTCCATACGTTTTGGTTGTGTATGTTTTTAATGCTTTTTGGTGTCTTCATCATTTTTACTCCTACCTCATCACTCCTTTATTCTATTCTTCCTTTATTCATTTTGTAGGTCTAGTTGGCTTCCTAAATATTTCTTGAGTTTTATTTCTTTTCCTTTTTTCCAGATTTTATTTACTAGTGTTCAATTATTGCAAAAGATAACATAGATATAATTAACACTATAAACGTCTTCTTTTGTATCGATATCTTAATACCAATTTAATTGATTGCTTTCTTACTAATGACGACAATCTTTCGTATTCAACTGCTATTTCTTTGATTTGGTTATTTTTCTTTTTCAGCTATTTTTGCTTAGGATTTATTTATTTTTAAAAAATATATTTGTTATGATCTATATTTTACTCAATGTATTTTTATTATGTTATATTCGTCACTTTTTTTCCTATTCCTCTGTAGTATTGAAATCTCTTAATTCACTTTTGCTTCTTCTATTATTTCTGTTAATCCTTTCTAAAATTCCATATTATTCTCTATTGTAATTTATTTAGTGCATATATTACTATTACTGTTTATTTATTCTATGTATTTTTCTAATTTTCTTTGTATACAATCCAATCCTATTCACGTAGCTCCTCTCTGTTCTTCTTGCACTCCATTGTATGTTATTTTATGCTCTTGACTCACCACTTATTCCCTATTTATGCCTTCTACATCCACAAAAATAATAAAGTTTCCTGTTGTTGAACTAGTGTTGTCCAGATTTGAGTATAACGGCAGTCGTTGATTGGAATGTCTTCCTAACATTTTGCTATCGCAAGTAGTCAGCTACTTTAGAAGTCCTTCCATCTCCAATGGCGGACCGTAATTCGATCATCGCGAGCAATAATCGGTAGTACTTTGTTCCGGTCTTTTCAAATTTTGCTCTCGCTGAATAGAGCAAGTGTTAATTCATATGTCAAATATTGATGCTGATTACACTGTCTGGTGGTAACACACGATCTTAATTTAATGTTATTAAATTTACTATCAATAAAAGTTTGCATGGTTTTGGTTTCAGTTCCAAGGTTTGGTGACACATTACTATATCTTCATCTGGAATTAGAAAAGGTCTTTGGTATCTTTTATATTACATATCTCGGAAAGTATACTATTGTACAGTGGGTAGGGGGATCAATAAAAACATTTTTAAATCATTATGAACTTTTCATACTAATTTTTCCAATTTTTTTTCTTGCCGCTTATGGGTTATTCCCTGAAATCCTATTACCTTCAAACTGCCCATTTCTCCAATTTTTGTTCAGCATATTTTAGCGCGGTTTCAACTTTATCTGTTAATGGTGTTATACCCTCCTGAGAAATTGTGTGTCTCAAAAATTAAAGACTTGAATTGTTAGAGATGGAAGAAAGAAGCTGACCACTGCCGTTAGCGAATCGTTAGAGAGAAATTCCAATCAAGGACTGCCGACAGACCCGAATTTAAACAACACTAGTTTTCTTTTTTTTTCTACTACTGTGGATCTAGTTTTTCTTTTGGTATTTTTCTCCAGATTTTATTTTCTATTGCATACAGTCATTGCAAAAAATAGTACTGATTTAGTCAACACTTCAAAAGTCTTTCTTTCTATCAATATCTGTCTCTCCTTCTTTGCTTAAATGGTGTTGTTTAAATAAATTATCTTAATAACATTTAATTTCTTCTTCTTTTTAATTGTTTTCCAATTTATCGTTGAAGTTTATTCACGCTTTTATTTTTTTTTTTTCGTTTTCATTACTTCCCTAAAATTACAATTATGTAACGCTTAAAAAAGTGCGAGTTGCTCAAAAAAAATAATTGATTCAAACCGATAAATTTAACAACCGTTTTTTCACGTTTAGCTTAGGAATTAGAGTTAGCACGTTATAATGAAAAGAAAAATAATTGCCGGTCGACCGTCCGTTCTTATATAGACACGAATCTAAAAAATCTGCTGGTTCCAGGTGTTATTTTTAGTGCCGGACATTTGGTTTTGGGCATAATTTGTGAAGCTCTAAACCTGGATAGACTTTTTTGTGCGTCGAATATTTACCGAAATAAAAATTAAAATCATTTTTTCTTAAAATCAAAGTTATTTGCATTTAATTTATACTCTACTTTGTTTGAACTATATTTTATTTGATAAGTAATTACTGAGATATGACAATAACGTGGCACTAATTGTCTTCCAAGAATTTAAATTATACAGAAAAGTTTCTGGAAATTTTATTATCTATAACTTTTATTTAAATTATTTTTTTATAAGCATCACATCTATAGTAATAAAACTGAAATATTTAACACTGATAATAGTTATTGGTTTGGCAAATATTTTAAAAAATGTATTATTAAAATAATACAAATATATTTCTGTTGTCAAAAAATTTAATTGTAGCACGGAGACAGGTTGACAGTCACAAAAATCAACGTCAATTACGGCAACGGATTTAAAAAATTAGTAAACTAAAATTAAATACAAATACAAAATACAAAATATCTTTCGTAGACATTGTTTTAGAAAAAAATCTCTTTGTTTGAAAAAAATGGTGGTAAACCAACACAGTGTATAGTACAAGCATGCATAGAAGCCCTTCACACGAACACATGTGTTTATCTAATTAAAACTTTTTGATATTTAAAAATGCCTTTAATTAATTATTTTATTGTCGTTAGTGCAACGTTTCGTAACATAGTAAATTAAATTTTAATGTCTCCATACATTTTGTTTTCTTAAAATAAATCTATAAACATTTCGCAAACTATTCAAAAAACAAAGTCAGTTTGGAGTGGAATACGAAAAACGATTGAATAAACAAATTTAATTTCAAATGCAAAAATTATTCTTGCAAGTAATGCTTTGCATCAAAGATCGCCATAATTGATTTGAAAGAAAAACTGTGTGTACGTTCAACTTGTGTAATGTTGTAGACGTACATACATAATTGTAGTTTCTTTTTTTTAAACTAAAATTTTTAAAGAAAAATTTTTAATACACGTTCTTTCTACCCGACTAACAAACTAAAACCGAGTCCGTTACGTGGAAATAATCAAATTTGATAAATTATTTACTTATTAAAGCGCATATTTATTTTCTAAAACAATATTATTTCAGGTTCAGTAGTAATGACCGTAAACGGAAGTTATTACAAAAATTATGAAGTTCCTTAATAAAAAGTTTCTTCTCGATTGTTTTGATTGATTGAAGAACATGTTTTGAATATTTTATGATCTAATATAAAGTTCTGAGAAAAATAATATCAAATCATTAATTTGTGCCAAAATATATGACATTTAAAAAGCCGACAGTTTATTTTTATAGTTGCCGTGACAAAGGCATGGAGGAGCCATCTTCACGATTGAAATCATTTACACTAAATTGTTGGAAAAAGTGAAAATAATGAAGTGAAAGTTTTACAGTTTCTTAGATTTATTGTATCAATAGTTTTTGTTGCCAGAGTAGAAGTAACGCACTATTCTTCATCGTCCTCAATTTCTTTCTTCATTTTTAAAAATAATCCCTTTTCAAGTTAAGTGCTGTTGTCCATGTAAAAATTATGTGATATGATAATAATCATTTCCGGGTTTTTTACCGCGTCTATGTTTAAATTATCTTAACGTTTCAGGTTATATCTAGTGACCTTGTTCAAATGAGATCAGTGTCCGCTCTAGTTCGATGGTTCTTGATGTCGGACGGTTTGTTAAAAGAATGTTTCTGAATCTCGATGGTCTCTCATACAGTCTTGTTTAGAATTTCATTCCGTTTGATCCCATATCTGCCAAAGGAAACCATTGAACTAAAACAGTGACAACATAGTATCAGTATAAGAATTGTTCTGGAGAATGTAATCTAAAAATAGAGTAATACATTATTCTGAGCAATACCACATATTTGACAAATTCCTTTTGGACCAGAACCTCCACCAAGTGATTAACATTGTTTTTGTTTAAAACATTTTTGAACTTGTCAGAAAAGTAGTCAAAGGGCAAAAACTTTCTTTCCTTTCTTCAATAATACTCAGCATAACAGAAACGTTTTTTCTCTGCATTTAACACTCTATTTACTTGTCTCTTTATATCTTAATTTTTACCGACCTTCTCTGTTTTTATATTTCTCTTTGTTTTTAATCCACTTTTGGAATTGTTTCCAACTTGATTACATTTAATTTCTGTTTTTCATATTTTTTTTAATAGCATTTTATGTGAAATTAAAGTGTGTAGTTTTCTAAATTGTTTTTTAAAGATTTCTATATTTTTTCTTATAATTTGTAAACCATGTGCAAACAACTCATTTTTTTCTGGTTATTCGTTTTCTTTCCGTAGGAAAGCAAACATGCGTGTTTTATTACCCTTAAAGGCGAAAGAAACATGTCGTTTGGTTGCTCTCTCCTCAACAGGTGTAGCATTTGGAAGTACATAAGTACATGCCTGTACACACCGGAAGTGTACTTGAAGGAAGGTAGTGGATGAGGTACAGAATAAGATACTAATCTAGCATTTACCAACTTATACGTACACCCTTACATTACGTGAGAAAACCTCTGAAAAACTTACGACTTTTGCATGGATCGAACCCGAGTCTGCCGAACAATAAACAAACGTGGTAGAGGATTATATCACTAGGTCCAATTTCGGTAGCTAGTATTGATCGACACTTTGAACCATACCTTTACCTACACTAAAATCACCTTCCTTCGCCTCCGACCCTGTATCTAATTATTGCGTTTTTCTTTTCTTTTATCCTTGTTTGTTTATTTAATTTTTTTTCTATTTTGTATAGGACGAGGTCATATAAATGTTCTGTATTCCTTACATGTTAATATTTATTTGGCTTCACTACTCTAAATATGACTGCCAAGTTTTTCTTGTTAAATGTTTATATTGTCGTTTTTATTGTCATTAGTTATCAGTTGTCTGGCTTTAGCCGTGATCCTTGTCGGCTTCATAGAATCTATACAACGGCTTTCCATATTCCATCAAATACATTTCTCATGGTTCTGTGATATGTTGCTGGTCATCTATGATTTTGAGTTTAAGATTGTCGAATTTTTTTCCTGTGACTGATAAGATTTTTTTCCACTTTCTTTTCGATCTTTCCCATACTATGCAGACTTAGGATATATTGTATCACATTTTAATTGCTTCCAATTTATTTTCAGTTTTTTGTGAGTAGCGATCGTTTCCAATTGTCATTGCCCGTCTAACTAGTACCCAGTCACCGGAAGTATATGATTTCCATCTTTGCCGAGTTTTCTTTCAAAATTAAGTTAATTGTTTTTATCTGCAGTGAAAACGAACATGAGTGACATTTAGTGTCAATAGCATTTAAAATTGATTGCACAAAAGCGCATTTCGCTAAACCAAAGCAATTTGTCTCCCAATACCGTATTATGATATCTAAACGTGTAATAGATTTTAATTAAACGTTATTTATGAAACAAACCTCCAGGCTGTGCAACACAGAACGCTTATTAAGCCGTACCTTGATAGTATGACGAATAAAATTTTAATTAAAACATTACGTAGGTCATTAATAATTTCGAAACTATTATTTTGTAATTTCTGTTTACAGGACCAAACTCGTCCGGAGAAGAAAGCGAAACGGAATCCGAGCCTGGAATTCCACTAAAACGGAAGCAACGTCGTTCGAGAACCACGTTCACCGGCGAACAATTAGAAGCTTTGGAACGAGCTTTTAATCGAACTCAATACCCAGATGTGTATACGCGCGAAGAACTTGCACAAAAAACAAAATTAACGGAAGCTCGTGTTCAAGTTTGGTTTTCGAATCGAAGGGCGCGTCTAAGAAAACAATTAAATTCGCAACAATTAAACGCATTTAATACGATGTCGTTGCAATCGGCGTTTCCTGTGCAACATCAATATTCTGATCCAGCTTTTAACCAAACGTCTTGGGCGCAACAATCTTATGCTAGTGCAGCTTTAGGAAATTCTTCTTTAAGCGCGAGCTTATCATCGAGCGCTTTGCCACATTCGACCCTTCCAGCTAGTAGTGCTACCACCACAACCGCAACTAGCACCCCATCTTACAACTCTTACAACTCATCATCAATCGAGCAATCAAACGTCTTAAATCCTACTAATCAATTTGGGTACATGTCGCAAATTTCTCCTAATCAACACCCGGTGGGCACGCAACAATCGGGAGTCTGGAATCGACATACATCCAATAATAAAATTGCGGAAAATTTAAGCAGTTGGCACGAAAATTATAGGTAAGCTCTTAGTACTCAATTAGAATAAAAAAAAAAGTTAAATATTGTTAGTGGTTTCTGTTAACACGTTCCTGGTAGATATACTAATACTTCTATTGAAAATTATCGCGCATTTTTTATTTAAAATGTAATTTGTTGCTTTGTGTTCAGTCTTGTACGTGACTTTGATGTTTAAAACGGTCGCGTTCACATTGCTCTTACAAATATGTAGTAAGCATGACTACGTATTACTTGAAAATAATTTTCTAATTTTTGTTCACCGCTAAATCAACATTTATTTTTAGCTTAATTAAAGGATCATTAATAAAAGTTTTTTTTCTTAAACAACGATTTATGGCCTATCAAAAAAAAATGCGTTAGATATGGAAGAATTTTTTTTTATAATTTATGGGCGTAGCTTAGTATAATTTATTGACTGTTGATACTTTAGAGTCTTCCTAGATTGAACCTATTGAAATGATAATCATAGTTACCAACGTTTTTCCAGCAGGGCAAATAAATTAGGTCATTCACTTCTACGCGATACTAGATTCTGGAATTCGTTTCAAATTCTCTAAAGTTGTTGAGAGGCTTTAATGTATTTAATTGACCGCTGATTACGAAAATTACAAACTTTTACGATTTTTTTTTGTAATTGAAATCGATTCAAATCACTAAAGTCGGCAACTATTTAGATGTGTGTGTGTTTTTTATTCTATCCATTTTTGCATAAAACTGTGTGATTTGGGCCACTTGTTGCTACATTAAGCCTGCATGGTCTACTTTATTATCTTTCAATGTCATTTGTGGTGCCCCCCAATCTCTTTCTTGTGTATGACAACTATTTCCCTACTCCATCCTTGATCTTAAACTAGTTTGTTATGTGCCCCAATTCTTTTTTGAGTTTGAGTTCAAAACATCCATGGTTTTGTTTTCTTTCTTTCTTATCCATTTTTTTTCTCAATCCATAAGCGAGTCTTTCCATAACTTTTGTATCGCTTTCTTATTTTGTCTAAGTTTGGTGTTGTGAACGTCTATCTTGAAAGGATATTTTCCTCTCGGTTACTATTTTTTATGATTTTTTTTTCGCTTATGGAGAGGTTACTGTTTTTGTTGACAGTGATTTAATTACCCCCAACCTCTCGTGTAAGGGCAAAAATCATAAAAAAGTGGACGTCTATGTTTGAGCTTCGTATATGATGTTGGGTAGAATGCATGTGGTTCTTAAATGTAAAGTAATCTTTTGGATCTTTAGTACATATGCCAGTTTGAAAACAGCCGTCCATTCCATTCACACTCTTCTAGCTATTTCGGCGGTTTAATTCTTCATGTTTATCTTTATGATTTAGCCTAGATATATCTATTCAGCAACTTGTTCTATTTCGGCGTCATCTACTGTTATTCTGTGTTGGTTGTAAGTATTGGATATTATCTTGGTTTTATTCAGATTTATTTTGCGGATTTCCGGTGTATATTATTGCTCATTTTTGGTAAATCTTCTTTTCTACTGGAAAACAAAATCACGTCGTCCATTTCAGCTAGTGTCTAATCTTCTTCTGCTGCTTTGTGTCTTTTTATTTTTTTTATAGTTTTAATTATTTCATATTCGTTTATTTCTGGCATTTCTTTTTTGTTGTTTTCCTTGTTAGGTTTTTCTTAGAATTTAGTAGAGGAGCATTCTTTGAACCATATAATTTTGTGACCTCTGTTATTACTTAAGTTTCAATTTTCTTCTATTGTTTTTTATATTCGTTCTTTTTCTTGTTTTTTGATATATTTTTTATTTGCTTTTTTATGTTTTTATTTAATTTTCTAAACTCTGGCGTGTCTCATTCATTATTTTCATTTAGCATGTTTCGACATTTTTGGAATTTTTTTTTAAACTTATTATTTATTTGAGCTTGTTTCTAATACTGTGTTTATTATTGCTGAATTTATTTTGGTAAAGTATCGGCGTTTTTTAACAGATTTTCATATTTTTGTTTGCTTCTTCCCAGAAGGTATTTTGTTTATTATTGTTAAATATTGTTTGTATTTTTTCCTGTCTATTTTGTTTTTTATTTGTACGTCAATTTTAAACTATCATAATTGTTAAGACTATTGACCGTAATAAAAATAAGAAGAAGAGGAAACAAGCATTCAATAGAAAAAAAATATCCCACCATCAAAAATCTAATCTCGTCCAAAAAAGCCAGGGCCAACATAACCAGTGCAAAAGAGACACAATACTCAATAAATATTTCAAACGTAATGGCTAAACAATTCGAAAAATTTAGTAAGACGTCCAACTATAGAACGAAGTTTCTATAGATTGCAGAACTAAAGGAAGTTGGAATTGAATTTGATACAAAAAAATTTCTTTGAATCCAAAGTCAGTGCACTCATATTAAATAATAAGCTCAAGAATTAAAGTTGTATAATAAATTATCTCAAGTGAATTCTTACGCTAATACCGGGAAAGAAGCAACGGGGGTTCCAATTCCTAAACCCGATAAACCTATAATGATGTTCTCTAGTTATGATCCGATAAGTCTTATCTGTTGTATGGGAAAATATTGGAAAGGATGGTAAACAAAAAACTTCAGAACTACCTAGACAACAGTAATTTATTAGTCAAACCATAAGTGGGTTATAGAAGAAAGAGACAACATGATCTTTCTAGAATACAATATACATAAAGCTTTCAGAAAGCGCAAACATCTTTGATATAAAACGAGCGTTTGATATGACATGGAAATTAAAACTCCCTAACATGTCAAATTAATTTTGAATTGAGAAGAAAACTTCCATTATGTTTATCGAATCATTTCTAAAACACGTGTCTAAACGCATTACACTTTAAAAATATTTCTCGGCGCTATCTTCTTATGCTCTAATGAGTCTAACCACGGTAGTGCTTACACATGGTCAGTGCCGGATTTAGATTTTATGCCCTCCTAGGCCCGTGGGCTTTTGCCGCCCCCTCTTATTCATACCATTGTTAAGGAGGGAGAATTTAGACCTCAGAAAGGTTTTTGTGAAGGTAATTTTTATTTTATTCTAATTTATCGTGTGGCAAAATCAATCAAATAAATTAAAATAATGAGAGAATTAACTGTTTCTAAATTTGGGTATATAAATATAAAATTGACATGAATGTTGTTTCATTCTTTGTTGAAGGTTTCTCATCACAGTTAGTAGAGCTTTGATTCAAAATTTCCAAAATACCTTCTCTGTTTTAACTTACAACTCGGCGTGCGTCGTGACTAGCTGACCATCGAGTCTTAGATGGGTTTTGTAACTTAAAGGTACAATTTTTCTGTAGGATAGTCCATCTGTGGGTTGAGGCACTGAAAAAATTGAAAAGTGACTGCAGCAATCCAAAAAATAAAATAACCTCTGTACATGATTCTGCTGCACAAGAACCCATTAAATTTAGAGAATGTGCTGAGCATGGCACATAACCCACTAAAAGGATTAAGTTCCTTGATACGAGCCTGAAAGCCGGTATACACGCCAGACATATTTGAAGCGTTGTCGTATGACTGTGCTCTGCAATTACAAATGTCCAAATCAAGTTTTCTAGAGTTCTAGAACTGCTTTGACGATTTCCTCAGCTTTATGGCCACATTTGCCACAAAACAAATAAACATTTCAATTGGAACGCCATCACTGGCAACATATCTGAGTACTAAGGTCAGTTGATCAACATGTGATATGTCCGGTGTGGAGTCTAATACCATACCAAAGTATTTAGTTTCTTTAACTTCTTTTGTAATTGTGTTTGTAACTTTGTCTGCCATAACAGCAATAAGTTCTTCATATACTGTCTTTGAAATATAAGATGTGGTTTCGGAACCTTGATCACCATATTGCCTTAAATGTTCCGCCATGAAAGGGTCGAATTCAGCTAGGAATTGCAATAGTCCAAGGAAATTTCCATTGTCAAGATTTCTTACATGTTCATGGTACCACGTAATGCCAGACTCTGAACAGTGAACGCTTAAGTACCTCCCTCCAATAATGGATCTCTAGTTCGAGAGCCTCAGTAAGTTGGCTATCAACACGGCCTTTTAAACTACCTCTAAGTTTTAGTTTCTCTAAGTTATCTTTATGATTGAAATTATTTTCATGTTCTAAAACTCGTGGATTCGCATTTTTGCAGTCATTGTATCAGTTATGAAATGCGCCCGTCGTATCAGACTGTCCAAATAGCATACATGGGACACAGAAAACGCATCCTTTTGATAGTGAATAAACTAGCCATGTTCTATTTTTTGTGTCACTATTTTGGAGTTTTTTGAAAAATGAGCTTTTGGACAGACAACGAACTTTGTCAAAATATTGTCTTTTAGATTAAAGTCTAAATCTGAATTAGTACATGCATAATTTGGTAGTTCTTCATTTACATTCCATAAAGCAGGATCCGAATTAAACACAAAATTAGCTTCCCCACTTTCTGAAGCTATTTCTTCTTCAGTTTGTTTTTCAAACATAACCTGTTTCTGTTGCAAATCAGCTTCACAAGCCAATGAAGCGACATCGTCCATATCCCCGAACTCAGTTTCACAAGCAGAAGAAACTGACGGTAAACTGTCATTGTTTTTTAAATTATTAATACTCACATTTCCACACTTTGCATTGCATAAAAAAAAGGTTGTTATTTTAGAAACCTGCATTATGATTTTTTCATTTCTTTGGTCTTTTTCTTCACGCTTTTTCTAAACTGTGCCCCACTAACTAACTTTTAGTTTATGACTCATAGTAGACACACACAACACATACGGTATTGTTACAAACACGTTAACGTTAACAAAAAAATGTGTGTATTAATTTTGCGCCTCTCAGCATGGTGCGCCCTTAGGCCGGGGCCTATAGGGCCTATTGGTAAATCCAGGCCTGCACATGGTACTGCTTACTTCAACCACTACGCTCTAAAGTCTTTATAATGAATCTTATACGTCACAAGTATAAGGTTGAACAATCGAAACCCAAATTTTTAATTTTTTTCCAATCACGAAAAATAATCCAACGGTACGATACGCAGAACATCTAAAAAACCTAAATGTGAACTTCTCGGGAAGTATAGAAAGATCCAACCCGAAATAAATGAAGTGTAAAAAAAATGGAATTCAATAACATCTTATCAGAATGGCAACATTGTATGACAAGTTCAGTAGACAGTTCTCGAGTGGTGTAGTGGACTGTTGAATTATATTTCCTTAGCTTGACATTACATTATTTAATTGGCGATACGGCAAGACTCTGTCAAGCCGAGTTGTTTTTTGGATTCTCAGCCCAATGATGATCACCATGGGAGAAGAATGTGTGTGGATGTGGCTCCACCAAAAAACTCACACGCGAATTAAGAAAGAGCAGTAGTAGCCCGATTCCTGACCGTTAAAAAAATCAACGTTGACATTAGTAGAGGCAGTGGTAATAAAGATCCAAAAATATAAGAAAAATAAAAACACGATTTATTAATAGAAATCATTAGCCTAGTTCAAGCTAATAAATCTTCTGCGTTCAGAATCTAGACAGAGGTTACCTCTCATAATATACTAAACTACAGTAAAAATGTAACCAACTGTAAAGATATCTGTCTGCAGTACGAATGAGATGAGATTTGCTCTAATTAAAACTTTATAGAAATCGGGAATTTAGTGGGCTACTTGTATGTGAGTGTACGTCTCTACGTACCTACGCCAATGCAATGCTGTAGGTGCCAGTCATACAGCGCAACGAGGTAGTAAGATACCGGTATGCAATATATACTTACCAAACCAAAATTGGGAAATCCGAGGATTTCCAACAAGTCGTTGAGCAACTCCCTGTCATTTTTCATTTTACTTGGCAAAGTTAACGCCCATAATATGCTGTGGAGTTTTTCAAAACAGATGACAGGTGTTGTGTCTTAGAAGACTGGGTAGTGTTGCTTAATAGTGGCTTATCACACACTTTAATGGGAAGTCTAGGAATGTTGGCACCATCTCTTAAATGGGGGGTTGAAGATGACCTGTGCAGTAGTGAATACTTTTCAATTGTCATAGAGACCCATAAACCTATCGCTGTGAGATATGTCCGTACAAGTTCGAAAACTGAGAAATCAATATTCAGAGATCGCTTCCCACTGATATAGAATTGATATAAGTCTTGAATAATATCTTTTTGTTTTGTAAGAACAAAATCTCTCCGTCTACGTCTATTTCCTTTGTGTTTTTTTTTTCTGGTCTGTTGGCTTCCAAAAAGTTCATGAGCATTTTTTCTCTTTAATTTTTTGTTCTACATCCAAAAGTGACTATTGTATTTTTTGTCCCGTCTAACTTCTTTCCCAGTTTCGATTAATATTACCAATGATAAATTTATAGTTTAATACTTGTGCAATGGTATCGTAGAATTGTTCAACTTTTTCGTTCTCACGGTTGGATGTTGGAGCATAAACTTGTATAATTTTGTCGTTTTTATTTTTCTTTTTGTAGTATAAGATATAAGATTTGAACGGTTGACATTCTCCTCTTATTTTACTTTCTGATAATACTATTACATCCCATTTCATCTTTTTTATTTCATCTTTTAGATTGATGTTGTTTATATTTTTCCTTGTTGTTTTAATCAGCCTTGTTAGTTTAGTTTTTGTTTCTGTAGCAAATTTTTGTTTCTAAGAGGGATGAGATTTGTGTTTACTCACCTGAGGACCAGATCATGTTGATTTAAAATTTACCATTTTGATTAAGGGTTTATGTTAGTCTTAAAGAGGCGGCTTTTTATATTTTGGGATATTTCATATTTCTTAGTTTGCTTGAATTTGACATTTAAATTTAATTTCTTTTTACTAAGTTCGATTTTCTTTTGTATCTTTCATCTTTTTATAATATCTTTCTCCATTTAATTGGCCATTATTATTTTGATAGGTCTACATTTCTTTTGTTTGTCCTGTATTTTCGACCATCCTTTATTTTGGCAACCATAACTTTCCCTTTTGATGTCATCTAACATGTCTTTTCTTCTTTTCCTTTCTAGTTCCTCATTCTTTACTTTATTCTGAGGTTACTGGATTTTTCTCTCTTCATTTGAGTTATTCGGATTTTTTCAGCAATGGGAACGTAAAATTCTTTAAAGATTTTTGACGATAAATTTATTCGGTTTTGTATTTTAATTGTTTGATTATTATTGAATATTATAAAAATCTCTAAATCTACATGATGGTTACACAAGACAGATACAATTCACATTCACACCCTAAATGAAATTTTCCAAAGTATACCGTACTGAAATTAGATTATATTTGTGATCGTTTTTAGCAACATTTATAAATTAAAAAATGTTTAATTGATACTGACGCAACCAATTTGTTTGTATTTCAATATTTATTAAAAAAAATTAAAATAAAATTTAAAAATTTGTGACGTCAGTATTGGACATTAATAAAAGCGCGTCACTTTTTTGTCTTTTTAAGAACTTACAAAGCGTAGGTAGATACATAAAATCAATAATAATAATAAAATATACAAACATTTTAGTATCCACTTTCAGTAGAATTTAAAATTTCTATGAGTATAAAATGTATTATCTCATTTCGTCATTGTATTTGAAGTAGAAACTTAGCATTTTAGACTCGGAGGTATTCTAATTATATTGTTCAAGTTTACTATGAAGCAATTTTTGCCCATACTGTAATTTTTTCTAATAAATTAAATCGCATTGTTTTCTTCTAATACATAACTTTTAAAACATATATTATAAATAATCAAATCTAAAATAGAAAAAAAATTAAAATTAGACATAACTCCAAAAATTATGCATTCGCTAATTTAAATTTATTATGCGTCATAAATATTTATTAATAAATTATTTTAAAACGTGCAGCTTTTCGACAATGGCCGTAAAAACTTTTGAGTTGATTCCGTAACCAGTTTTTCCGACTGCAAAATTGTACATTAATTTTATTTTCCGTCGACCTCATTATAAAATTGAGTTTTACGTACTCCCTGCATAATCATAAAGTAACACTTTTTAAATGTAATACTTTTCGTCCGCAAACACTTTTCGTCCGCAAACATCTGTCAATGTCAATTATAATTTTATGTCAAATTAAATAAAGCCGAAGTAACCAGTATGAAAACCCATTTTTAAGAAAGGATGAATTTAGTGACTACATAGGATATTACAGTACTTTAGGTACATACTGAAACATTTTGATACTGCAGAATATTGTTTGTTTACTTCCATTTATAACCTCAATTTCTCAATCCCACACAACTTTGAACAAAAACAATTTGTTGTTCAAATTACAAGTAAATGATTTTAAGTGCTTTGAAATGATATTAATAAATTGTTTATAGTTTCTACAATGTGCGAAGCATATAGAAGAGCCTGGTTGTAATCTCACAATACTCGATACATTGTTTTCAATATGTAACACTTTAACTTCTTTAAAGTTATTCATTTATAAGGTAAGACAGAATTCATACGACTTGAGATTGCTTTAGACAATTTTATTAGGTAACATTTTGATACAGAAGCGGAGTTCCGATACAAAATTTTCACGATCATAAAATACAAAACTTACAGTAGAAGTGAGTTAATTATCGGTACCTTTCTATTACTGTATTTGATTGATGTAAATAAGTAATAATGCTAATGGAAAACACAAGAACAGTAATTACTTGTGAAAATCATTTGAATATTGATTCTGTCGCAGGAAAAACAAAAATAGAATCATATAAGCCATCAACATTACTGGGTTCAAGATTTATTCGTACACAAAAACAAGGTGAATTTCACAGTTTTCAATAAGCTGAAAGAAGATTATTACATTTTTGAAACATTTTCGGAGTGAATCAAAAACTACGTTTGCATACTTTCTTACGGTCAGGCAATATTTTTATTGAATATAAAATGATTATAAGTCTGACCACGGTACAAACTCAGTCTTATAACTATTATATGTCCAATTAGTAAGAATCGACTTTAATGTGTTTAATAGGAGAAACTTCATTACATCTTTGATCATAAACAATTAAAGAAATGCATTAATTTTGAGGGTAGGCTTCCAACTATAACTACATTTTTAAATATACTTCAAAATAACACTACCTAAATGTAATTTTTATTATTTTAATAAATTATAAAAAGTACATGTTTTACCTATTACCTATCATAATCAAGTGCTCTTATAAAAATTATGTGATTGTTGTAAACAAATGCTTTATCGGTACAATATTCGAACGCGGAAAGCTTTTATTTCCTTTAATAAATTTTGACACAAATGTTACAATACTGAACGGTGAAGTGAATATTAGGTACAGTAAAATCAGAACAAACGTAAAATTTTTGTTTAAAATTACTAAACATTTTGTTTTCAGTAAACGGTAATCAATAGAAAATTAATTAATTTAAGGTCAACGGAAAAATTAATATGTACCTCGGAAAAAGTGCTTTTAATAACCTCGCCTGTTTGCTTGCCTCGGCTAACGCCTCGGCCAGCAAATTCAGTCTCGTACATAAAAGTGCACTTTTTGTCCTTGGTACATAAATAACTATTTTATTGATATTTATTATTTTATCAATTCAACAGTTCATAACGCCGACAAAATATTTTAATTTATTAAAAGTTGGAAGAGATAAAGGTTCTGTAAATCATAATTAACTTATTTATAAATTAAATTTTTAGAATAATTTTCTAAAAAAATAAGTTAACAATTATTGGAAAGCTTGGAAGTTACTTTGTAACGATCAAAATCATTGTTTGGTTTGCAAGTGTTTTATGATCAAGATTTGATTTATTTGTTTGTTTTCTTTAACGTTTGTGGTTAAATTTTACAACTCGCGTTTATAGTTATTGAAACTGAAACTTGCATAATACATGCACATTATTATCAACATTTTATGAGCGCCAACTTTGCAATATTTCATCCTCTTTAAAATCATTAAATTATCGATTAGTTTATGAAGAAGTGTGAAAGTGTATTTATTTATTATTTGAATTTGCGTAAAATAGGATTTTAAAATGCTTTAGTTCACTTGTATAATACTGCCCACATTTTAATTCGTGAAAATTCAAAACTTTTCCTAAATTGGTGTAGAACTTTCACTAAGTGGATTAGGGATGCTTATAAATGTAACCATTTGAACCAGGCATAACTCTTTTGTTTGAAATAAATTTCTATAAGCTCTGTATATTGCGCTCATCTTTAAAAGAAAAATAGCGGCATGTCTTACTGAGTCATAATAAAAAGACTAATACCGTATTATTTAGTCGTTGCACGAACTTCGTATAGCGTTCAATGATTGCGTACTTTGGTAGTAGAAATTTTATAAAAAAAAATTAAATCTGCCTATGACAAGCCCCTTAATAAGCATCCCATACAAAATAATAACATTTTCGTATTCTAAAAACGAAGAGACCTCTATTTGCTCGACTGTATAATTGATAGCTACAGCAGCATTCAAAATAATACGGTAGTAGATGCAATTAATTCGAGTCGGCCAGCTTAATGAAAGCTTACCTCATTTTGCTTGACTTAAATATGGTTTCAGGTTATTTATTAAGATATGCAATTAATTTAAGCAGTAATTCGATTTAATTGCTACTTCTGGGTGTTTGCATTTTCGTAAATTTTATTTGCCAACGAACCAACCGAGCGTTCCCTTCATCTATTAAGGTTAATATCTTTTAAAGTTGCGAAATTATCATTGTATCATTTTTTTTCTTCTTCTTCTTTTTATATTCGTGTAAGAACGCTTTTTAAACGAGCAATATCGTTTTATTTTAAATTCAAATCGCTACCGCAAAGTTCTATTTTGCGAACGAATTTTTCCGGTTGTCAATTAAAGTGTATTCTTTTATGTCGAAATTGTTTGAGTCAGAAAAACGATTTCCACGAATGTTCAATAAGAATATAATTTTGTTTTCAATGTTTTTGAAATTGAAGAAATAACTTTTACAAGATAAGCTTCTGATAAAATTATTAGCATTTTTAGAATATTTGTCTTTTCAAAATGCTGAGTTTATTAAAATTATTGCAAAAAATGGTTTCCAAAATATTGGGTTATAACAGAACGAAAAAGAATTGACTAAAAATATGGTTGAAATTGTCTCCAATTTTTAGACTTTCTTGATAACTGGTCCATGTTTTTTTACTGACTACTTATATTAACGTGTTCAAATATTCAGATGTTCAGTTCATAAAAAAATCCCAAAATAAAACCATTCCTTCTAATTCTAATTTTCCAATCTTTCGGGTAACTCACCGTGAAAATTTTAGTCAGATCATTGCGACAATTTAAATAAATTAGCCAAATCGCTCCATCGCCCTAAATTCAAATAGGACTTCTAGCTGTTAGGTCATGTTAAAAAGCACTTTTAGTTTTTCCAATATTCAATCGAAATTGTGTCGATAATAACACCCCATGTTAGAGAATTAAGAAATATGGGTTTAATAAATTGTTATTAAGAACAATTCAAAAAAATTACACAAAAAAACTAAACGGTTCTCAAATAATATGCAAAAAAGCACAAGTTCTTCCAGAAATGTTTCTTTCTCTAAGAACTTATTTGATTACAGGAAACATTTTTAAAAAATCGTGTGCTTACAAACAAACAGCAGTTAATTTTTATTGCAACTTAAAAAAATACACAACAAAACATTATTGGAGTAAATAAGTAATAGAATTTATTGTAATTTAAAAAAAATTACATTTCAGCTTATGATGAAATTTTTCCCATTTGTTGAAGTTTTCCAACTTTTCTTTAAAACACTATGATAAAAAAAATAAAGCGTCACAAGAACCCAAAAATTTAATTTCTTTGAAGAACAAAATACTTTTGTTCTAATTGGGGTCATAACAAATTTTTAAATCAAACAGCAATAAGTAAGTTATCAAGATCAAAATATCCAAAAACATGTATAAAAATTAATTTGATTTAAATGTAAACCTTAAAATATTGTAGTAGAGCGTGTAGGTTTTAGCGGACTTTCAAAAAAAAACGTACGGGTTACCTAAGCCGTAAGACTCAAAAATTGAGTTCAAATTTAAATAAAAAAACAAGCTTAAAACATCGAGAAAAAAAATAAGAACATTTTGTCAAAAGTAATTGTCGATGAAGATTCAAAATTTATTTTGTTAAAAAGAAATAAAACAGTTTCTTAAAAATAATAAATACATTTATGATATTGAAACAATTTGATTATACCTTATTTAAAACAATTATGTAAATAGACATTATTACACTCAAAATTTCGTTTGGAATTTGAGGTTGCAAAAATTTTAATGAAAGCAACAGTAAACATATCTAATAATTCTAATAATTAATTCATAATTTAATGTGGGACTTGTAGACCCTTCCTAGTATAGATGGAGTTACTCAATCTGTGATGGAATCTTTATAAAGCCTTCACAATAAGGTGCAAAACGTCTGCAATATCATCCCTTGAGTTGTTTTTATTTACTCTACCTACAAGCCTACAAGCCCACATCAAATTAAAAGAAAATTTCAGTACTTTAATAATTAACTATGAAATTTATTAATAAAAAGTAAAGACTACCAATCACAAGAAAAATAAATGCAATAATTTGTTCAATTTAAACACAGTTTAATGTGATAGAACTTTTAAAACTTATAAGTCTATTTTGATTGAGGAAACAAACAATTTTACTAAATGAATTTGAATTGTAATAAATTTTAAAAAGAAACATTTCTAAATTTCAAAAAGCACCTAATCAAAATCACCAAGAATAAAAACCTAAGTTGAGATAAATTGAGATTCCATAAATTAGATTTAAATTTCAACTTTAAAACCTTAGTAGAATCTTGAGTTTCAATTTTAAATTTGTCTTAAGACCCAAAATTTATTTTAAAATTAAATTTATATTAAACAACAATAAAATTTAAATATAATATCCAAATCGATCAAGCCACCGTCTTAGCAACTTTTTGAATTAGTTATTACTTAAATCATCATTAGGACTATTTTCCTGATTTTTCAATATTTTGGCAACTGTTCAAATTTTTAAATCGAAATTGTGTATATCTCTTGTTAGAGATGTAAGAGGAATCCATTTAGTTGACTGACAAGTCGTCAGCAAATAATTTGTTAATTTTTTTCAATTTTTCTACTTAAAAACCTTATTTGGAATTTGAAGAAAATTAGCCAAATCAAACCAACTCTTTTCAAATAATATGCTAAAAAATCTCACGCTTTTCCAGAAATTTTTTTCAAATTTTTCTGCTACATACAATTTCATTGAAACCGTTTTTCAAATACAAATGTAAACATTACAACCTTATTTAAGTAAATAATCAATAAAATTTACATTTAAAAAAATTGCATTTAAAGATTTGGTTGATGAGTTAATAGTTTTTTCAAACATATATCCTTTTAAAATAATTTTACATACTAGAATTTTCAGCTTATAATGTCTCTAATTTGTAGAATTTTAGTTGTTTTCGAAATCCTGTTTTTATATTAAAATTATTTAAATGTTTTGGTTGCAATAAACAAATTTCTAAATTTCCAAACAAGTTTTATTGAACTTTTTCTCTCCGTGAACTTTCAGATAGTTTTAATTCAAAAACATTTAATCGAATTATATAGAACCAAACATCAAATCGACAGTTAGGTGTTAAAACCGTAGTTTTTGCATTTTAATTTAGTTTTTCAACCTTTTCTTTAATATAGGTACCTACTTTCATCAAAAAATAAACCTTTGAAAACTTTGGTACGAGTTAGTGTAATTAATCACTCTTTAATACCATTGATTATAATCGCCCAAAACTTAATTTCTTTGGATAACGAAATACTTATTTAAAAATAATTTAACGTTCCATAAATTTAAGACTAAAAATTAAACTTAAGTAAATAATTGTCAGAGCAAAAAAACAAACCTAAAAAATCGAGAAGAAAAAAAAGAAATGTCGTTGAAGACTCAAAACTTCATTTTGATAAAATTACCAAAATATTATTTCTAAACATTATTGGACCCAAAAATTCGATTGAAATTGGAGGTTTCAAAAATTTTAATCCAAGCAACAGTGAAGTGTAAAATTTATTTTTAATAAAAGAGTAGGGACAACCAATTAAAAAACAATTTGTCAATACATAATTAACCACGTGATACGTATTTATCAGGGTCAAATTAAAATTTTTTTGAAACCAAAAAAATTTAAAAAGTAGATTATTTTTAAAAATGCCAAAACACTTAGTAGTAAAAGTAGTAAAATTTCAGATGAATAAAATAATTTTTTTTTTTAGGTTAATTTAATTTTCTTATAACAATGTTGCAATTTAAAAAAATTAATTTATGCAGCTAACAAAATATTGGAAAATAATATACATTCAGTATGTAAATACAAATATTCTTCTAATATTAAAGATATCAAATCCAAACGTGTTGTGATATTGGGAAATAATATGGATTCTGTACAAATATGAAAACTAATTTGTACCTAAGTATTAATTTTTTATATTCGGCCCTTATTCTTGTTTGATATATTTCCATTCAATTCCAATGTTTTTGCTAATTGTATCTTCAAAATTGTTTATCGCTCATTTATTAAAATTATTGAGTTTTAAAATGTGAACAAAATCTCAAAAAACTACTACTAACTAAATTACATAGTTTTGTTTCATTATGTATCTCACCTCTACGGTCGTATTCTTTGAATAAATTAAGAAGTAAACTAAATTTTTATACGTTTTTTATATTTTTCTTTCATATTAGAAAAATATCATACATTCAGTATGTAAAAGTCACAGTTTTTCTAATGTTTATATCCAATATTAGAGAAATATAAAATTTATACGTTTTTTAATATTGAAAACTAATATTGTAGCAATATTGTCGCCGCAATAAAAATAAATATATTCATTTCTAATATTATTAAAATATTTTATTCTACTTGTATTTTAAAATTGCTTATCACTGTTTTCATCAAATTATGTGAGCATTGTACGCAATTTAAAAAAAACTACTATTAACTGAATTATTTACTTTTGCTTTATTATATATTTCACTTCTTCGATCATATTGTTTGAATAAAAGACGCAATAATTTAAATTTTCATTATTTTTTCATGTTTTCGTTAATATTCAAAAAAAAAAGTATACATGTAGTATGTAAAAACACTACTATTCTTCAGATATTTAAATCCGATATTAGAAAATGTCAAATTTAAACTTAAAATTTTGATATTGGAAAGTGATACTCCTCAGTGTATGCGATAATATTGTTTCAGGATTAAAATGAAATGTGTATTTAAAAATATTGGAAAAATAATATTCATTCAATATTGAAAAACAACTAATCTTCAAGTATTTAAGTCCAATATCAAATTTGAACTTGTTTGAGTATAGAAAAATAATATTACTTATGTGTTTGAGGTAATATTGTCGCAGAACTAAAAATAAATATATACTTATATTCGACATTATCTTAGTTTGTGTAATGTGTAATGTTAAACTTGTTTTTATTTCTAATATTACTATTATGCTACTTGTATCTTCAAAATTGCTAAAAGTTGTTTTTTTTAATTATTGAGTATTTCCGATGTGAAATTACAGAAAGCTATTATTAACTGAATTGCTGAATTTTGTTTCATTATGTATCTTATTTTACGACCATAATGGTTAAATAAAATTCAAAATTATGTAAATTTTTATATTGTTCTTTATGTATTAGAAAATGATATACAAGCAGTATGTAAAAACGTCTATTTTTCAAATATTTAAATCAATATTAAAGAAATATCAAATTTAATCTTGTTCTAATATTGAAAATAATATTACGTTTGTATTTGCGGTAATATTGTTTCAGGATTAAAATAAGTATGTGTTTCAAAATATTAGAAAATAATATTTATTGAAAGTTGTAAACAACTACTTTCTTTTCAAATATTTAACATCAAATTTGAAAATGTTTTAACATTGGAAAATAATATTATTTTTTTTTTTAATATTTTATGGTTATTGACTTTTTAGAATGTAAACCTTGCAATAAACTGCTTGTACGAAATTTCAAAAAACTATTACTTGTTTCATTATATATACTATATATTCTACCATCATATTGTTTAAATAAAATAAAAAATATATTAAATTTTTATATATTTTTTTCATATTTTCCTTAATATTGGGAAAATAATAATCATGCAATATGTAAAAACAACTATTTTTCAAATATTTATTCTAATATTAAAGAAATATCAGATTTGACCGTGTTTGAGTTTTGGAAAATAATATTACCTCTGTGTTAGTGGCAACAATGTCGTTTTGAATGTTACAAAAAGATTCATTTCTAATATTATTTGTAAAATATTTTATTCAATATTGTATCTTAAAAATTGTTTATCACTGTTTAATTACAATTATTGGCTTTTGAACATTGCAGTAAATTGCTTGTGCAAAATAGTATATTTTGAAAGTTTATTATTAACAAAATCAATTATTAAAGTCAATATTCTACAAAAAAAATGCTTTTATGATGGAGTGAGCTTTTTACATTTTTTTAAATTCATGTAAATAATGCTGACAAAGTTTCATCAAATTTGACTAAACAAAATCACATTTTGTGTGAACATTTTTTCGTATAAAGTGCAGTGCGTCTCATAAATAATTAAAAAACGTGAAGCAAAAAAAAATTTTTATTATTGTATGTATAAGACCAACACATGAACGGGTAAAATCTTACGATTTTTTTTCTTACAGTTTCTTCGCCGGAAGCCATTACGGGGCCCATTCACCTAGCGAAGCCAAATCCGGATACCCCTATTTTGGCACAATGGAAATGTGCGCAAGTCGTGTTCACTGAAGTTTGATTTATTCAATAGATTTGTAAATATTATTGTACATAAGTATTTAAAATTAATGTCGTAGGTAGTTTATTGTATACGTTTACAAATGTATCATAAGCTTATTTATCATGATGTTGTACATAATAAACGCCAATTAATAATTTAATTTTTTTATTTTGTCGTGGTAAACGTATTAATAAATTAAAAATGGAGTAATTACTCTGAGATTACCGTCAAAGTTAATATTAAACCGCTGTCTTTAATAAACACTTAATAACTACTGTTTATCGACTTTTAACTCGGTTATTAATCATTGTCGGTGGCCTACACCGGAATAATTACATAATATATTTAAAAAAAGTTTGTCTAAAAGCTCTCGCTCGCAGGTAAGTTTTAGGCGTGATTTCCGTTAGAAAAAAAAATAATTCGCCATCAACATCAAGAAGAAAGTGCCTGTTCAGAGTATCCCGCTGATTGTGTTTTGTATGTTCATTTATTGCTATTGTTCGAAAGTACATTAATTGATTACGTTTTATTCTATTATGTGAACATCAAGCGACATATGCTTGTTGCCAAGTTCCGTAGTAAAGTGCCGCAATACGTTTTTACTTGCATAATCGAAAAAAAGAGATTAAGGCCCACAAAAAAAAATACGAGACTTCCGTTTCGGTGAAGGATTCGACTTTTAAAAGTTATACCTTTTGAATTGCACCTTCCTGTTTGAAGATAAGATAGTAAAGTGGGCCTCCCATGGTGGGTATCCCCAGGAGATCTGCACCATTTATTGTTAGTTTCAGAACGTCACTTTACAAGTCCCACCTCATTGTACCTTTTATTACGTCGCTATTGTTATAGTTTGTCAACTGTACCAGTGTCTCGACTTGTATATTTGCTTGTTGAAAAGTTAAGATATATTTCTTCTTGGACCATTGTGCATTGTACCTTCGTTTTAAAAGGTTTGTGTGCAAACGTGGTACGAAATTACTGATCTCTTAGGAATGTTGCTCTATTAAAACTCCATAATTCGTATTGAAATAATTTCGAACATGTTATGGTAGCGCCTCGTCTTGCTGAAACCATATAAATAATGAAGAAACAAGTTTATTTTGGAGCAATAATTCCAACCCGAACTTTTACTTTTGGAAAATTTAATTATTAAAGAATTTTGCGAATAAAAATAGTTTTTAAAACAATTTTTTATCATTTTAATTAGATGCTTCTTATTCACGTTTTTGAGGTAGATATCAAATTATTTTTTTTTAATTTTACATTTCTTGGCTAGCTGGTCATGAACTGATTTTTGAATTTCAGTCTGTTCATTCTATAAAAATGATGTTGAAAGTATAAATGGGCCCTTCAAATCCTTGAGAAATAATTATTAGAAATACAAAATCATTTGTATTCTAATCTAGATTCTAATAACTTGTTATTTTTGTACAATTTCAGAAGCACAGGAGTTTAAGTTGATACTACGTGAGCCGTACCTCACCAAATCCAAATTAGAATTAAGATTAACCAAAGTTATTAATTTGTAAAAAATTTTTCGTAAATTTTTATAAGCGATATTAATACTGTTACGCTACTGGAGTTCCCAGAATAAATTAAATTAATCGCTACGTTTCTAGAATTCCCTTCAAAAACATTCAATTATCTTCTAGATCTTTCATATATAAAGGCGTGATCATAAATTTAATAATCAGTTCGATGTTATTAACCGTCATCTTAAGTTGATATGATTAAATGTATGTAATTGTTTATGTGTTTTTATGCAAGTTAAAGAACTGTACGAGTAAAATAAAGAATAAGTGTAACTTGATCCGCTGTGTTTATTAATCTTGCGCTTCTACGTGCGATACGAAAAACAAACAAACGATAAAGTTTCTAAAAATTACAAATAATAATATAGAAGATGGTCAGTACTATATAGTATTCTATGGTCAATCCATCCAGGGCTGTAATAAAAAAATCTGAAACTAGTTTTATCTCTGAAGAGTTCGTCTAAAAATTAATAATTCCTTGTTCAAGCACATACCAGCACTGTATCAGTTTCCAAATTCAAAACAATTCTTTATATTGTAGCAGAAAAATGTAATACATAAGATGAAGAGAAAAAATTTGTAACACATTTATTTTTAAATTATCTGTATTAGGGGCAGGATACAAAAGGTCCTCTCCAAAAATATAAATAAATTTTAACCGATAGCAACAAATAATAATGGTAGTTTGTTATTGGCCAACTATCGCAACCTAAAATACAATGTAAAAGTAGATTTCTAAAAATATTTATTTCAATATGAACATAACTGGAAACTCATTCCTCTACAACGTTAGATGATGACAAAACAGTGCATCATCACCAATCAACATATTATGTGATTATCTCTGACAGAGTCTCTTTTCTTTCATTGCTCTTAGACGGAACTCGGGAATCCGGAGGGTTTATTCTGAGGCCTTATGGTCCATGCATTTTACGTCAATCAAACCTAGGTCGTCAACAACGCCATTCGGAGACGCCGCAAATATAACCGTTTTGACACTCTGATATAAACAGCTCACAATCAGTCACAATCACGGCAGTGTATTTAGCTTTTGCAATTAGTTCTAATTTGATTCACCCTTTTTTTCCTTAGGCTGTCTACCACTGTGGTTTGGATACACCGCAGCCTTGTGTGGCTTACTTCTTAGAGTGCTTGTTTGCGCAGTTAATTCTTCGGACTCCTGCCGAGAACCAAGCACCTTCAAACTGTGGATGATTTACACTTCCCAAAGAAGTGACGTCCACAGCAACCGTCAGCTTCTCCTGAATCAGGTCTGATTGAGCCTGATTCAGTTGGACATCAGAATGGCGTCTGTCAATCACCGCCATATTGGTGTTCTTTAAAGCACCGCTGAAGGACACAGTCTGACTCTGCGGCGGTCTCCTGGCCTTCTTTGGTGCTCTTTTTTGAAAGTCGGCTGTTGAGGAGTCTGAGAGAAGCCTCTTTGACAATCTAGTGACTTCACTCGTCTTCCCCTTGTCATTCTCAGTCTTTCGGTCGTGTTTTTTTTGTTTCTTTCTTTAGCTTCTTTCTTTGAGCCCCAGAGAGTTTGTTTTTATTTTTTGAGCAGGTCTTTAATTTCCCCTGCCGTTTTTAGTGTTGGAGCTGGTCCGGCTGCGTCTGGCGACCAAGAGGTCGTCTATGTAGCACACACAGTCTCCATTGGTATAATAATATTTTTGTTACTCTCTATTTTGGTCTCACGAGTGTTGGAAAGAGTTAAGTCACCAAGCCAGAAGCCCCAACTGACATGGAAGGCTATATTACAACAAGAGGTCGCCCGGTTTCTCGAGGTAAACTAGTAGGTACTGATTTATTCAGTAACGCATCCCCTTAGCCTGGTCCGCCTACTGTGAGATTTAGCATTTATTATTGAGATTACTTCCTCGCGATTCAGGCGGTAAAGCCTAGATCCCCACCTCCTCGGCCCGTGAGACTTGTCTACCGTCAGCACGAGTCAGCGGCATAACAGTGGTTAACTCTGTTTGGAGCGCCCCACTGGCGTCGTTAAATCTTGGTGCAAGCCCTAAGCCACGATACAACAGCCGTGCCAAGAAGTTTGGTCCGCGGTCAGTGCTTTCACGTGCTACCAGTTAAGGTTTTCTCTCCCCAACGAGCATGTTTATCACACTCACTAACCTGGTGATTCCTTTCGGTCATCTCAACAGGCCATTCCTCTATCCTCCACCTGAGGACGCGCCTGATAGAGGTTACTGTCCTCCACGGTCTGATTCCCCTTACACAGTCATCACTGATTTTTAAAAGAGAGTTTGTCCTAGTAGACACAGTCGTTAATGTATGGGACATTCTTATAGGATTTTCTTATTTTGGATATTTTTCTAAATTTGCTTTCGGTAACCCTTCCGTGCCTTTCAATTTTATCTCGCTCTTCGGGTAGCACTTGACGTTTCGTCACCTCATTTTCACAAAACTCTAGATACAACGTTGGGTTCTGCAATTGTAGATTTGGCTCCATTGGGTTAGTCCCATAGTGTGCATTTTTGTTAAGATGAGATGCTTTCCGCCTCAACCACATTCTTCCCATTCAAAAACTCACTCAATTCTATCCAGCTCATACGCAGCAGGCAACCAATAAGAACCAAATTGGTGTGAATTAGAGCACAGTGAATTCGAATGTGATAATCAAGTCTTCGAGATACGTTGAATATTTTCCCTTGAGGGTTCCTGACTATTTTATTTATAACGGATTCACAAATATAATGGTAGAAGTTGCTAGGATTTGTTTGACACGGATTGAAAAACAATCTTTAGGTCAGCCCATACTCTTGTGTCTTTCAGTCTGAATGCCATACTCCTCTTTCTTTTCGACAATGTCACTGTATGAAACCTTTCTTTGGGTTTTACAAGTCATGTGATTTCGGAATTTATAAGCAGGTATGTTCAATAGATCCAAAGTGTCGCTGCACTGGTTGGGTTTATCTCTCTCGCTTGATTTTGGTTGTTGTAGACAATTGCGGAAGCTACGGCAGTGCATACTTTTTTTTATCTTTACCTAGATCAATTTTCTTTCTTCTACTGGATACCGGATACTTTTCTTATTGTGACGCTAGGATATTAGACCCTTTTGTAAACTTTATTGTATACACTGCTATCACCATCCCTAAAGAGGAAGTCGTAAAACAAACTATGAGAGAAAACACTGCTTTAAATGCTGTCAACAATGGCATTCAATTCTATGCTTTGGGTTGACCTTGCATGATTTCTATTGCATTTAATGTTCTTTCTGAACTCCGCGCTTTTCGTTCAATACACTGGTGGCAGTACTTATTTCTTGTTCCAAACCAATCATAAGCCCCATTCCAGTAAGTGAATGGCCATATGACCTCAATTCACCATCTACGTTAATGAATTTTTCTGCAAGCCCTGTTTCTTCATCCCATTCATCTTCATCACCATTTTCTATGCTTTCTTTACAAAAATATAAAACTCTTTGCATTCCTAGGGTTGAATCTGTAAAAAACAACTGCCAGAAACATACATGCCACACACCTGGGCTTGATTGATGGAAAGGTCACCAGAAGGATTGTAAAAGAAAATACTTTTACAAGAAAGACATTTCATATTGACAAACTTGTTCCTCCTTTCTACCAAAACAATGGCAGGAGACTCACCATTTTTGGAGTGGTATGCAGCAAAGGTTATCAGATAACATTGACGGCTTTTTTAGATAGGACAATGCAAAGATCATTGTACTGCTTTTTTTCATTTTTTTCTTTTCAAGGTTTGTCGCTCTCTTAGTACTTACTTTTCTTTGGTCTATTTTTATTCGTAACCCCGAGGAGCCCGCCTGCGACTTGTAAGTTTATTGCTTTTCTTTTATTCTTTCTACCTGTACGATAAAAACCAACTTTTCGATCCCTAGCCATACTTATTACAAAACAATCAATAAATACAAAAACCCGTCAACTTTGGGATACAATGTAAAAATCAAAAGAATACTCGATGACTGCTGATTTTTATATAGGGCGCCCTAAGATGTCATCAGAAAAAGTAAAATGTTTGGCAACATTAATATCTTAACATAAAATAATCAAGTTGACTCCTCTCTTTGACGTGCCAAACTTTTATTCTGAGGAAAGAGCTGTGACCACAGTTTACATCTAATCATAATGAAAATTTTTGTCAAGATGTTCCCACATAGTTCCTTGAGCGGAATTTCATACTGTCCATGCACTTGTCTTATTTCAGTTAAAACCATGGGCTAGAAAGTAAGGGCATAGGTAAGATGTTTCATTTGGTTTCACTTATTTCACTCCTGGGAACGAATCCCATGATTACCGCCCAAGGAACTGTCTGGGAACATAATGACAAAGTTTACGATTTAAAGTTATTTTTCTAGGTAGAGGTAGAGTTAAAAATAACGGTTTAAAATTACGTATATGGCCGACGTTTTGCCAAACCTGTAAGGGTTTTATCGAGGCTAAAAGTAAATTAAAAAACCGTGTGGGTCACATAATTCTTTTTCCTAATTTTCTATTTAGTTGCTTATTCACCGTTTTCTGTAGTTTTGTCTTTATATATTTTTTTGTTAGTTCTATACTTTCAACTATTCTAAGACTTACTAACTGTCGAACTATTAATATTAATATTTAAAAGCATTAATTGAGATCTTTACAGCGTGATTGATATGACCATGGCTTCATATCTCAGGAGTTTTTTTGCTAACATTCTTGTATCTATGACTATTTCTTGTGCAGTCTAGTTGTTTATCAGTATTATTGTGTCAGGCTGAGTGTTTAATTCCTTAACAATTTGTTTCTACATGAATATCCTTTGGGATTGTTAGCTCATGATTTATGTTGATACACTATTTGGTGTGCGGTAAAGATTGTATGCATGATGGATCTGTTGGTTTGAAATCTTTGTTGTTCTTTACTTATTCTCCCAAACTGCAGTGTATTTAGCATATTTGTCTACCCCTCAGTTGTCTGTTCTTTTTCTGTAGTTATTTTTTAACTTCCTTGATGAATCACGCCTTACCGGTATGATTTACTTAATTACTTTCTTTTTGACTTCCTTTTTTCTTATTTGGTTTTATCTATCATGTGCGTAATCTTTTTGTCTACTGCATCTTCTTCTACTTTACTCTCAAAAATTTCCAAGAAACGGTACGAAAACTGCCATGAAGGATTTTGTGATCGAAGAATTTGGAAACAGGCTCAAGAAGTTTGCAAACTTTTGTTTCTCGATCTTTTGGACTTCATTCATCTTTTGATCTCCTTCCTGGTGTACCCGTTAGCCTCAAAAGCGGTTTTCAGGTGTTAAAGTTTCGTATAAAGATCCGTTCTACAAATCTTTCGAACTTTTTCCGTCAGGGTCTTAATGATTTTATATTGGGTCGATATGTGTCTCAATTATTTTTGTTTGCAATCATAATGTCAATGATGGTATCTGCTTTAATTTCTCGTTTCAGTTGCTTAGACAATTGTCTTTTTTCGACATACCATATAAGACACTCGAATATAAAATGTTGTTTTTATTTTCGAGACTGCATCTATATAATCTGTATTGTGCTTCTTGTTAATCCTGTAGACAAACTTCCCAATCTTGCTATGTCCTTTGTAAGTTAAAAGGTTGATTCTCTATGGGGTCGTATCAGTTATCTAAGTATTTCCAGTAATTCATGTTTTGATCCAGGATTCTGTTATCTGTTATTTGATTAGTCCTAGTTTTTACAAGTAGATTTAAGGAAATGATCTCCAGTACAACAATTAGAGCTTCCCTGGCGACTATTTTGTGGGCAGAGGTTATGTCTATTGACAGTGCGCGTTTGCTTGAGACGTATTTTGTTGTTTGGTGGATTAATCTTCTTTTGCTGTGTTTAGGTCTGTGTTATGCAAGTTTTCTACACGTTTAATATAATATAGATGCTTATCAAAATAAATCCCTAGGATCTTTATAGTTTTCTTTTATTGTATAGCAACGTTGTTAAAAAAGGATAGAGTCAGTTGACAACCTTCTTTTACCAGATGGCTTGGATCTTTTCTGACATTATGTGTAGCTTTCTGTCTAGTATCCTAATTTTTATGATAGAGGTAACTGGCTGATTTTATGAATGGTGATTTTTGATGTTCTGTCTACTGTTACTAGACTGAGGTCATCAGCTAATACGACATCTGTTATTCCTCATGTCGTAGAAACTAGTTAAACTTCTCCAAACAACCGAGGTGTTATCTACGTATCGGATACATGTTGCTGGTTTGGATTCCGCGGTGTAAATAACTTTGTATTCAAAATTCTTTAAGAGATTGGTTATTACTAAATTTAGTAAACTTTTCATTGCCACCTTATACACTTTTCATTCCAAATTTATTAAAGTTGACTAAGTTCTTAATGTAGCTGTTAGCGTTTTCTATATGTGGTTGAAACAGTGATACCAAGTACCAGGCTTAATTCAGTTTTTACTAGTTTTAACTGCACAGCTGTGTTTGGTGTTCTATCTACTGTTACTAGAATGAGGTCATTAGCTAATACGATAGCTGTTGTCGAAGAAACTTGTTAAACTTTTCTAAACAACAAAGGTATCATCTACGTGCTGGAAACATGTAGCTGACTTAGATTCCTCGGTGTGGATGGTTTTCCTTTCAAAATTTCTCTAAGAAGAGATAGGCTATTACTGAAGTCCACCTATTTGAAAAAGTAAAATAACTGCCTATGAAATAGACTTTAAAATACTTGCTGAGTTAGTTAGGAAGGTTTTTGTCAAGACATCGAGACATTTCTTTAGTGATGTATCGAATTTTGCAAATAAAGTTGGTTGAGTCTTTAATGTAGCTGTTGGTATTTTCTATATGTAGTTAAAATAGCGATACCAAATACTTATCTTTTTCTTGGTGATCTATGATGGTCGCAGAAGAAAAATTTTTGAAAAACATTTTCGGGTCTTAATATTCGTTTTTGGGTATCACTTGATAAATGGCAGACCTTCTTTCAGGTAGGCCAAATCTAGAAATGCAATAATATTTTGGTTACTCTTTTCGGTTTTTAGAAAGCGTGTTATTTATAAACTGATGTTTATTTTTGAGTTTTTACTTCCTTACGACGTTATGAGGCTAGAAATAAAATGTAAAATTACGTAATTTAATTTTGGCAGAAAACACAACGATAAAATAGTTGGAGGTTTTGGAGAAAATACGCAAAATGACAACGGCTTACGAATAATAGAACTATGTCATCAGTTTGATCTAACAGTATTAAATGGCTTCTTTCCACATAAAGATA
This sequence comes from Abscondita cerata, assembly GCA_030710515.1. Classification (NCBI taxonomy): domain Eukaryota; kingdom Metazoa; phylum Arthropoda; class Insecta; order Coleoptera; family Lampyridae; genus Abscondita; species Abscondita cerata. The sequence continues at coordinate 50,139 of JALBCR010000160.1, read as the reverse complement.
TTCATAAGTATACATGGACTCAACCCACAAGAGGACTAAAGTCAATAATCGACTACATTATTGTAAAACAAAACTCTGCTATTACTTGGTGTGATGTTAGGGTACAAAGAAGTGCATCATGTGGGTCAGATCACTTTCTTCTAAAAGAAAGGTCGTACCATACATTCAGATCATGTAAAAATAATAAAGAAAATCAGCAGAATGTGCAAGACTATCCAAAATATAACATTGAGAGCCTAAAGGTGGAGATCTACAAAATTCTTGTATAAATTGAGGTTAGCCCAAAAACTCAGATATAATCCAGAAGGGGGAGCTAAAGAAACTTATAAAACATTAAAAAATGCATACATGAAAGCAGAAAATGAAGCTTTAGGGCAAAATGATGGTAATAAAACAATAAAATTGGACTCCTGGTGGAACAATGATATAGAGAGTTTAGTTATGGAGAAAAAAAGAGCCTACCTTAAATGGTTGTCAACAAAAGATAGAGAAGATCGTCACATTTACAACAGATTAAAATATGAGATCAAGAAAAATATACATAAAGCAAAAAATGTGAGCTGGGAGAAAAGATGGGACGAAATAGATAGATCCATTGGAAATTCGAAATCTAGGCTGGCATGGAAAACTTTGCGTACACTAAAACAAACAATAATGAAAGACTTGCAATAGACCCGATTGGTGTTGAAAACTAGAAATCCTACTATGAACAACTCAATTTCAGACAGTCAATTATGAATCAAACACAGTTGATCAGCAAGTAACAGAGGTACTTCCAAAGGAAATTGCCAAAGCTTTGGTGTATATGAAAACAATAAAGCCCCAAGTCCCGGAGGTATACCCATAGAGTTAGTCAAGGATAGCTCATTAGTTGCGTTAGAAATAATAGCAGATATGTTCAATAAGTTATTGGACGGGGATGAGATCCCAGATGAGTGGAAATTAGCCTATATCAGTTCCATTCATAAAAAGGAAAATAAAAAGAATTGTAGCAACTATAGGGGCATAAGTGTGACGTCGTCGATGGGGAGACTGTACGGACGAATACTTAAAAATAGAATAGAGGAGCATATTGGTTTTTCAGAAGAACAAAGTGGATTTACACCAGGAAGATCCTGTATTGATAACGTTTTCTGTTTAAAGCAGTTAGCAGAAAAGAAATTAGCATGTGGCAGAAAGTTGCATTTGGTTTTTATAGATTTGCAAAAGGCCTATGGTAGTATTCCAATAAACAAATTATGGCAAGCAATGAAAGAGAAACATGTCCCAATGATCTACATAAACGCAGTAAAAGAATTTTACAAAGATAACAAAAGTAAAGTTAAAGTCGAAAATAGTCTATCGGATAAATTTAATGTAAATAAAGGTTTAAGACAAGGATGTTGCATTTCCCCAACTTTGTTCAAAATTTATATAGAAATAGCTTTAAACAACTGGGAAAAGAAATGTAGAAGTATGGGCATAGCGTTACACGATAGCACCATTTACAGTTTATTGTTTGCAGATGACCAAGTAATCATTGCAAAGGATGAAGACGACATCAACTATATGTTTAGGAAATTAGTTGAGGAGTATGAGAAGTGGGGACTAAAAATAAATATAGAGAAAACACAATATATGAACATTGGAACGCAGGGACATGATTTGCAAACTGAAAAGGCTACAATGTAAGCATACAACCTTTATAAATAATTAGGAGTTACGCTAAGTTCAGACGGAAAAGACAATTTAGACATACATAACAAAATTGCCAGAGGAAAACGTTAATAAAGCAGCTACATCCGGTTTTGTGGAATGATAGTATTACAAAAATACAAAGAAAAGAATATACAGTAGCTTCCTAGAAAGTACAGTAACGTATGGCGCCAAAGTATGGACATTGTCGAAAGCAGTAAAAGAGAAAATCCATGCCACAGAAATGATGTACTGGCGACAGTGCGCGAAGATCACAATAATGGACAAACAAAGAAATACTGCTGTAAAAGAAAAAATGCAAGTAAATACTTTGCTAAATGAGCTTATTGAGAAAAAGCAATTATTATGGTACGGTCACATGAGCGTATGATCGAAACAAGACTACCTAAGAAAGTGTGGGAATGGAGACCCCATACAAACGTAAGAGAGGTCGACCTAGAAGATCATGGAATGAAGGGGTTAGCGAAGCCATGGGTAAACGAGGCCTAACAAAAGATCTGTATAGAGGCAGAACAACATGGCGATTGGGTTGCGGTAGACGGCGGGAAGTGCTGTAAACAAACCGCCGCAAAAAAATACTTAATTTGACCAGAAATTGTCCTTTTTGAGTATTTGGTTTGTTATGCCAGGCTTGGTATATTTGGTACTTGTCTCGTCTGGATCATTCAGTTTATGTTAATTGAAACGTTGAAATCTTGGTAAATCAGTTTTAAAATAACTGCCCTGCATGAAATGTTGATTCATATTTAATGGTGACACTAAAAAAAAGTCAAACTGCACAGAAACTACTGCTCCAAGTCTAGACGGTTCCTTAAACATTTTCTAAAAATTACTGAATTTTTAAGTTGGTCCGACATGTTGGAAAGATTCTAACTACTAAAGAACAAGATGCATGCCAGGAATATCTCCGCTATAAGCCAGTAAGTTTTTTGTTATAACTTGGCAAAAAATTATGAACAGAAGACTGAAAACTCTTGGAATGCCATGTTACACAATACTAAGAAAGTTTTCGCAAAATCGCTCTACCGTCGATCATCTGACAACTCTGGAAAACTCACTCAGGATAGTAGTCCGGTTGAGACAGCACTTAGTCACAGATGCAGTTACAAACGCAAATGAAGTAAGAGACCGCATTATTGTTATAAAAGTTAGAAATGATTGAACCTTCAAACCTTAACTGTACATTTTAAACAATGGATAGATACTACTTTGATTAAAAGCACGGTTCATTGATTTAACGGTGGTTTCCAAAGGCGAAATCAAATAATTCTATACCTGGCTAGTACTTACTGAGGAAACCATGAGTGACTATTGGACTCTTGCCTAAAAATAGTCAAGCCAGGACCGGGGACATACAAGAGTTCTTGATAATTCTAACCAAACGAGAAGAAAATTTCAAAGGGAGAAAACAAAAATTCTCAAGAAATATACAAATTTAAATACAAAAACACAAATAATAGGAATTTTTGAGCAAATTTAAACCACATAAAAAATCCACAAGCAGAAGAAATAGGAAAGAACTGATTGACTAACATGAAAATTAATACAGATTTCGAAAAGGAAGAATGGTAACCTATTTTGTGGAAAAAAACTAAAAATTCATATATACAGTAAGGAGTGAAAAGCCTTTTCCAGAAGATAAACGTAGACTATGGACTACTTGTATTGGCAATTTATCATATAAACTATTGTAAACCTTGCTCAACCTATAATATGATTGGTCAATATCGTCTCTTTCATATTTACCTTTAATTCTTTAGCATTGTGATTAGCATATGAGATAATAAATGATATATTTTGTAAATGTAAATAAAGCCATTTACAAATATTAGAAATAATAACGGTCTTAAAATGAATCCTCGAGGTGCACCACAAACGATACCTTTCTAATATCTCATTAATAAGTTATTTTTAAAATTATGTTAAATATTAATTTAATTTTACTAATAGTTTACTTTAAAGACAAAAATAAGAAAAAAGTTGCAATAAAAAAATTTTTTTTTACCAAATTAGATTTTGTTGATGTGCATAGGAAATGTTATGTTTTTTAAAAAAATTATATTTTTTTTTTTAATTATTAATATTTTTTTTAAAATTTATAAAAAAAATATTTTGTAAAATATTATAATATATCTGAGAGATATAAAAAATTTTCTTATTTTTTTTTTTTTTTTTTCACTTTTTTTATTAAAAAAGTTTAAAGGAACTCATTCATTGGTAATTTTATTACAACAAAATTATCGGTCACACTGAAAAATAACTAAAATTAAGTTTGGAAAATTAATGAAATAATATAATTTCCATAAAATTTCAATTAACGTCACAATTTAGCACCCTCTGAATTCAATTTAAAATGAAGTGATGAAGCTTTACTAATACCGTTTAATCAAAAATATTTTTACTCCACATTGGTTTTATTTATTCTCGATTGGAGATAATACAGTGTGACAGGAGCCAACATCATCAGACTTTGTTTTTATTAAGAGCTTTATTTAAAAATTTGACTTTGGCACCAATTTGAGCTTTATTTAGAAAAAAAACAGTTTGTGTCTTTATTATTATATAAATAAATTAATAAAAATAAAAACTCATTACTCTAATTTTTAACAACAAACTACTTTAATATTTTAATATTAAATTATAAAACATTGCCTTCTGCGTGTTTTCACTGTTTCCAAATACGTATTATTTTTAGACATAGTGTATTGTTTCAAAAAAATTTTATCACACCTAATCAAATTTTTATGGGTCTATTTTAAAGCAGCTGTGTCTGGAAATAAAATATTATAAAACTATGGAGTTTTATCTGGGTTAAATTTAATTTTACTTTGCAATTTACCAAAAATTTGCAGATAATCTAAAGTTTTTTATGCAGCTGAAATTTTGTATGTGGGATAAAAAATTATTTTTCTAATAACTTTTTCAGAATTTTGAGAAATAATCTAGCTTTTGGTTTTTACTCAGGTGTGTTGATTGTTTCCAGAATTTTTTTGAGTAATTGTCAAAGACGTGATTAATTAGAACGTTTTTTGGGAATCGTGAAAAAATTTGAGTGTTCAATCAATACACGATTGGTATTCGGTAAGAAAATTGCATCACCATTTCAAGAAAAAACTCTAAAAAATTGCAGCAACGAGAGAGATTTATTAAATTAAATTTCATTTATTTAAATCTGGTGTTAATTTTTGATTGAAAATTTTTTGACAGATAATGCGTATTCTGATACATATAGACGTTATAAATTACATTGTCTACTCTTATTTCTAACACGTATCAGTTTAGACGTGAAGTTTTGTAGTGCATACCTAAATTGCTTTTGATTCTTCTTCCTACATGTACATTGTTAAGTTGAGGTACTAATAAAATAAATTTCATTCAACACAATGTTAGTTGATTGAAGAAAAGTGTCGTTTGTTTCACTTTTTTTACAAACGATTATACTAAACAACATTTCAATACCAGTAAAATTGGCAAAGGGATTAAATCAAATCTAAGATACGGCATGGTGAATTTCAGCCAATACATGTCTTCAACAATAGTAAAGACCCGATTTTAATTCAGAAATCCTATTGGCAAGTAGTATTTGTAGGGATATTCTAACACCATTGTGACTGATTTCACGACGGCAGCTGCGATTTTCCCTTTCCGTTTCGATCTTTATAGGCTTTGGTAGTTGATTTTAAACGGACTAAGAATAAATGTAAATTTGGCGTAACTCAAGGAAGTGATTGGATTTTATGTACTTTTTTTTCGCCATGATCCTGTTTCAAAAACCGAGCTTCTGTTTTATATGCGTATAGTAATTATTACGATGTGTTTGCACAAAATTGTTTATAAAATAACATCTTTTGTTAGATGGAGGTAAACGAAGGCAGGCGGCTTTTCAATCCTCAAAAGTCTGTAACTCGTTACGGTGAATTAAGTTCTTTTGCTTACCATTCATGGATTGCTATTTTTAGTAGGTATTCTCCTTTGAATTATAAAAATTGGGCCACCAAAGCCGAATTAGGGGAGGTATTTTTTTTTCTCGAGCTTGTGATTAGTTTAATTTTTGCAAAAGCAACAAAACAAAATGTCACTGTAACAAAGAATCTTGCCAGTTGTGATGAAACTTAAATTCCTTAATTTGTTTATATTCACGATCGGGCGCGAGAACAAACGGACGATAATTCGATGCTTGCGTTTTAAATAAAGGCATTATATTAAATGTAAAGCGTACATTACATTCAAATAATAATTACAATACTTTGAAAAATGTGTTAAACGTTAATGAATAATAGATAACTGATACATAGCAAGCATTATCCTGTTAAGAATGTTTATATCAACAATGCGTTTGTCATTTCTGCATTAAACGTGCCGCAATCTAATGAAATTCCAATCAAATAATTGGTATGATTACAAAGCTCATACGTTTTCTATGTTTGTTCATTTTTGTTACTGGTTATAACGTTGCTCGGTAATAAAATTTCTAATTAAATCGAAAACTGTACTTGTTTAATATACAGTGAGTCTACTTAAGCTGGCAACATATGACAAACATTTTTATTATTAATTATACAAAAAAAAGGAATTCTTTATAACAATTTTGGCATGTTTTAAAATCTTAATTACAATCATCATCAGATATTGAATTTTTTCAATCGTATACGAGATTTGACATAAATTATGAGTTTGATACAGAAGTAAGGAACCTTTATTTGCAATAAAATCGAACATTTGTCCTTTTTATTTATTACAAACTTAAAACGTTCCCGTTTCGTAAAAATCTAATTAATACACCATTAAAATAAGAATACGTCAACGAAATGAATCAACATATCTGCCATCTCTGTCAGTACAATTATTTTTTTTATTTAATTGAATGTAATTTTATATTTGAACGTAGATTTTAGTTCTGATCAATTTTTTTCAATAACAAATTTTGATATTATCAAATATAAAGGGACTTCACTCTTGAGTAGAAATATTGTTTTTTGATAAACCGCGTATACGACTGTAATTTATCTGATGATTTTAAAACATGCAAAACTTTTTATAAAGAATAACTCTTTTTCTTATAATTAATAATAAAAAAGTTTTTCATATGTTGCACACTTATGTTGCTGCATGCAGAACGAAACTATAAATTAAGCTCCTTCAAATAATCTGTAATAGAAACAACAATTATTATTAAAAAATTAGTGTGAAAGAAAGTATGGAATTGAATTTCTTAAATAAAATTATTTTAAAAAAATTAACAAAATTTAGAACCTTCATAATTCCATTCAAGTTTTACGAAACAAAATAGAAATAATTTATTAAGTCTTAAAATGACTTAACAGAACACAAATGATTAGCAAATCTAACATTTTTGACTGAGTGTTCGATTAGAATTTTTACTTTTCACTTTTCCGCCACGGGACGGAAAAGTATTGCCATAACAATATACAAACAAAAATGCATTAAAAATTTAAATTTTATTAATCTATTAACTGATAATCACATAAATACTACATTTACTATAAACAATCAACATAAAATCTTTACTACCAATCAAACTTCAACGGTCGATCGACTTTTGCTATAAAATATGTCATCGCATATAAACGGGTTTTTCATTTATCACTCAATTTGAATATTAAAAGTACATACAATGTAAAACTGTTGCATTTTGAAAATTAAACCTGTGAAATACCGACGTAGCACCTTGTTGTGAATTTAGGGTTGCGCTTGGAACTACTGGTTTCAATGATCATCATTCATTGCATTTTTTTAAAATATTTTGACTCGTGTTTAATGTTATCTTAGCAGTCTCAGTTTTATTCCTAAGGGATTCCTAACTTCTACCGTAGTGGATCTCAAACCCATGTTTCATCAACCATCATCGGTGTGGTGACTGAAATGCGCTTTAAACAGTGCCCAGTTGCTACTTTTTTGGGCGTACCTGAGATTCCCGTTATCT